>OY978226.1:32608870-33054302 GCA_963854785.1 Vaccinium vitis-idaea | reverse complement strand
TTACTGACTGACTCTATACATTTGAACTCATTTTTCAGTCTGCTTGGAAATATGTTTTATATGAGCATGCAATTTATATGCATGTTTTCGTGTGTAGGTGTTTGATTGTATTGGTTAGTCCCTATATTCTGGAGTGAAATCTCTCGTATTACCTCCAGGCTTTGAATAGGATTTGTCATGTTCAACAAATAAATAAAAACCTCACGACACTCTGTATTCAGATCAATTGATGATTAGCACCGGTTTATCTTGATATATTTCATCACGCTTTTCAGATCCATACTCTAGTGTCGTTTATGTAAGTGCAAAAAAACCCCAAAAAAAGAGTTGTATGAACGTGGTGGGACATCTGGCTCAGGTCATCGATAAGGGATCCAAATAAGAAGTGCGCGGTAATGTGGCATTGGTTGTTGTTGCATGGCCAAGAAATACATACAGGAATCAATGGCACATTAACGCACACTTTCCTAAAAACATTTTCCACAAGGAAAAAACTGAGCTCCTCCATTTTCGTCGTTCCAAAGGATTAAGGATCCATCCATGGAGTAGTATCAATTAAATCCAACCAAGACCATCTTTGTATTGGATCGGTTGAGAAACCGATCTTGTATTGGGTTACTTGCTACACTTGTTTTTGACAAAAGCAGAGACCTCCCTTGAGGTTTCTAAAATATTTATTTGGGGCACTTAATTAATGATCCTTTTAGTCACTTGAAATTAGAAAATCATCCTGGGCTTATGTAGAACTTATGTTTGCATCCCGAGATTCAAAAAAGTCCTAAAATGCCCTTTATCTATATATAATTATATAATTGTAACAAATTAAGGGATTGAGGACTAAATTTAAAGTTGCATATATGGGGGGTGGGAAGTGGACCATTTTCAATTTTTTAAGGTCCTAAACTGTAGTTACGGGATTGGGATCCCACAAATCACGCCAGCAGTATTTATCTTCCCTTTAAAACCTAGATTAGACTCGAAAAACAAATTCTGTAACGCCAGTTCGAGCTTTTCACCCATCGACCTCCTCCACCATCGTCCTCCTCTGGACTTACCTGATTTCGTCGTCGTCCTCCGGAGATTTAATCAAGACTGGATCGACGTCCTACACTTCAGTAACGCCAAATCAAGTTTTATTTTCAATGTTACTGTGGCTGATTTAAAGAGATGCCCTCTTGGTATTATTTCCCTCAAGGTTCCGTAGTGAATGGCCTAAATGCTCTCTTATCCTATCTTTGTCTTCTGGGATTTGTTAGTTTGGTGGGTCTTTTTCCTTTCTCTTGCTCTCTCTCTCTCTCTCTTGGTTTGTTAGCCGCCTCTATTTGTTGGTCTGTTTTTTGGGTTGATTTGTGAAACAAAAATTATCCCCGTAATTCATTTTTTTTTCCGCTGCTGATTCTATCCTCCCTTTTCCATCGTTTGATCTGTGGGTGGTTTTGCTCATCACTAATGATGCCTCATTGGTCTCCCTTGTTTTGTGAAAGCAATTTTAGTTCTAAAAGTTTTTTTTTTTTTTTTTTACCATAAACACTATCATATGTTTTAGTATTTTTACCATGATTTGAGTTCTAAAAGAATTCTATGTGTACCTTGATTTCTGTTTCCTCGTTTTCCAATTGTGTATTCTTTTTTTTTTTTTTGAATGGCCTTTGATTGGGCCTTCTTGGCAGCCACCAGCGGGACGCCGCTCAACGACGACGAAGGGATATTGTCGGGGAACGATGGGCAACAGCTTGGATCCATGAAATTTCTAGAGATCATTTTTTTTTTTTACCATGACTCGTACACAAATTTATATTCACTTGAGTTTACCATGATATATATTTTTACCATGATTTTAGATGGTTCGATTGTAAGATTTTTTATTTTTTTTTACCATGATTCATATACAATTCAATTTTGGTCTCTAATTTTCGATGAATTACCTTTTGGATTTTGGATGATTGGATTGTATTCATGGTATTCAAGTTTACCATGAAATTAGTTCAAACGGTATTCAAGTTTACAATGAAAATCAATTCAAACGGTTTTCTGTTTCCAAGGATCATGGTAAAAATGCTAATTAAGTTTGATACATTAAATTTACCATGTCTCATGATCGATTTGTGTATTAAAAAATTATGGTAAAAATAAGTGCGTTACAGAAATTATGGTAAAAATAAGTGCATTACAAAAATTATTATAAATTGTAAAACTTTAATTGAGAAATAAGAAGTTAAAGATACAAATTAAAATATATATCCTACGAAGATTTAAAAATTGAGAATTCAAAATTTTCATTTCTTTTTCCGTCAATATTTTTGAAATTTGAAAATCATGGAACGGGTAAAATCCCTTGATTTAAGGCAACTGGCAATTAATTAGAGTCCCAATTAATTAGGTAACTAAATAATATATTAAATAAGGGTAGATATGGTATATCACAAGAGAAAAGGATGAAAACATAATTACTCAAATTGATCAGGATGAAAACTTATGTGATATCTGAAAACAGGATGATTATTTAATTACCTCTATTTATTTCCCTTATATCATCTACTAATTAATAACCATCCCCACCATTGCAAACCATTGACTGCCCACAGGGCATCACCATTGCAAGCCCCAATAAAATAAAAAATGATAGAGCCACACACACTCAACCACACACCGTCCCATTTTATTTACTATTCTATTTAGATAAATTGGGGGGGGGGGGGGGGGGGGGGGGGGTGTTTGGGCACCTTTTTTCACATTTTGGGACTTTATTTTTTACATTATACTTGTTTGGCAAGCGTTAGCGTAAATCAATCACACACACAATCTAGGAAGAAGAACAGTAAAGAAATTGACAGCAAGATTTACGTGGTTTCCCAAAACCGGGTACCTCTATGGGAACAAGCGAGTCTATTATTATGATAATAGTCGGCCAAGGTTTTTACAACAGAGAGTATTTATAAGCCCTACTCTATTACAACCCTAATATTCCGTACCGTACCTTACGGCCCACTCCGACAACAGTTAAATCCGTGGCCCCCAGTTAAATCCGTGATGGGCTAGATGCTGAGCTCCACTCCGTTCCGCTTAACATCTGGCCTTCATTAGAACTTCTCGGTACCTCTCCATATGCTCCACAAGTTCCAACAACAAGTGAAAGCCATAACATGTTTTTCAAAAAATGAGTTTTGAAATTATGAGTTTAGAGATGAGAAGTCAAAATAGGATGGGAGGAGCTTTTGACTCCTTATTTTCAATTTTTTCCATTTTGATTAATAAAAAGACCTACAAAATATATTTTTCACATATCTCAGAAACCTATTCCTGTTGCAAAATGCATTCTACACATTTATTTCAAACACTCCTACCAGATTTAAAATACATTTTCACCATAATTCAAAAAACTGAAAATGAAAAGCTGAAATTGAGGCTCCTAAACACCCCCAAAATAAAGTACTTTCGTTAATAATTTTTTGAATGTGTGTACACCAAATTAAGTACTAATCGAGATCTTTAATTTATTGTGAAGAAACTCGAAAAATCATGTACGGAAGTAATTTAATTTTCCATCCGAAAATGATACTTCTTTTCGTAGCAGACTATCGTTTGGGACGAAGGGAGGATTTGAAGTTTGACCTGTTGAATCAAAGTTCTCGAATGTATACCCAATTTAAGTTTATTAAATCCATTCTTCTGATCCAATTTATGTATCGTGAGCATTGTTATTAAAATCCTACGATACAGGATACGTATCATATCCTGTATCCTTTTTTGTATATAAGCTATGATACGATGGCGTATCCTACTAATATATATATATATTATATGCGTATCCCGGTTCAATACGTATCTAACGATTACTTAATGGAAGAAACTCAAACATTATTGTAAGAAGTAGAACCTCAAACGCATTAATATAAGTTGTTTGAGCGACATTCAATCTATTTGAAAGTTATCCAATCTCAATGTAGGACTTGAATACAAGAAAACCCATACTACGATCGTGTTTTGGAGAATATTATTAAGGATTTTCTTTTTTGGCCTTGACTAAGGTAGCAAGGAATCTCAATCTAATGAATCTCGGTTGAGAGACTTGAAATTTTGCAACTTAAAAACTTAGTTTATTGGTGTTATTAGGTATATATACTTGTTAATCATATATTAATTATGGTTAACGTATTTCACTGATGCAGACTTGATTATGTACTTATGCGTACATGGATCATTCTCCAAATCTTTACATATTTTCCATGATAGGAAAGATTTGCTAAAATTGAAATATTCTTGAAATCCTCCAAATCGTCACATAGTTTCCATGATAGGAAAGTTTTGCTTTGCTAGCTAGTATCTTTTAATTAGGAAGATTCTTTTCAATGCCGTTTGTTTTGGCATGTTTATTTGCTATTATCTTTCTTTTCCATGCCACTTGTTTTGGTATTCTTTGGGAATCTATACCTCTAATTCATATTTCTTATTTTTTGTAATGGGTTTGCTTGGTTAGAAAGTATATATTACCATTTGGTCATTTATTTCTTAACGTGTTTGGGTCCTAGTAGCCTATAAATAAACGTTGTAAGTCTTAAGGCAAATCAGTTGCTTAATATTATATTGAGTGTTTTCATTAGAGATAGTATTTCTTCTTTTCCTATAATTTATTCATCTGCGGGTTATTAGAAGAGTTGTTCTTTGTTTGTGGACTGATTCTGATCTTATTCACGTTTCTACGCTGCGTCACTTACGATACGCAAAACTCTACGCTGCGTCACTTACGATACGTAAAACGTATCTCGATACAATTTATAAAATAAGAAAAATGATACACGATACATATCCCGAGTTCACAATTTAAATTTCATTTAATGATCTTCAACCTTTCCACTTACATCCGAGACAAAGAGAATCGCAATTCGCAATAGACAGCTTCCTCCCATTAATCACATACGAAATCACTTCTTTGGGCTCCTCTAGAGTGCACATGCATTTTAAGATGTTCAGATGAGGCACCTATCAATATTCGATTGAGTTGATTTTTGGTACTCATGTAAAACTTGACGAGCTCTACGCGGTGAACGTTTCCAATCACCGGCATGACACCGACACGGCGACGCCATACCCGCACAACACGCTGCGCAGCACGCACCCGGGTTCCTAAATCGCCGGCACCTTGAGGTTTATAAGTTTAAATAAGCTCAACGCCAGCACCTTGACAGCTTCTTTGATTGATAGAGTGAATGAATATAGTTCATTTTTTCATTAGACTTTGGTTCAAATAACAGTAGCTTTAAAGGTTTAAAAAACCATGGTATTTGATTGTCAAGACCGGCACTGGCTGGCCGGCATCCTCTAGTTTACTACAAATCAATCCTATGACATGCCATTTATCTGTACGAAAAAAATAAACGATTGCGTAGTCAGATAGCGCCAAAAATGAAGGCTGGTCTATTTCAACCTTAAACCATCGACAAGGGGATCACACCTCCTGGGGGTGGTAATGCTAAAATGATTGCTCGGACGGGCTAAGACAATGACGTGGTCTAAACGTGAATAAGAACGTAGGGGTTGATTCCTCATTTCTGAACAACAGAATGTGCCACAACTTGGGAATGTCTCAAATGTTATCCGAAATCAGTTTGGAGTTTAAGTGCGTCCTCCTTTTCAGGGCGTATTCCCAAATTTTGTTCATCCAAATCAACCATATTGAACTGAAAAATCCCCTGCTTTTGTTCATCCAATTAACCAAATTGAACTGAAAATTGCTCGATTAAGTTTGACGTGGTATGGAATGACCTGGTCCATGTGTATTTTCTCCTTGTATTGCTTAAAACCTAAGGAAATTTAAGGTGTATTTCCTAAATATATACCACGAGGATCTGCCATATGAATGCAAAAATACACCTTAAAAATCTCAACAACCTTGAAATGTAGATCTGGGCTGGGTAGATCTAGTGTACCCTTGTCATATGGCAATTGTTTTCGTCGATAATTGATCCTTTCGCATATAGTCTTCATTAACTTTGTCTTTTTCGTTGATCAACAATGCCGACTTATTTGCTTTCGATTTAATTTTTAACGAAATCAGGCCCACTTGTCATGTAATACTCAATTATTGACATTTTAGGAAAGTGTAAAAAATTGGTGTAAACAAGGGGACATATTATCCATTTTGAATATTTGGCAAATAACTTTAGGAAATGAAGGACTGGTTGAATGTGTTCTTATAAATGATCAATATCCTTGTGTTTTCTCACTTGAGACTTTGTAGCTACTAAAGTTCCTCCAAAAGACCCTAAGAATTGCAATGGTACTCTCTCTCTCTCTCTCTCCCTCCGGTGAGTTGTTAACGCGCTGACACTAATTTGTGCAGGTGAAGACTAGTAGTGTAGAAGAAGGATGCATCTCCATTGGTCCATGGGGTAGGTTGGTTGGTGAACCATGGTCTTACAAAGCCGATATTGGCCGTATAACGCACATAATTGTTCGCCACGGAAATATTATTGATTCCATATCATTCCAAGCTGAAAGCTGCAATGGTTTCTCACTTGATGAATCTTCTGATAGATTTGGTAGTCCCGGTGGAGGTCTAACTGACAAGGTTAGCATGAGTTGAAGCGCGAAATGGTTGTCTGGTGCTGGTGCTGGTTTGAGGGATATTCTTGTTCTTGTTCTGGGATTTGGCAAATGCATGGGATTTTTGAGTGTGTATAGAATCCAATGGAATTAAGGAAATCCCCAGCACGTCCTTGGAATTCGACCATGACTCCATTTTCCACCAATGTGGATATAAAAGTGCCCAATCTCGTACCGAATGGCCCATATTCGGTCACGTTTGTTACGAACGAGAGTGATGTTATAACATCTTGTCCAGAGTGGTTTCCAAACATTGGGATTTTCTTGTTTGTAATCAAATAAGCCTACAGTGATGCTGTAAGTTAAAATCTCCAAACCAAAGTTGTCATAATAGAAGATCTTATCAATGATTCTTTCTTGATTTGTGATTGCCAAAACTTTCCATGATCATCTGCAGCCATCTCCTCTACATCATATTTCATAAATATACTTTGAGAAATATACCCTGAATATCTCAATAACCTTGAAATGTAGAACTGGGATGGGTAGATCTAGTGTACCCTCTTGTCATATGGCAATTGATTTTTCAATCATTGATATTTTCGGATATAGAGTTCATTGACTTCGACTTTCTCTTTAATAATCAATTAGGTTTATTTGATTTTGATTCATTTGTTGACCATGAACTGGCTCACTTGCCATGTGGCATTCAATTATTGAACTTTTATTGATTCTCCATTTTTTAATATTTGGAAAATAAATTTGAGGGAATGAAGGACTGGTTGAATGTGCTCTTATAAATATTGTCATTGGCACCACTAAATGATCAATATCCTTGTGTTTTCTCACTTGAAACTTTGTAGCTACTAAAGTTCCTCCCTAAAGACCCTAAGAATTCCAATGGTAACCCCTCTCTCTCTCTCCCCCCCCCCCCCCGGTGAGTTGTTAACGCGTTGACACTAATTTGTGCAGGTAAAGACTGGTAGAGTAGAAGATGGATGCATATCCATTGGTCCATGGGGTAGGTTGGTTGGTGAACCATGGGATTACAAAGTCGATATTGGCTGTGTAACACACATAATTGTTCGCCATGGAGTGATTATCGATTCCATATCATTCCAAGCTGAAAGCTGCGGTGGTTTCACACCTGATGAATCTTCTGATAGATTTGGTGGTTCTGGTGGACATCTAACTGACAAGGTTACCATGAGTTGAAACGCGAAATGGCTGTCTTATTTTTTTTAAATCTTCATCACATATTATACACCGGCAAAATCTATTAATTAATGTTCTTGGGATGACACGATTGATCATTCCCATGGCGGAGGTAAAGAGATCAGGAGGAATGGCATGTGCCACCCCTTACTCTAGAAAAAGTGAATTAATACTCTAGAAAAAGTGAATTAATTGGACACTTTTTGTATATTCATCGAAAGTAAAATTTACCTGCAAATTGATTTAGAATCAATGAGATTCGAAAGTATGCCGAGTTTTATTTTGATAGATCGTTGGACCATTTCATTTTGTTTTGATGGAATCAACTTTGAAAACATGTGGACTCTTTTGTTTTTTTTTTAGGTTTGCTTGATTGGCCCGGTTGAGCGACTCACAGCCATAAGCCTGACATTGGGATACTTCGCTGGGCAATCAGTCATCTCGTCACTCAGTTTTCATACAAATTTGAACAACTATGGGCCTTTCGGTTCGAAATCGGGAAAATCTATATCCATTCCAATTGAAGGTGGAGTCATCTTTGGATTCCATGGACGTGCTGGGAGGTACCTTAATGCAATTGGTATCTATGTCGCTCCGAAAGCGATGATTTCTTGGCAAATTGGAGGCCAAGATTCTGCGCCAGCCCATAAGGTCATGAATTTTTCTGTTCCAACTTTCTGTTAATATATACATTTACCAAAACTTTAAAAAAAAAAAGAACATTCTGGGTTAATCACACATTGAATCATTACACTTTTACCAATACTAGTTTTCTTGTTACCAAATTTATACATTGACTACTTCACTTTCAGTTGCTCGGATTTTGTCGTGGTTCATTTTTTGTATTGTTGTGGTCAAAACATATATATTCAAACAAAAATCATTGAGAAAGACTCGGAGAATGCACAAACGGTAACAAAATTAAGCTGAATTTCCTACTAAAAGTTATAAGCAAATCTATTATTTCATAAAACGGCAAAATCCCCCTTTTGATGACATCGAACGGCCGAAAAACATCTTTGAGTTCCAGGTATTGTCCTAAAGTCCGTTTCTAATTGACTATACGATTTTTGGGCCTTTTCGCCAAATTTGGCCCGTGTGACTTATTTATGCCGTTTGGGCCATGAATGGTCTAAACGGTCAAGAAATACGGACACAACCTACCCTACATCACAAGTGCAGTTTCAGAACTTACTAACTAAAATTCAAATACTTCTCATAGCAGGCTCTGAGTTCCATGAATCTGTCTGTGCAAAGATATCCGGGACCGTGGGGAGCCCAACGTGGAAGGCATTGGGTTGACGGTGTTTTCCTAGCAATAAAGCAAGTCATTCTTCGAACAGGATGCGCAGTAACAACAGGAAAGATTGCGATTCATGGAATACAGTTCGAATACGAGCAAAGATATGGGAAGCCCTTTCTATCCCCATGGCATGGCAGGCTTTCTGGGGGTCAATTGCATAAAGTATGTTAAAATTTTCTTTTTCATAGAATAGTGAGTGACACACAGATAACCGGGCACATGGTCCGAATATCTGTGTTTCAAAGTGTGTCGAGTAGCAATCTTATGAAACACTACAAAATTTTAAAAACATGACTTAAATCTCACACTTCTTATAATTTTAGTAGCAAAAATTGTAATTATGCCCGCATAATTAACCTCATTCACAATCTCATATTTAATGAATAAGATGGATAGTCCAATACTCAACCTAATTTTCTATGACATAGTTGAGCAACGAAAGTAAGACTTAATCAATATCAACTTTGAAAATTTCATTCTCTGAAAATAATTGTGGAAAGTCTAGTAAGTGTATTTTTTTGGACTTCCACAGCCGATCGATACTCAAATAAAAAGTAATCCTAAAATTTACAAATTTTGAAGCGATTAAAGCACCAGTACTTTGAGATTAACAAGTTCTTAAGGTTTAACTCAAGGCTGGCACTCGCTACAGTTAGGACTTATTTGATTGCAATACAAGAAAGTTGGGATACTCCAACGGCCAAAAGCGTTGGTAAAAATGCCTTAAAACACTGTTATAGACCTGCAAGGTCTATACCAGCGCTTGTATAAAGCCGCTGGCGTCTACCCGTTGCTATATCCCTTTACCAGCGCTTTTTGGCAACCATTGGTATAGGATGTATTTTACCAGCGCTTTTGCAACCACTGGTGCAGACTATGTTTTACCAATGATTTACAAACGCTGGAGTAGACTCAGTTTTGCCAGCGCTTTTGGCCGCTGGTGTAAACTTTGTACAAACTTAGTACACACTTTTAGCTGCGGCTAAAAACACTGTTACAAGTTTTTTTTATTTATAAAAAAACTAATTAATAATTATATTAGTTATGTGCCTGTTCACTAATTTTTTTAGCAAGAACTCAAAAATATCAAAAAGCAACAAAATTCATTTTCAGTAGAATTGAAAAACTAATAATTCATACAAAATACCACAATTAGATCAAATTAAGGCATGTTCCATAACCTTATCAACATGAAAAGTAGATCAAATGTTCATTATGATGCAAAAATATCATAATCCAAAAGTCCGTATGCTAAACTAAGTGGAACAAAAAAGTACTAAAAATTCATGATGCCATCCTTGACAAAATCTTCATGAAAGAGCTTTCAAAATGACGGGTTGAAATCATGCCTGTGGCTAGATCGTCCTATTACCTGCAATGGAAATGACGAAGAATAAGAACCGAGTTAATTTATCTTTTAACAAGTTATTGATAACGCTATTGCCATTGGCTAATATATATAACTATTTGGGCCCTTAGAACATAGTTGTGCGCAAACATCTAGCCCTAATGATTCATTGTCAACATAGTGATATATATTTTCGTCAATTAAAAAATATCACAGGTGAGTGTTGACACATTCAAGAAAACAGCATGAATGAAATGCATTAGTTGACGTTCATGGGAATCCACAGGCTCCATAGCTGAAGCTTTTATAAGCACAGAAGCAAAGTAGTATTTCATACCTTCCATGATGTATGAACCATTTATTGCCCTTGACTTCCTCGCACCCTGTTGGTCCACTGCCTAGCCGCTTGCTTGGCTCTTTTTGAAGATGCTAAAAGAACAACAAGAAATGATTAAATACTAGTTAGTTCTCTTGCAGCAACGACAAGTTTTAAAAAAAGCCATACGCTACAACCAGACAACTTTGATCGAGCAGCTTGGTTTGCACAAACAGTTGTGAGTTATTGGGTTCCGAACGCTGGCCGCGTTCCACTAAGCTTGACTTTTTAGATTTTTTTAGGCGATGTATATGACGACAATAATTTGTCTCATAAAGCATGAAAAGTAAAAAAAACGCAAAGATTCACTTAGTAAAACGAGGCCGCAGTTTAGTGCAGCTTGGGAAATGATATCCCCACTCTTATACAAAAATAAACGTGAATTAGTTATGTCGAAAAAATTGCAAAACATAATGATCATTAGATAAATAATGAAATATAAACATTATATATCATGACTATAAAAGTCCAAAATAATAATTTATGGAGTATGGTATCAATAGGATTGAATGTTCACTGACACCGGATAATTCAGCTAAACTTTTAGTACGTAATACAAATTTGACTAACTAAACCTCTGATCATATACACTTCTAGTGTGGATATGTAAAAAATCAGCTTGATCAAGCTGGGTTTTTTTTTTTTTTTTTTTGCACTAAAATTCAATCTTGACATAGCTTTTGACAAACCTATCGATGCCTGGTCAAGTTGATTTTTTACATATAAACTACTCTGCGGGCTCTGCAAGATAACCAGTTCAGATTATTGCAATGAGGTGTCAGTAAGATCCTTTTGGAACTTCTGTAAACCGGCCCTTCTAGGACCCTCCGTGAATAAAGTTTTCTCTTTTCAATTACAGATGAAAAGAGAAAGAGTTTTGTAGTAGTAGTAATTAGGTACGACCCTCCGTCAATAAGGTTTTCTCTTTTCAATCACAGACGGATAGACTCGATAGAGAAAGAGTTGTGTAGTAATTACTAATTAGGTACTCATCTCCACAACTCAACCTGCAGCATCATCGGAAAACGTTTCTTTTTCTTGTTTAAACAGAGAGCCCATGTGCTACTTCTAACCCCAACACAACAATCAATAATACTCCAGTTTATACTGGTGGAGGAGTTTCAAGTTTTTAACATAATGTGAAAACTATGGCTGTATTTTCCAAAATAAGTCACGTTGTTAAAAGTCTTTTTTACAATTTGACTTTGTTCATAGTCATTTCGCGTTTGTTAATTTCGTATTAAACTTTTGTGACTTACTGATTCATTTTGATGAGAAGCATGAAAAATTATACTTTTACCTAACTTTTTTTTAAAAAATATCCAACTTTTAACAATTTTAGACGGTGATTATACATACATGAATCCGTCTTAATAAATAAATTAAGATCCAATCTCAATGAAGAGCAAGCTCTTAGAAGAAAATTTCCCTTTCCCCAAATGGGATATAAGCTTGAATAATTTTTATGTAATGAGTGGGAATGTCTTCTTCATATACTATCAATCTCATCTAGCCATGCATTATAATGATGAGGATTAAAATGATGATCTGGTTCTATTTACATCCACTTTCTACATCCATGATGAGGATTAGGAGGATGATCTTTTAAAATTCGTCGAGAACATTATCCACGTAACAAAATTTCATACTTTCCTATCAATCAATATGTATAAAAATAATTTTTAGCATGTTTGACATTTTCGGCAACAGGGCCGCTAGAGAATCCTTATGTCTTTTGATCCAATGTTGGTGTGGTGAGAGCGTTGATACACAATTTAATTTTGCTAGGAAAATGTCTACGAATACAACTTTAAAATCCTCCTCCAGACACAAATACATAGGTAAGGGCATCCACAGTGGGCTAGCAATATGGCTCCTAAGCTTGGCTCCTAACATTTACCTAGCCATGTCCTCAAATATTGCCTTCAATGGGCTCCCCAAACAAGCTCCTAAGGGTGGCTCCTAAAATTGGCTCATAGCACAATAGCTAAATTTAGGTAGCCTTCTAACTAACTTTAAGTGGGGCCAAAGTCTTTAATTCTTTTTTTAATATAAAATATTTGAAAAAGTTGCAGTTGGAAAAATCTCTCAAAAATTATACAACTGAAGGTAAGATCTTTGATGCGGTTGTTTATCACTAGTTCCTTTATGCCAATTTTTTTTTTTCTTTTTGTGAAGTGAAGTGGAACAAAAGAATAGAGGAAAAGCATTTTTATTTCACAAGAGACATTACAATGACAGCTTCAAATTGCACTATTTAGTTAGCAAAAAAACGTATGTTTTGCATTAGAATATCATGTTTTGCCTTAGAGAAATAGTAACAAACGAATATTAATCAAAGTAATGAGAAATTCAAAACGTCAACGTATGGGTCCCACATTTTAATTTTTTTTTTTTACAAATAGAGAAGGATATTGCTAGCCCATTGAGTGCACACATCCTCTCCAAATTTAACAAACTCTAGGAGTGAAAAGTGGACCCCAATTATGCTTATGTGTACATCTTAGGATACAAGTTAGGAGCCATTTTTTGCTAGCCCACTGTGAATGCCCTAAGAGCTGTTTGATGCATGTGGACCTCCAATTACTCCTCCAATCAAGGGAGAAATTCCACCGAAAGTAACTCCCATTCTCTTTTTCTTTTTTCCTTTCTCCCACACCCATTCCTTTTTTCTTTTTCATTGTCTCCCCACATGGGAGACCAATCCCAATCAAGGAAAAAAAATATCAATGATCAGACAAAAGAAAAGGAAAAGTGCGTTTTAATCTGGGCCGTCCGTTGTATTTTTGGACGGCTTTATGTGCGCGAACGAGTACCTCGTCATCCATACTCGCTTGGCACTGAAAAATTCCTCCAAGACATTTCTCCTATATGAATATGATATTGTCGAAACCAACCTTTCCAGACTGATCTCTAGACACTAGAAGTCCTCCCAAAAGACCCTAAGAATTCCAATGGTAACCCATCTCTCTCTCTCTCTCTCTAGATCTCTCTCTCTCTCCTATCCATCTCTGTAATCAATTATTCAGATTTACCGTTGCTTTCTTACCAGTAAGAATGCATCTGTGATCTGAACCGTTGATTGTCGAGATGGACGATCTGGATGGGTTAACAGGGCCTGCCGTACCTAAAAGGCAGCAGAGTCCCGGGTCCTCTCGAACTCTCTCTTCTATGAGTTTGTAACACGACACTGGTTTGTGCAGGGGAAGACAAATGGAGTAGAAGAAGGATGCATATCCATTGGGCCATGGGGTGGGCAAGAGGGTGAATCATGGGCTTTCAAAGCCAATCATGGCCGTATAACGCACGTAATTGTTTGCCACGGAATGATTGTCGATTCCATATCATTCCAAGCTGAAAGCTGCGATGGTACTTCCACGCTTCAAACTTCTGATAAATTTGGTGGTTCCGGTGGAAATCGAACTGACAAGGTTAGCAAGAGTGAAAAACTCGAAACGGCCAAAATTTTGTTGGGATGACGGGATCGAAACTTTTCATACATTTTAGTTTTTGTCTTTGTTCAAAAAAAATTCGCATTCTGACTGAAACTCGTAAAGACAAAATTCAAAAAGTCACACAAATAAAATTTCAGTTTACTATGTCACCTTCGATCTCGAATAGGTGACATTTAGTGACAATATGCGATCGAGATACCAATACAAATATCTCATACTCCTATAACAATATTGATTTTCATAGGTTTGCATTGATGGCCCGGTTGAGCATCTCACAGCCATAAGCATGACATTTGGAGACTACCGAGGACATTCAGCGATTACATCACTCTGTTTTCATACAAATCTGAACGAATATGGGCCTTTCGGTTCGCCATCGGGAACTTCTGTATCCATTCCAATGGAAGGTGGAGTCTTTTTTGGATTCCATGGACGTGCTGGGAAGTACCTTAGTGCAATTGGTATCTATGTCGCTCCCAAAATCACGAGTCTTCGCCAAATTGGAGGCCAAGAATCTGCGCCAGCCCATCAGAAGGTTAATTTTTCTGTTCCACATTGTTGGGTTAATTGCTCTGTTATAGTAGCTTTCTTGAAGAGCGTCAATCTAAAATCACCAGGCAATAGGTCGAGTAGGCTCTAGATATTAATCAATAGCGGCTTAGGTGAGCGATCGATGTGGGATAAAGTTTGACCAAGTGTGGTGACACCGACCAACCTAAGACCTAGCTCTGATACCATGTTAGATTTTTTGGAGAGTTCAATCTAAAACCAATTTGCAATTGACAAAGTAGCCTTTAAATTATACTCCCTCCGTCCCATTTTGTTTGTCAATTTTCGAAGATTGTGTCATCGGTCAAACGCTTATAACTTTTAATCCGTAATGTTTGTCAAGATTTTGAAAACTCCGTAGAATAAAATTCATCAAGAACTATCAAACGAGATCCATATTGAATATTTTTTGAAATTCATATTAAAAGATATAAGTAATTGAAATCGGACACGGTCTACTAAAAATGACAAATAAAATGGGACGGAGGGAGTAACAACAAGCTTAGACGATCGCAACTTAATTGAGCGATATGAGACAAAATCTAACATGCACATTTAATTGTTATTTTTACCAAAACTATTAGGGGGCGTTTGGTAACATTTTTATTTTTTATTTTTTGTTTATAAAAACAAAAATAGAATAACATGTTTGGCAATAAAAATTCTGTAAACAGTGAAAAATGAAAACACCACAAAACAGAACATGTTTGGTAGAATCATTTAAGGGTTTTTTTTGTGTGTGTGTGTGTGTGTGTCATTCTTCAAATTGTAGAGAGAGAGAGAGAGAGAGAGAGAGAGAGAGAGAGAGAGAGAGAGAGATGAAAGTCCACCTACAAACCAATAACACCATCTTTAGCTCATTAATATGAATTTCATTCGCATCCAACCTTCTACAACCATCAACTAGAAAAAAAAAAAAAAAAAAAAGACCCAAATGCATAGACACCTTTCAACAAATGGCATACGGACATTTTTCTAAACCAAAATGACATTGAGTCTTAATTGTACAGACCCAAATCCATCAATCTCACACAGATGAAGCTCACTTTGAGTTCATACCTGAAATAAGGGTAACATAGTTTTAAATATAAGGATAAATGCATTTGCAATGGTAATATCATCAACTACGATTCATGGTAGCCCGAACTTGTTCGGCAATGCAATCACAAACATTGGACATATGACGGAGTCGTCCACGACTGATATTAATTTGAATTGGATTTTGATAACTACTCCTAGCTCTTTGACATTGTCGAATATATCACCAAATTCTCTTGGCAATATTCTCTGAATAGATCTTCAATGTCATCATGCATCCTGATCCAATTGTGAACCGTACAGTACACTGTGGGGATATACTTTTGTGTTCGAATGTTATAAGGTGGCATTTGCTTTAATATAGGAAATCAGGCTTCCAATACTCCAAAACATTGCTCGTTAACATTACGTAAGACTAATGACGAAAGTTAAACAACTCTTCTATATTTTTTGGTCGTTGGCCATGACCACGGAAACTATCCAAATGGTATCTCTCTCCTCGATATGCTCATAAAAAAATCTAGCATATTGGTGTAACCCAAATCCATAACATAGTAGTTACCTGTAGATCATATTATTTATTAGTCTAAGTAATGAATTGATAGTAAGATTAAACTTAAACAAGTTTCTAGTTTACCTTCCAAAGGCTTGGAAAATCTCGTTGCATGATTGTTAACACATTCTAAAAAGGCCCTTGAGTCATTAGTAGTTCCCTCCCACCCACTTAGTACATATGTGAATCTCATGTCAAATAGCAAGCTGCCATTATGTTATGAGTCGTAATTGTGTGTTTACCACGATATGGTATTTGATCGGATGCCGAAACACTTATCGATATGTGTGTACTGTCAATTGCTCCAATACAATCCTATGAGAGCAAAAACCAATGAGAGTAACCCATTGCCAACTTGGCAACTTCAGATATGGTAAACTATCTTAGGGAGCTGTCCGGTCAATTCCAAGGATTAAGCCAATAAGAAAGGAATATCAAGATACTTAATCAATAATCTAGCAGTGCTTCATCTAGGAGAACAGAGAAGAACAATTGAATGCATATTTAGTTGCAGGACTCAAATAAAATGAGAGATGGGAGGAGTACTGCTAGTAGGCCAATGCACAGATAGGCCAAGGCACTGAGAAGCAATTTGACAACATCCCAATTCTAATAGACTTCAGCACTCGAGGAAGTAAACAGATATGGTACTGTGTCCAAAATATTGAAGTGAATGATGTTGGAATTGGTTCTAATTCCAAAGGATTTATTTTTACTTGCACAGGTTTTAACTCTCGGGGAATACCGAAGCAATAGCTGGACATTTTCCCTATATTGCCGTGTACTTTTTTGTTGCTTTCCAACAGGTGGCTTTCCAACTTCTTTGTTGGAACATGCTTAAGCTTTAATGCATGGGTTGTTGGGTAGCTATATATATTTGTTTGGTACGGCAGATTATGTAGAGAGTGTGGTGGTGCAACCAAGAGTTATAAAGTTTGTGTGCAAGGGTCAAGTTTTTATACTTGGTGAGAGTGAGTTCTTGTATGAGTGGGGTATAAGGGTTTGGGTGTGGGATATTCATACTCATGTGTACTTGTACAATTTTACTCATAGTGAAAGAACGGGATCCTCTCCGTGGAGTAGGCGTGTTATTGCCGAACCACGTAAATCTTGCAATCATTATCTACGGTACAAACGCCTACTATTTTATGCGAATGCGGAAAGTGAAGAACAATGAAACATGGGACGCTTTAAGGACTTACTGTGCACTACGTGGAAACACCTACTCAAACTTGCTTATGGTGCAGAAAATATTCAAACATGGATGTCAGATATATGCATGTGAACAAGTTAAACAGGCAAACAATGAGACAAAAATCTAGCATGCTCACCTAACTCATACAAACAAGCATAACGATCGTATCCCCAGACTCAAAAATTAACCAAAAATTAAAAAATGACCCCTAAACTACTAGCAATGCTCAAACAAACCAGACGTGTACAAAGTACACCCCTTCCCCAACTTAAAAATTGCTCTGTCCTCAGAGCATGAAGACAAAACAGAAAAATCGAATACAAGGGAAAGAGATGGACCAACGGATGGCAGCCAACCATCATGACCCCGGCCGATGTATGGGGAATTTGCCACCATTGTCGCTGCTCGGCATCAGAACCGCTCCCAGAATCTACCCCTGCAAAAAAAAAAAAAAAAAATGCAAGATCCAACGACCTACTAGGCAACAAATGATGTCAGTACCGCCCGCATGTGAAAGCCGGGCCACAACACAAAAATAAAGAAAATAAAGAAAACCACCAGACATTCACGCAGTCGCACGTGTCATACTTTTCTCCCCATCCCCCAACTTGAATTGAAGAGTGGGTGGCTATACAAGACCATCAGTTTTTTTTTTTTTTTTTTTTGCAAAACTGAAACACAAACGCGACTACACAAAAATTGCCCGTACTAACCGGGGCTGGGCACACGATCCTTCTTTAAATAGCGGCGTGCGAAGCTATGAAAAAAATAAGTCAATGATGGGTACCCCTCATGCTAGGGGTCGGGTCCACACTCAATGAAAAGCCTGGTACGCGTGAGCTACCCGTCAAAACAAGGCGGAAAACGCCTACTCAACTGGGTCGTCCGAATAAACAGGATCGACCAACTCCTCATCAGGTTCGCCTACCTCCAAAAATTCCAAATAAGGTTTGAGACGCTGCCCGTTAACTTTAAACACATGATCATCTTTAGGGTCACGGACATCGACTGAACCATTTGGGTACACATTGGCTACTATGTAGGGACCATCCCAACGGGACCTCAACTTACCTGGAAATATATGAAGACGCGAATTATAGAGTAACACTTTCTGACCAGCCCTAAAGGTTTTGCGCTGAATGTTCCTATCATGATACGCCTTAACCTTATAGATACTAGCGTTCTCATACGCGTCATTCCTAAGCTCCTCAAGCTCACTCAATTGCAATTTCCTATGCTCACCCGCCTCAGTCAAACTAGAGTTGACTGTCTGAATGGCCCAATAGGCCTTCTTCTCTAACTCAACAGGCAGGTGGCAGGCCTTACCGTAAACGAGCCGATAGGGTGAGGCACCCAACACGGTCTTGTACGCAGTGCGGTAGGCCCACAACGCATTGTTCAACCTAGTGGACCAATCCTTCCTAGTCACACCTACGGTCTTTTCTAAAATCCGCTTGATCTCCCTATTTGCTAACTCGGCCTGCCCATTAGTCTGGGGGTGGTACGAAGTGGATACCTTATGAGTGACATGAAACTCCCCCATCAATTTCTCAAATGACCGACTCGTGAAATGCGTGCCCTGATCCGAGATAATGGCACGTGGAACGCCAAACCTCGACAGAATGTTAGCCTTAAGAAACTCTAGCACGACTTTCGACTCCATAGACTTAGTGGGAATCGCTTCCACCCACTTCGACACATAATCCACCGCCAATAGGATGTACTCATAACCATGAGACATAGGAAATGGACCCATAAAGTCGATGCCCCAGCAATCAAATACCTCGAGCACAAGAATAGGCCTGAGGGGCATCTCATGACGCGCAGACAATTTGCCAAGCTTTTGGCAACGGTCACATGACCTACAAAACATGTGTACCCCCTTGAACATATCGGGCCACCAGAACCCACACTGTAAAATCTTGGCGGTGGTCTTCTTCGCATAGAAGTGACCCCCACACGCCTCACTATGGCAAAACTCTATGACTCCCTGCTGGTCAGACTCGGGGACACACCTACGCATAATCTGGTCCGCACAGTATTTGAACAAGTAAGGGTCATCAAATATGTACTGCCGGACACTCCTCAAAAACCGCTGCTTCTCCTGGGTAGACCAATGAGAAGGAATCTGCCCAGTCACCAAATAATTGGCAATATCAGCATACCATGGGCACTCATTAGCAGCGAACAGCTGCTCATCTGGGAAAGAATCTCTAACGGGGAGATCTGAGGTGGGGTCCTCAAACTCCAGACGAGACAGGTGATCAGCCACTACATTCTCGACCCCTTTCTTATCCTTAATGATAAGGTGGAATTCTTGCAGAAGCAGAATCCACCGGATAAGGCGAGCTTTCGCATCCTGTTTGGTCATCAAGTACTTTTGGGCCGCATGATCGGTAAAGACCATGATTTGCGAGCCCACCAGATAGGACCGAAACTTATCTAAGGCAAACACCACCGCTAACAACTCTTTCTCTGTAGTGGTGTAATTCATCTGTGCCTCATTGAGTATCTTGCTCGCATAATAGATCACACATGGGTCTTTCCCTCTCCTCTGTCCTAAAACCGCTCCAACTGCATAGTCAGAAGCATCACACATCAACTCGAAGGGAAGACTCCAATTAGGGGATTGCACAATAGGCGGAGTCGTGAGACTCCGCTTCAACTTAAGAAAAGCCTCCTCACATGCCTTGGACCACACAAAAGGTGCGTCCTTTGCCAGCAATTGACACAATGGACGGGAGATAGCACTAAAGTCTTTAATGAACCGCCGGTAGAAACCAGCGTGTCCAAGAAATGAACGCACATCTTTGACAGACTTAGGAGTAGGAAGATTACGGATCAAGTCTATCTTAGCCTTATCCACCTCAATACCCTTGGAGGACACGATGTGCCCTAACACAATCCCTTGGGTCACCATGAAGTGGCACTTCTCCCAATTTAACACTAAGTGCTTCTCCTCGCACCTCTGTAAGACCTTACCTAAATTCTCGAGGCATCCATCGAATGAGTCCCCGAAGACCGAGAAATCATCCATAAAAACCTCTACAATGCGCTCAACCATGTCACTAAAGATCCCCATCATACACCTGGAAAAGGTACTAGGTGCATTGCACAACCCAAAGGGCATGCGACGGTAGGCGTACGTACCATATGGACACGTGAACGTGGTCTTCTCCTGCTCCTCTAACCCGACCTCTATCTGGTTGTACCCTGAGTACCCATCCAAGAAACAATAGAATGCTCGACCAGCCACCCTCTCCAGAATTTGATCAATAAAAGGGAGAGGAAAGTGGTCTTTCCGGGTGCTCGCATTGAGCTTCCGGTAATCGATGCAAACTCTCCAACCTGTAGGAATCCTAGTCAGCACTAACTCACCTTGCTCATTGGTCACCACTGTGACCCCTGCTTTCTTAGGTACAACCTGTACAGGACTTACCCACTCGCTATGGGCAATTGGGTATATAATACCCGCATCTAAAAGCTTAAGCACCTCAGCCCGAACCACCTCTTTCATGTTGGGGTTCAAGCGTCGCTGGGGTTGCCTAGAAGGTCTCACACTGTCCTCTAAAATGATTCGGTGTGTACACACCGTGGGGCTTATACCATGCAAATCAGCTATGGTCCAACCTAGGGCGCCTATGTGCTCTCTCAGTAAGTCAAGCAACTTCCTCTCTTCATCCTCCTCAAGGGTTGAGGAAATCACCACCGGATAAGTATCATTGTCCTTCAAAAAGGCATACTTGAGCGTGTCCGGGAGAGGTTTTAACTCTGGTTTAGGTGGCTGGACCAAAGACGGGAGAACCTTGGGCGGAGGGTTGCCTAGAGGCTCGAACATTAGGTCATGAGCGACCTCACATAAATCCTCGCACTCATCCTTAATTTCTAACATATCACGGAAAGTGCCTACCTCTGCTGACTCTAAGAATGATACCTCCTCAGTGGTAAGAGCCACCTCCAGAGGGTCCTTATACAGGACTGTATCAATGTGCTCCTGAATGAGCGTGTCGATCAGACACAGCTCTTCTGAATCCTCATCATCCTCGCCTAAAGTGCTAACGCTGTAAACATCCACCTCCATTCTCTCCTCGCCAACAGATAACTGGACCTTGCCAGTTTTACAGTTCATGACGGCATTGGAGGTGGCTAAGAAAGGACGACCTAGAATGATGGGAGTCTTTTCTAAAACCTCGGGACCTGGGCTAATATCTAGGACAATGAAATCAGCGGGGAATTGGAATTCACCAACCCGAATTAATACATCTTCCACCACCCCTTTCGGAACCCTAACACTCCGGTCTGCCAACTGGAGTGTGACGGGAGTCTCTCTAAGATCCCTAAGGCCCAATCTCAAAAATGCTGAATAAGGGAGCAAATTGACACTCGCTCCCAAATCCAACAATGCCTTATCGAACGTTTGCCCTGCAATTGCTATGGGTATGGTGGGACATCCTGGATCCTTGCACTTGGCAGGAATCTCAGTCTGAAGGATGGAGCTCACTTGCTCTATCAGAACCATGTTGTTCTGATTCTTGCGCTTAGTCGTGCAAAGGTCCTTCAGAACCTTCGCACACTGTGGGAAAGACTCTATTGCCTCCATCAAAGTAATAGGGAATTGCACCCTCTTAAAAAGTTCTAGCATCTTATGGTTCATGCTCTGCTTAGGCTTCACCGCCAGCCTTTGGGGAAATGGAGCTAATGGTATTGCTGGCGGCGTTTGAGTCGTGGGGGCCGCGACAGCAGGTTCCACCACCTCAGGTGACTTCTCAACACTCTCAGGAGTTGCGCGTGGTGCATCAACCGGCTCCGGGGGTGGATCTGGTTTCTGCTTTGGCGGGATGGACTTGTCGATCTCCTTCCCATTTATGAGAATGGTGACCGACTTGGCTTCCTCCTGATTCTGACCCTGAACATTCGGACCTGAAGAATTTCCCAAGTAATGGGCTCCCGCTGTACTACCCTGGGCTGGAAACTTGCCCTTCTCCTGCTGCATTTGACTAATAATCACAGTGAGTTGGGACATCTGAGTGGTAAGGGCTCCTATTTGCTGCCTCGTTTCCGTCTGGAATGTCATCTGTGATTGCATCATGGAGTTGACATTCTCCTCTAACTTATGATCTCGTGCAACCACCTGCGAATAACCTGGGGGAGGACCACGAGTGGATGGACCTGCCCCCCTACCAGGCTGTTGCTGATAGTGGTATGGGATGACTTGACCCTGCGGAGGCCTGAATGACTGGGACTATGAAAATTGCTGCGGCGGAGGTAGCGCAAGGGGTTGAGCTTGACCTCCACCTACGGGTCTGGAATCCGACCACCCAAAGTTAGGGTGATCCCTCCATCCCGGATTATAAGAGTTAGAATATGGATCCCATGTTCTAACTGCATTGACCTCTTCCTGATTGAACTGACTTGCCCCCCTAGCAGCTAGAAACCCAGGGCAAGCGGTCACGGTGTGCCCTTTGCATTCACACCACACACAGACTTCCTCTACACTAACCTCATGGACTGGACGAGTCTGTCTCACTTCTAATTCTTCTAACCTCTGAGCCATTTTCTCAACCTGAAGTCGCTGGTCACGAATGGTGACAGAGACAATATTGGACCCAGAAGGTCCGGCTCGCTCAAAATCAGATGGTTCTAAGGCCCTCTGCCTATCAGCTAGGTCATCTAAGAAATCCCACCCCTCATCGGCTGTTTTGGACAAGAAATCGTCCCCTTTGCAAGAATACTCTATGTGCTGGACGGTCTCTGCGTTGAGACCCAGGTGGAAAAACTCGACTAGTTGAATCCTTTCAAAGCCATGGTGTGGCAGTCTGAGTATTAATTCCTTAAAGCGCTCCCAGGCCTTGAGAAACGACTCGCCTCTCTCCTGTCTAAAATCTTGGATTTGATGCCTAAAACTCGTAGTCTTAGCCTCAGAGAAGTACTTCCGATAGAAAGCGTCGCGCACTTGCGCCCAGGTGGAAAGAGATTGAGACTTCTGCATCCTAAACCACATTAGTGCGCCATCCTTTAGTGTTGCCTCAAACAGCTTGAGACATGCATTCTCGTATTGGGTATTGGACGCAAGGTTGCGCACCAATCCCTCGAATGTCCGCACATGTTCGTATGGGTCATCGCACTCCCTCCCATAGAAATTAGGGAGGCTGTTCAGGACACCTGGTTTAACAGTGAAAGCATTACGTGCCTCTTGTGTCTCACGAGGAAACACAATGGGTCCTTCAGGAGTGGACCTCTCTGGGTAAAGGTGTTGCCTCAAGGATGGCTGTTGCACTACTCGCTGGTCAGCCATCTCACCTACCTCTGACTCTGACTCTGACTCTGAATCTGACTGGTAAAGTGGATTACTGACGCTAACTGACTCAAAAGGTAATTCAATATAAAGACCACTAATGGGAATAGACTCTGCCTGATCTAGGTCTGACTCCGAACTAGAAGATGAAATACTAGGAGACGCAGGCTGACCCGACGCCAGTTCTCGTCGAACTAAACGGTGCGTAGGGTCACGAAAATAAAGAGGGTCCTGCTTAGGAGAACCCTTCTTACCTCTACCTATGATGACTAAACTAAAAGACAAAACTAAACTATGACTCTACACCTCTGAACACTCGTTGTCGTCCCCGGCAACGGTGCCAAAAATGCTTGACCGACCAGGTGACTAAAAATAAGACGAATGAAGACGCGTCCCAAGTGTAGGACTCTCGACCAGTGCAGCACAATAAATCAGGAAGTACCGGAGTCGAACCACAGAGACGACTTAAGTGCTTGACTCAAAAGTGTGAAAGTGCAGTTTGAACTGGCTCTTAGGTAGCCACCCCTTGATTTTATGAGATTTATTAACTAATTACTAAGCTAATTTAGTTGAATGCAAATTAATAAAGAGAGCACAGCTGAGGGAACCCAGCGTCCACGCCTATCCTAACCGATATTTACTCGGGCCACAATTAGTCCTTTTACTGATTTTAGAATACGAGAAAGGCTTCCTAACAAATGCGCACCACCTGTCACCAGATTCCGTGCGCATTCGAATTCCGGTAATGCCTGGGTTTGTTTGTTAGAAAAATCTTTAGTTCCCAAAATTGCTTGAAAGTTGAATTAATTCGGCCCCGAGGTGAAAAATTGATTAGCCTAGACGTAGGCGCCTTCGCCCCGCAGCCGCACTCGTAACGACTACTCACTCATGATTATAAGGATTGCAGAAATCAAATTGAACCTAGATCTAAACATGCTTGAACAATTAATTATGAAAACAATAGAGAACGATACCGTAAATTGCAAGGGAAAAGTTGAACTTGATTGTTAATACGCAAAACCCAATCCACAAGCAGAAATTCTGAAGCTAAACTTGAATGCGAAACGCTGAATGAAGAACTCTGAATCCGTAGTCGAAGACTTGAAAACACAAAACCTAAGTAAAAGTCGTGGAACCCTAATCTGGGTTAAAACATAAGTATTTATACTAATCTAGTAATCCTAACGAAATTCGAACGAAAATCCCCGAAATACTTCGCGCGAAGCCAAACGACGACGTTCAATGGGTCTGATAGCCTCTCGGTAGCGCTACCTATGTTTAGGGGTAGCGCTACCGCTTCGTGTCCGTGCGGCGTTGACCATTACTCCTTCCGTTGACCATTGACTTTTGGTGTAGCGCTCAAAAATATTCTGTTCATTTTTTGGGACCTTTTGTGCCCAATTTGAGCGCTCCAGCAAAATGGGGTAGCGCTCCCGACGGATTTTGATCACTTCCATGCACAATCCACTCGCTTCCAACTCTCGATCTACGTGCATGAACTTCCAACATCTTGAAATTACACCCACGACCTTAGAATACCTGCAAATTATACTCGAGACACAAAAACACCAAGTGCACATATCAAATGGAAAATAAAGCTCAAAACGCACGTCTAACATGCTAAACCACCCTACTTAGGCGCTCAAAAGCAAGCTTCCCACGCGCCTATCAGTATCCAATTCCTAGGAATTCAATTCCCAGTAATCATATTCCTTTTCCTACCCAAGAAAATTCCCGGGAATTTGATTCCCGGTATTCATATTCTTATTCCTACTCAAGATTTCAGTCATCCAAACACAACCTTAAGGTTTTTGTTCGTCAAGTTTTGAGAGAACTCTCGGGCTTGAGCTCAAGGCTAGGAAAAATTTATTAGTCAGAGTTCAAGTTGAGCTTGTCTAACTTTGAGTCGAACTGGAGTTTGTTCACGATCCTTAACGAGTCAAAACTGTGCAAGTATAGTTTTGTCCATAAAAACAGAAAATACAGTTTTCGCCACAATATGCCCCGATGGCGGAAATTATGCCGCCTGAGCCAGCCCCTGCACCCCCAGTTTGGATTTTTGCTGGAGGTTGTCTGCATCCTTAATAGAAGAAGGAATAGTTGAGGTGCACGTACCCCTAACCGTACAAAAAAAAAAAACAATCTTCCGCCAAGAGAATCGCAATGGACTTCCTCCCATTAATCACATACGAAATCACGTCTTTTTGGCTCCTCTAGATTTATCATACTTATTACGTTTCCCCTCATTGATAGAGGCTCAAGATTCGAAAAGCCACCAGTACCACCTCCCACATTTTCCTATAAATTACTCCTTACTCACTGCCCCTAAATGAATAATAGTAACTGATAGAATTCCTCCCGAAAGTCCCCAAGAATTCTAATGGTAACCTCTCTCTCTCTCTCTCTCTCTCTCTCTGTGTGTGTGCTTCATTTTCTTTTTGGGTAATAAAGTGTGTTCCGAGCTAACTTGCGCGCAACTCGGATTAATCTCTCTATGTTTTTAACGGGATACTGATATGTGCAAGTGAAGACAAGCGGTGTTGACGAAGGATGCATATCTATCGGGCCATGGGGAGGGCTAGAAGGTGAACCATGGTCTTACAAGGCCGATGGCCGTATTACCCAAATAATTGTTCGCCACGGCTGGTCTGTTGATTCCATCTTATTCAAAAGTCAAAGCTGCAGTTGCTTGAGCCCGGAATGTTCCGAGAAGTTTGGAGGCAGAGGTGGCCTGACTGACAAGGTGAGAATCAATCTGGCTACAATATACAAAAACGTTACCGACACAGATAGATGTATTCTTAACCGTTCAATATAATGGGTACATTGCATGCATGTATATGATACAAATTTTGTCCATATTTATTTACAGTTGTAGTCCGTATTTGTTTTCTTAATCTTTTTAAATTCTCTTTTCAAACAGATTGAATTGTGAAAAGTTATGAGGAAAATACTTTAGTCCATAGTAGAGTCCGCATGGCACATGCTTTGAGATCCTCATTTGTGATATTCTAAGTTCCGATTCATATCTCACCGAACGTGCCACATTCGGACTATCGAGTCTTGCAGATGTGCATACTTTTCCCATCTTTGACATTTAAGTAATGTCACATCTCTAAGACTCGAAAGTTTAAGTCATGGGTTACTAATACCGTAATACAATATATGCACCATATGTATTGCACTGTACTCTGCAAAATTGTGCTAATAATATGTGATCTGCACTTTTATAGATTTGTATTGACAACGCTGTAGAACATCTGACGACTATAAGTTTGACATGGGGTGAGTTTGAAGGACAATCAGCCATTAGATCGCTCTGTTTTCATACTAATCTGACCGAATATGGACCTTTTGGGTCGAAAGATGGAAATTCTGTCACCATTCCAATCAAAGGTGGAGTCATCGTTGGATTCCATGGACGCGCTGGGAAATTCCTGAATGCAATTGGTTTCTATGTTGCACAAAAAATCCCAAGCTTTTGTCCAATTCAAGATCCAGACAGTGTGCCAACCCATATTGATCAGGTCAGCTTCTATCTTCTACTTTCATGGGCTAAATTTCAGCTTAGATTCGGTATTCTTGTACTTTAATTCATCGAGGTATATGAACTAAATAGGATATGTACTTCGAATGGTACTTCGAATGTTGATAGAATACGATGAGTTCGACGAAGCTGGTTGCACCACGGGATCCAGGGCCTTGGGGTGCCTCTGGTGGAAAGCACTGGGATGACGGTGTTTTCTCGGCCATTAAGAAAGTCCATCTGAATGTAGTTGATACTTCAGCATATAATGGAAGTTCTTCTATACGAGGAGTGCGGTTCGTATACGACAAAGGAGACGGGAGGTGTTTTCGGTCACCATGGCATGGCACCTCTGGTTATGCAACAGAAATGGTAATCAATAACCTTAAATGTTGGGACATTTTACGATTTCAATGGACAATTTTACCAAGCATTGTACGTATACATCCCTAAACTGATCGTTTGATGCACGTAGGACTCACGGACACATTGCATTTGTTGGACTTCTGTTCATCACACGAAGGCTGTCTAGTTCGTGTGTTAAAAGTTTGTATCTAAATTCTAAAGCACGATTGTTTTTTGTTTTGTGTTGAATGTG
Source organism: Vaccinium vitis-idaea (assembly GCA_963854785.1). Taxonomy (NCBI): domain Eukaryota; kingdom Viridiplantae; phylum Streptophyta; class Magnoliopsida; order Ericales; family Ericaceae; genus Vaccinium; species Vaccinium vitis-idaea. Next base: position 33,026,308 of record OY978226.1, on the reverse strand, counting down.
CGTAGATTGAATTGGACTCCGAGAGCGAAGTAATTGTTGGCATTGAAGGGTTTTATGGGCCGCTCATTGAGCGAAAAAATGGCTTTGAGGCATTAGCCTCCATTACCATGTACACAAACAAGCGAAAGTATGGGCCATATGGACGTGAGATTGGCACGCATTTTTCTTCAATTCACAGCGGTGGAGAGGTCGTCGGCTTCTTTGGAAGGAGCGGCACCCATTTAAATGCAATAGGAGTTCACATGGAATATTTTTGAAGATTCATTTTCATCTTATTGTTGTCATTTTTGTGCTGTGAAACTTGATCTATGATTGATTTTTCACACACCTCTGGCATTAAGCTAATGTTAATTTTGTCCACAGAAGAAGATTTTGTTGAATGGAAAGTGCTAATCCGTGCTGTAATATTTTTCCTGAGTTTGAAAGGATTCTTGTAGTATTTCGCAACAATTAACTGATGCGTGACAGTCATTTTTATGCATGAAATACAAGCCTACCAGAAACAAAAGTATATTAGGTCTAGGGAAAAGTTTCTCTGAAAATGTCAATGGTTAAGATCTTAGATGATTATGAATCTGAACCATTTCTGAATCCACAAATCATTCCTACTAAATATTTTGCATTCTTGCACAAATTCCTTTCATTCATAAACTCATTTCTATGATAAAATGAATATCGAAAAACCATTAAAGTTGCAGCGGCTCTTCGAATATCGAAAAACCATTAAAGACGCAGCGGCTCTTTATACTCAAAGGTTATAGAACTTAGGTTTAGGTTGTTAACTCTCACTCTCTCTTATTCTTCATTACAGTTTCCATTTGTTCGTAAAATTGCCTCAAACGTATGTAGTGTTTTCTTGCATTTTCTTTCTTTTTTTCAATATGTTCCAAAGCTTAACCTGACCATCACATTTTGTTTTGCAAGAAGAAATTAATCTACCCTAACAAAGTAGCCTAGATTTAGAGGTCATGTAATTTGCTGTTGGATAAGCAGTTATTAGTTGCTCCTGAACATGGATTCTAATGTTTTCGTCCGTGCCCTTATATTTTGGTCACACTACCTTAATTTCTTATTACCTTGCTGCTAAATTTCATTCATCTAAATATATCAACTACCACTACCTATATAGCTGGCCATCTAGACAAATTAATGGTCCGGATTCACAGCTCCTCCTCTCCAATTCTTTACATGTATTGGTTATATGAAACAATCCAGGATCCTAATGCGTTCGATTAATAAATCCTTGCATTTGCGAAAGGATGTTGCAATGGTGGGTGACATGCAAGTGAAGTGATAATCCATGTAACTTCATTCATTTGACTACGTGGTTTTGGTTAAACAAGTCACTTGGTTTATTTTATATATGTTTATTTAATTTTTTTTCTCTTATTTGTTATTTTCACGTCAAACTTTTTGTGGATTATTCGTTCTTCTTAAGAGGAATTGGAAAAAGAAAGAAATTGTGTTCCAAGTTCCAACTCAATTTTTTTTTAATAAAACCAAAATTTATATGGCTTTTTGGCTACTTTTTGTCTTTCTTCTAAAAAATTTAAGTTTGGATGATAATTTTTTTACTTTTCCAATTCCCCTTGTCGAGAAGAACCAATAATTCACAAAAATCTGACACGAAATTAATAACTGCAAGAAAAATTTTGAATAAAAATAAATAAAATAATACTCCCTCCGTCCCATAAAGTTTGTCACTTTCACTATTCCAGCCCTATGAAAAAATTGATTATTTCTTTTAATCTGTAATGTTTTATATAAGCAATATGGATCTCGTTTGATAGATTTCAATTAGATCTTTTGAACAAAGTTTTGAAAATCACATAAAACATTATGAATTGAAAGATATAGGCAATTTAAAAATGACACGCACTCCCGAAAGTGTCAAACTTTACGGGACGGAGGGAGTAAGACAAGTCGTTGAGGCCTTGTTCCAATTTGTCCCGGATTTTTTATTGCTTTTTGAATGATATATTGTAAAAAAAATAACCTTTTTCGTAAAACGTAATAAGTTAATTCTGAAATCAGCAAGGAATTGATTGCTCCACACACTTGTTAGTAGACCAGGGGGCCTGTAGTGAGTTTGCTCACTACACCTGTGTAGTGAGCAATAATGGCCATCAGTTTGGCATTCAACGGGCCGGATTAATTGTATTCAATCCCGACCAATTAATGTGCAGGATAATTTCATTTAATCTGGACCGTTGATTACTGAACTGACGCCCGTGATTGCTCACTACAGGCACCCCGCCATGTAGTTTCGCTAAGCATTAGTTAAAAAACTAAGAAGTCTATAAGTGGGCAGAAAGGGCCCCCAGAATGTGAAAATTAATTGTCCAGTCACCCTAAATGAATCTGGGCATGCATTGAAAACTTGAAAACTCTAATCAAATAGTAGACCAACCACTGTCTTCCACATTTTTGTGTGTGAGTGTGTCCCCTGGTGAAAGCCTTTGGGTTTTGTTACTCCAGAAATATACTCTAACATGTTGGTTCTCCTGGTGCATTCCGATTTTTTACCGGTAGAGTTCCGGCCGCAGTTTTTCTATTATTCCATCCGTCCCATTTTAAGTGCTCGGTACGGGAATTCTAATGCTTCAGATTTTTCAAAATTAATCTTTAAAAGTGTGAAGTTAATTGAAATATATGTAATATAGATCTTGTACTGATACATCTTAGTTGATTTTATTATACTACGAAGTTTCAAGATTATGAAAATCGTTGTAAAATGAAAGATATATAGACAATTCAAAAATGTCACGAATTTCGATACTGGACAAACCAATTAGGAAGGAAAAAGTACTTTTTAAAGGTAAAATTGAAAGTTTGTTATGTTTTGATGGTTGTTTTAAAAAATGAGACATTTATTTTGTGACACCCCAAAATATAATGAAGGGCACTTAAAACCGGACAGATTGAGAATATTTTGTTGGAGTAATATCCCTCAATTTTGATCTGAGTTTGCCAAAAGAGCATCCATCTCCTTCTTACTTATTTCTTTTATTATTATTCTACCTAAAAATTTTAGCCTTAAGAATCCACTCTATTCCTTTACTCGAACCTAAACCAAATTGAATTTTACTCAAATCAATGGAGACCCGAATTTTTTCAGGCTATTTTTTCCCTCCCAACTTTACAACAATGCTATCGTGTAGCTTTTATACAATTTTTTGCTAAGATTTGGTTTTGCTCGTTGGAGTGTTTCAAACCAACTGAAATTTTTATTCAAATTTGAATAAAAGTATATATGAGAAGGGGTGGAGATACTCCGAATTAGGATTTAAAAGTTAATCCCCTTGGTCTTTTGTTTGGCTCAATAGAAGAATTTGTTATAAAAAAAAAAATCTGAAAATGAATATATTAAGGCTGCTGACAAAATCCAGTTTAGAATCTCTGGATCCAAATATACTGACTCCGTCCCCAAATTTTAGTCCTTCGTTTTTTTCTAACCGGATAAAAAACTAGTTATAATTTTAAATCGGTAATGAATTTTATATTTAATATGGATCTTGTTTGATAGATCTCGATTAAATCTATAAGGCAATGTTTTAAAATCACGTAAAACAATGTAAATTACGAGATATAATCAATTGAAAAGTGGCACGAACTTCCAAAAGGGACAAATAAATGAGGACGGAGGGAGTATATCTTAATTGTAAAAAACAAGTGAAGGTTTAACACCCTATTTATAACTTATCTGGCATGGTTCTTTCAAGCAGGGGATGTAGCTCAAATGGTAGAGCGCTCGCTTTGCATGCGAGAGGCACGGGGTTCGATCCCCCGCATCTCCAACCGTGTAATTTGTTTCTTTTTGTCCCCGAAATTGCAGCCGCACCCACCGCCCAGGAGTCTTTTTTACTCGCCCCCACCCTTCTACCGCCATAACGCCGCCCCAGACTCCCGACCAACGGACATCTCGCTTCAATTTTTTCTGAAGCCAATACGTTGTTGTATTTTTTATTTTTTGGGGGAACAGAATCTCTTGGCTTGTACCGATCGACTTTTAGTTCAAACTGAATTGGAAATCGCAAAAGCAATGGCCGATTCTGATTACCCGGACGAGAACAGAGGAATTCTTCCTGTTTTCTTTCGAGCTAAAACAGGATGTGAGGTTTCACATTTCTCCTCTGTACTGCATATGGCTAGTTGGCTACGTATTTTAGCTTCTCTTCACAATAAGGGTTTCATCTCCTTTTAGGGTTTTGATATGTGGATTTATTAAGTTTTTCTTTACAGGTTTGCTACAGCAATAACACTTGCACCAACAATTGCACAAAGACTTGTCACGTGGGGTACGTGGAACCTACAACTCATATGTGAGACCTATATGGTAGGTCTCACATATCACATGCGAGAGAGTGTATGTAATTGGTGGTACAAGTGTTTAGTGCTTCTATCTTTTTTCTTTACTTTAATGCAATCCAACATTAAGTGTTTTTTTTTATTTTTCTTTTTTATAACCGGATGTCCAGGCAAACCACCACTAGCCTCAGGTCTGGAACATTTGGCCTTCGTGATAATGAAACAATGAAACACGTGGTCTCATAGACTGCGTTGCTTTCTGATGACTACTTGGCCAAACCCCTAGGGGTTTTTGCTATTCAGCCTCAAAAGCTCTCCACAGTGGGCTGTTTCATCTGCTTGCCCAATGTCTATCGCTCTGATAAGCAAAAAAGTTAACAGAAATTAGTGATATAGTGTTCCTTCTTTACTAGAACAGTTCATAAATTGGAGGATTACTCAAATAGAAAAAGAGGTACGGGATCGCTATAATTTGCTGGTGGGAGTATGCATACGCAAATAACTGAGATATGAGCAGAGGACCTTGCAAATTTTTTTTGTCTTGAATTGAAGTGTCAGCTTAATTTGCAGGTTTGCACAACCCAGTTGAGTGCTAAGAATGCACCTTCCTTGTGATCCTGTAAAGGGGGATTTTTTATTTTCTTTCCCTCTTGGATCTATAAACATGCCAATATGAGAACAGTGTATCCTAAAGTCCCTTTAACTCGGCTTCAATGCTTTCCGATAAATGTTGTTTGGGTTTCTTGATTAGTGATAGTCACATGCCGGCATGTTACCTGGAAATGAATCGTAAAATGTTGATTTGAGTCACATCCCGTTATACTGATGCTGTTTGAAAGATTGAACTTCCTCGTTCGAGCAAGAGGTGGGAAATGTTTCTCCTTCTATAATGATTGTAACGGTGTCTAGAGAGTGTCTGCAACCTCAAAACGTTGTGCAAACATATTTGACATAGCTCTAGAGTCATGAAACAGCGATTGTTTGTTGTTCTGTTGTCCAGGTGCAATTTCTATTACAGAGGCAACACGAACAAAAGAATCATGCCTACACCTAAGCTGTAATCTATAGTTAGAAATGTATAAGACTTATATTGCCTGTTTATGGTGATTGATGAGGTGAACCAGAAGCCTGCACCAAATACAAGCGACAGCACGGCGTTCCATCATCTGGGTGCGTTTGGAGTGATCTGGGCAAGCTTCGAAGCTTGTTGAACAGATTCAGCGGATCATGCAACAGCCCAAAATGAGCATCCGGATCCCCAATTTGCGAAAGCTTAACATCAGAAAACCCAAGAGATGGCAAGAGATGATCAGGCCAATCACTGTGGAAATGGTACATGGTGCTGGAAAGTGTGGTTGACGGCTTGTTCATGAAGTCTGCTAAAAGTACTGTTTGTGTCATAGTGCAATTATCCGCTATTATCTTCAATACGTCGATGGCCTGCGAATGGGAGAGGTAGTAAAGGATGCCTTCTAGAACCCAAACCGTACTCTTCTCTGGGACAAATCCGGATGTCTGAAGCTTTTGGAGCCAGTTCTTGTCTGTTATATCGGCTGCCACTCTTTTTAGAGATTTTGCTGTCACTCTAACATTATTTGTCGATTCTGATGCTGCCTGCACAGTTGTTTTCATCTGCAGGACTTCTGGAAAATCGACTTCAAAAACAGCAGTTTCTTTCAGGCAAGATAAGCGATACGCCCTTGCATCCATTCCTGCAATGTAAGTTACCATATTCCGCTCAAAATTCACTTTTGCAGTCTGAGTTTCAGTTGGGAATTAAAGAAATGAAGGTTCTGATCCTGTTTTCAGTTAAAAAGAATGTCCTTATTAATGGGGAAGGCCAGGGGCTCTTGTTGAAGAAAGTGCTCTTATCTGATTGACAAGTCATCTTTCCAAAATTTAGGTATTGTTGAACCATCATACATTTTTGGATTGTGCAAATGCAAGGGTGAATTTTACTGACGAATTTTTAGCATGCATATCTTTTGTTTCATTCAATGCCAATGTTTTGTTACAATAACCTTGTGATCCGGTCATCCAAAACTTTTGTTGCCCCATAGGTTCTCCCTCTGCTTATTTTCAGTTACTGGAAAGAAACCATGTGCTTCGTTGGTAACGTACATTATTTGCCTTCTTTCAACCTTTGTCAGCTGTAACGTGAATCATATTGGTACGAGGAACAGAAATGGGAACGTGGTGTACCACATGCCTAAATTGTGGTAACCTAGCTTTAACATATTGACATTGCGCTGACCATTAACTCAATCCTTTGGAGTTTTGAAAGTACATGTGCTCAGGGATCATCACAAGTGCTTCTGTGCATTTTGTTTAGTAATGGGTAGATTCCTTGTCAAGGCATAGTGGATGAACATAGATCCAAGAAACAGGGGAGTACCTAGCATTCTTCTCTATACTCTCCCCTCAAATGACCAGACACTAAGATCAAACTCTTAACTTTCCATAATTGAAGTTACCGTGAGGGAAGGGTGAAAAGAACCCCCTGGACAAAATTCGCGAAAAACCAATTCCTTCTGTTCCTGGGGTTCTGTGCTTGAGAAAAGAAAAACTTAGGGCATCTCATTCAAATAATTGGCCCGGTACTAGATATAGTCTTTCCGGCAGACAAGATGCCTAATGTTTATAGCATTATGGTAGTTCGAAGTTGCGATATTGTTGGTTTTCGATGTCAAGAGTCTTTTACTTTCCAAAAACTAACATTACAGCGAATTTCGCATAATTTTCGTACTTTGGATAATTTTGTCTAATCTGTTTCATGCTTTAGATAATAGGTACAGAAATGCAAAAAGAACCAACCTGCACCAAGAAGAACAACCTGTGCTCCTCCACCACCAAACGACTCAATCGCAGCTTCAATCTTCTCATCAAACCACAATGTCCTAACAGCAAGCATAACTCCAGGCACTTCCCTAGTATTATTACACCGGTCTTTCTTTATCTTCTCGTAAAAGCTCCTCAAGCATGTTTCTCCTGCCAGTAACTCCGCAAGCGGATCATGAATCACGTGCTTCCACAATGCTCTCCCAGCAGCCATCTGGCATGCAGACCGCCGCAGGTAATCCCAGTCACTCTCAATCACTTCATGGAGTTTTCTAACCGTGTCCGTGTATAGCAACTCCGGCAGCTTTAGTTCCGGCCATTGTTCCTCCGGCTTCCCGTTTCTTTCGTCGGACATGGTTCTTAGTTTCAACACTGATTTTGAAAGACTGACAGAAGGGAAGAAATTTAGAGATAATGCACGCATTATACAGTAGAATTAAGCCTCTTTTCTCTGGGTAGGCTCATTATATGTACTTGTGTTTGAATGGAGGGGGGTTTTAGGTAGAGATAAGGAAAGAGAGCCACACACATGACTTATGTATGAGAGCAAAAGAGCAGAATCGTATCCAGCCTCTTGGCCTTAATGTAAGGGAAGGTATTGAGCAGTCCACGGAGTATTTCCTCGCTAACTTGTCTTCCTTTTAGTGGAGAAAAAGTGACCAGTAGATTTTTACCAAAACAAAAGAAGTGACCAATAGGCGGGTCCCACTAGTAATTAATATATATTTTTTGGGTATCAGGAAAAGGGTGGAAGGGGCAACCAGTGTAATAACGCCCCAAGGCGTGAGTCGCGTGACCATCAAGGCTCCCGACCTGTCAGTGGAATGTCCGATTTGAGCCATAGCTACTATCCGTGAGGACAAGCCGTCACTACGGCATCACCTAGGTACAAGTGGGCATAAGTGTGTACCTCCACAACCCCTTGCCACTAGCAAGACTCGAAACCAAGTCTACCCTGAAAATGCGAGGCACCCTGCCCACCAGGCTACCACCATCGGTGGTCTAGTAATTGTCACTAGAATTGACTGTAGGAGCATTTCACTGTACCTGGTGGCTGTGCTTCTCTGTTTTTTTTTTTCTTTTTTCTTTTTTTTCTTTTTTTGTGATAGGAGGCTCCTCACCTTGGGATTCAGCTCTCCTTCATGTCCTAATCCTCTATACCCAGAGTCTTACTTTGTGATCCTATTCGGACCCCACAGTATTAATTCTTTTGTTTTAATAAATGGAGGACGGATGTAATTTTGAACTTAAATACACTTTAAATAAGTCGTTCATGTATCTATACGATGTCTGGTTGAACTGATTTTTAACCTTGATATTGTTTGTTGAACTGATTTTTAACCTTGATATTGTTTTGTGACGAGTTCATGAAGCGCTTAATCTCCTCTAAAATGTCTGTGTTTGGTGGAGAAAAAATGACCACTAGATGGGTCCCACTAGAAACGGTGGATTATCTGAATTGAAGTGGTTCCAACCTTGTTTAATGAGGATTGAAAATGTGTACCATTTCATTGTAGGAGACTCCTACCTTGTGGGGGCAATGTTTTTTTTTTTTATTCCAAGAAAAGAAAAACTGTTTGGATAATGATTTTAGCACTCCACTTTCTTATAATTGCACTCCAAAACTTGTCTTTTAGTATGTGGAGTGCCAAAATCATTATCCAAACTGTTTTTATTTGGCAATTTACTATTTCCAGGGTTTTTTTTTTTTTTTTTGAACACCAATGTAATAACATATGGAGTCATAATTTTTGTTTTGTTCTTAACTTTGTTTCCTCCTAGCCAAAGAAGGAGACAGTTGAGCCCGAAAAAGAAGGAGACAGTTGAGCCCGAAAAATCGGTGTTGGCCATCACTTCGGCTTGCAATTGGTGCAAACCAAAACTGTTACTGTGATTTTATTGGATCCGTTCGTTGTACCAACTGTTGGTGTTTCATGTGAAATGGCAAAATAGCCCTCAGGTAAGTTTGGCCTTGCAAGTTGCAACACTAATACTTTGATCATGACCACATTTAAGTATCAAACTTTGAGTACCATGTCATGTGTCACTGATGTACTGGTAGAATTTGCCCCATATGTCATGGAATGGAACACTTTCTACTGGTGACACATACATGGTATCCAAAATGTGCTCATTCATAGCATGGCTCCTATTGAAACTGTTCGTTTCTGCATTAGGTTGAATGCATGAAAAGATGTACAACAAAACGGCCATCGTTGATGGGTCAAGCTCCCCTCCCTACCCCAGAACTCCTCACTCCACACTCTCTTCTTGTGGGCAAATTTTGCATCACATAAATGATCCAAACCATGGTTTTTGCACGCCTCATGAAGAAGAAAATCTATGTAAGAATAATTCTACTGGATATCAATAGTCACATGAATAACTCATAAAAATTGGATGGCAATATGATTCTAAACTTAATCCATCCATTTTGTATACTAACAATGTCACGACCCAAAACCGACCCAGGAAGTCGTGACCAGCCAAGCGGATTTTAAGCCGCCGAAGGCCTGCTAAAAAAAAATAGTTTAGGGATTTTCATAAACATTTCAAACTACATTGACCAAAGTAAACGGAAGTGTAAGATAGTTAACATAATCCCAGAGCTTCTAAGTGTAGGGATATAATAATTACAAACCGTTAGATAACTTAGGAGTGTCCACTTAGCACCAACAATCATTGACGAGTCGAGAGCCATACACGCTATTCCCTAGAAAATGGAAAAGATTTCATAAGCGAATGCTCGTGTGGTACGAAATACCAAGGTTACAAGTTTGACCATGGAAACATTTTTCATAGCATAAAATGCTTCAAATTCAAGGAGAGATGAGAGAAGATAAATCATTAAACATCTATATCCATAGCATCTGCCTTCCAATCATTCGCATTAGTCCTAGCAGAAGGACTCTTTATCCTTCCATAGAAGGCCATGAAAATAATATTAGTGTTCGACGGTATTGCCAGACGTAATGGGGAGCGACCCCTAGGTCTGAGAGAGCGACCCATGATACCGATATCATATTGGTGCCTGGCCTGCACCCCTCCCTTATTTCCTCGTGCCTCTAGCTTCTTTACCATCCCCTAGAGCTCGGGACACCGTCCGAACCGCATAACATAGCAGAACATGTTTAAGCCAATCATAACAGTCATGTTCTCAAAACATATTCCATGGTCTAAATCATCCGTAATAAAAATGCACGTGAATAGGCCACACTCCGATAATCCACGTTTTAATCAAAATAGCATGCATTGTATCAAAACTCAATATTCATATTTCAGAGCAAATTGCAATTCAATTCAAAATAGCCATTATCAAAACAAAACACGTGATTCACATTTTCCAGCTTTAAAAGCAAGAAGCATTTGATGTAAAAATAGTTGAGCAAATACATGTAACCAAGGTATTGCGTACTCACCTTTGACTTCTTGAAAATTAGACAAAGCTTTGATTGTGTCCTTTGCTTACGCCTCGACTCACCTATATACCAATTGATACTTGTTACTAGTCACTCAATATAATCAAAACGTTCGTAGGCCTTCTCGACTGCAAATCAGCCCATTCGGTTGAAAATAGCTCGGGGTGATCAACACATAACCTTTGTTTTGCAAAAAAAATTCAATCAAGGATTGATCCATCATTTAACTTATCCTTAAGAGGGATATTTATAAAGGTTTGGGACTGGGCAGCCACGATTAAAGAGTTGGGCCAAATCTAGAATTTCTGTTAAGGATAATCTCATCTTCTCTAATCGTAACAAGAGCCCAAATATAAATATTCCACCACCCAATTTGAAACAATCAGTGTCCTGGGTTTGGTTTGGGAGTTCACTAGCATCGGCGGGTCGAGACGAGAAGGCCTAATTTGGTTCCTAAGAATCTGTATCATGGGTTCATTCACGGGCAGATTGAACCTCGGCTGCCGGTTCCCGTCGCTGAGTGTGTTACAGTTGCATGTGATATAAAAAAAAACATATATATACTACCCGTGTTTATGTAAAATTCAGAGTTGGAGAGAGAGATTACCGTGAGAGAAGGTGAGGAAATTCCGGCGAAATCGATCGGGGAAGGAAGCGGCAGTAAGGCGAGCTTGGTCCCAGGCGTTCTCTCTCTCTTACTCTTTTCCTATCTCACTTACTTTCTTATTTCCTTAGTCTGCTACTAGTATAGTTAAAGGGTTTATTAAGGTTAATACTAATATTATTTTAGCCATGAGTTGGTGATGGCTGAAGCACACAGCCTAGGTGTCATTTATCATTAGCAAGAGACAGCCACGTAATAAGCATGACAAGGTTTGCACGTGCTTTTCAAAAATTCTGTCCGGATCTGTCCAGATTTCAGTTTCCGAAAATTCTCAAAAATTCAGCGTAAGCAAATTTAAATACAAGGGTTATCGTGGTAGTGTCGGATTCCTAACGGAAATTCTCAAATCTCAGAATATTATACCGTGCCTCAAATAATGCCAGTCGTGTCTGTTCTATGCGAGAGATGCGTATACATTTCATATGTGGCCGTGGTATCAAGTTTATCTATCATAACTATTATTGATCGTACCGAGCCCTTCCTAAAATAATGAAGGTAATTCAATCATATCACGTGGGTATTTAGGGTCGGGATTTTACAAACAATGAGTTATCCAAATACTTGCTCATGACCGATGAAACTTAGTCTTCACATAAATGTTATTCTCTGTGGGACGTACATAATTAACAGTTTGACGGGGAGTTTGACCCATGGTTGATGGGGCTGATGAATGAGCCAATGGTACGAGAATTTGAGCTCTTATTCGCTTGTAAAAACTTGATCGATAATTGACGCCGCGGAATTCACGAGAGAATAGTTAGTATATTATTCCAAACGATGATAAGTCTCGAATCCACGAGTGTTCTTGAATCCACAAGAGAAAGAGAATAACTCTGATTTATAATTGATTAAAAGTTGAATAATAATAGAGGTTACAAGCCCTTTTTATAGGGAAAACGAGCAAACTCTAGCAAAAATTTACCATAAAATAAAGTATCTTGAAAATTGGGGAAACTTCCAAAATTGAAAACTGGAAAGAAAAATAAGAAATTCCCAACTGGAAACAACGAAAACGGAATTACACACAAAGAGTAATTCGTAATCTAATTATTACCTAAAATAACAAAATTACTAAATTGAAGGCCTAAACGAATGAATTTGGCCGAAATCCGCCATCAGTCACAATTAGGATGGTGAGTATTGATCGCAGCGTGATTCTGCTTCAGCCCACCAAGTTTAGGCATATTCCAGGCTCATCGATAAATTGCCGAAATTGGCAATTTTCAATTAGAAGTTGTTTGGGCCTATTAGGCTTTGACCGGCCCAATTGATCATAGAATTGGGCCGCTACTTGTTCTGCATAAAAAATGTTTCTTTTATGCAAATGAATTAAGGTTTTGAAGCTTGTTAAGCTTTCAAAATAAGCTTCAACGAATTAATACTTGATTCATCATACTTATAATATTCATAAAACTCTATCTATTCTAGATTGCACGTAATTGACTTGATTAAAATTTGTTTGAGATTTACTCAAACAAATAAGGTTAATTGAATTTGTTAATTTAACAAATTAACAAATTAACAAATAAGGTTAATTTGTTTTTCTTTATATTTACTCGTCGATTCGCATAAGGTTGGTAGTTGGAACCCGATGAAAAACTAGGTTAACTGTTAGTGTTTTTGTGGAAAGTCAGTATTAGAAGTATAAGAATACGTCTACAACCACACCCGCACACCCAAATACACAAACACTCACTTTTAAGGACGAAACCGCAATGGGAACAAGAGTTTATTCTTTTTCAAAAACTTACAGCATTACACATTCTATTCGATTTATGAAGCATATTTTTTTATACATAAAGAGAGTCGGGAGTATTTTATTTTGCTTCTTTACGCATTTTGTGTTTCACGTGTTTTCCTTTTGACACGATCCATATTAAGTTGACAATTATTCTTCACAAATTTTATTGAAAGGGTCATTGACCGGTTATACAAAAACTAATACTACAAAATATAACCAACTGAATAGATTTTTAAAAGCAAGTGGAGTGGAGTGTAGTTGGTGTCTCCCTTATACTCTAATGCACATGGGCAGGGTTCGATTCCCGTAAGCACCCATTCCCCTCCCCAAGCTCTCTAGGATAGAATAGATTAGGATTAGCGAAAAGAATAGATTTTTGACAATTTATGTCTTTCATTTTAAATTAAGCTGTCATGTCTTGCTTAGAACATGTAGGGATAGAGTTGATTTTTTTGGTTGGCTTTTGTAAACTACATATGGACGCGGGGAGCCTGTTGTGCAGTTTGTGCATAGCAGGTGCTGGGCAGAATCCGGGTCGTCCATTGCTTGGATGGACGGCCCAGATTTTTTTTACCTTCCATCTATTTATATCTTTAAGTTTCGACACCCGTTAAATGACATTTCTAGTTTCGTCCTCACTCAAAAACTGGCTGCTTTTTCTTTTCTTTTTTTATCCGAAGCCAGGACTGATTAATCGCTCTTTCTTATCCTATATAAATCTCACCACTTTTACTATTGTAAGAATAATCCATAACAATTGAATAATACGCAAGTGGTGGCTAGCTCATGCAATAGAGCTCTTGGATGTTCCACATTGTATTTCGAGATCGAGTCTCATCCCCTCTCCCCATGTAATAAATTAAAAATGACGAATGAAAAAAAAAAAAAAAAAAAGAATAATACTCCAACAATATTTTTTTTTTTTTTTTTTTGGTTCAGCCAACAAAATTACTAAGCCCGGGAAAAGCCTACGTTGTGTAACCCATTGGATCTTGCGCGACTGTCGCGAATTTAGCCATCTTCCCACAAAACCCGCAGATCCTTCATAGGAGTATCTCTTTTCTGATTCGTCCTTGATTAGTTAAATCATTTTCTCCCTAATTCTCCTCCTCTTCTTCTTCTTCTTCTTCTTCTTCTTCGTCTCTCTCTCTTACTGTACAGTGCAAAGATCTGGATTCCTGCAACCCTTTTTAATTGGTAAATAAGTACTATAAAAAGTTGAATTAGGTAGTAGATAACAGTGCTAATTACCAAACCAACCTTGCTCGAAGCTCAACTTTCCAGACTTCTATCAAGATTTGCTCCTACTGGGACTTTCCCCAATCTTAGAGGGTAATTTAGTCTCTGTCTTTGTGTTTGTTCCATTCAACCTGCTCCAAATGCATACACAACCCACTATTTTTTCTGTTTCAATTTGAAGATGCTCTTACTTGGATCTTTGGGTAGCTTTACTTCTGATCTATAGTTAGCTCTGTTGTAATCTGTACATAGCATCTGTTTTTTCTCTGCTTAATTGTGTCACTGTGATTACCATTCATTTACTTCTTTTTTGGGTTCCTTAATCCGCTCATAGATTGCCCTACTTTGACCTTTTTCTGTTTCGATTCCTTTTGGTAAAAGGAAATTGTTGTAATCTTCGTCACTGGAATTGTCAGTGATTTGTGTTTTGAAGTTCTTAATGTGCTCATAGATGCCCTAGTTTGAAGTTTTCTGTTAATTGTTCTTTGTAAGAAGCCCAATTATTAGTTGAGAGAGAGAGATGGCTGTGCCTGTACCTAAGTCTGGTCGTCAAGCAAAAAGGTCATATGGGTTCTGCGTAAAGATGATGGCAGTGGCTGTATTGGGTCTGTGTTTTATACTCATTTGGTCTATGTTTTCCTCTTCTTCTGTGGTCTCCCAAAGGAGTACTTTTGGAGAATTTTCTGAACCAGTTTCTACCAATGGCAAGGTTTTTGAGCCGCAAATTCATTCCGGCAAGAAAGAACCAAGGAAAGATAAAGCAAATGAAGAAGACAAGAAATCAAAATTTGAATCTGATTTGGGAGAGAAAGACAAGAATAAGGTGAATGGGTCTGAATCTTTTGCGCAAAAGGGTGAAAAAGAAGCAAGTAATGAGGAAAAGGGACATGGATCGGTCGAATCTGAGGGTGAAGGGTTGCCAAAAGAGGATGGTGGAGAAAAGGAGGAAGTAGATGCAAATGGTAAGGAAGAAGAAGATGCAGTGGATGGAGAAGGGAAAGGTAATGAAGGTTTGGAAGAGGATGTGGAATTGAGCGATGGTGTTGATGTGGATCAAGAAGATGAGAGTGATGACTCAAAAAGTACAGGGAAGAATAAAAAGGATATCGGCCCCTTATTTGATCCGAAAGCCCATTATACATGGAAGTTATGTAGCACAAGAAGCAAGTATAATTACATTCCCTGTATTGATGTTGAAAGTACTGGTGGAAGATTGCAGAGTTATCGGCATCATGAGAGAAGCTGTCCTAGAACACCTCCAACGTGCCTTGTTCCTCTTCCCCATGAGGGGTATGGGACTCCAGTAAGATGGCCAGAAAGCAAATTAAAGGTGTGTATACAAGATGGTTTGATGCGTTTTAAAGTAGATTGTAATGAACGGGTGAAATTAATCATGTTGTTCCGTGTTAATTTAATCTGCAGATTTTGTACAAGAATGTGGGACATCCAAAATTAGCTGACTTTGTCAAGAAACAAAGTTGGGTGGTGGAAATCGGAGAATATCTCACTTTTCCTCAGAACCATACTGAATTGAAGGGTGGAATTATGCACTATCTTGAATCAATCGAAGAGGTAAAACTTTTGGATCTCTCCCCTATCTTGTTCTTGGTTTTTGCTGCATAGTGTCTCTTGATTTACAATATTAATGAGTCAACTGGGGTGTAACTACTAGCTTGTTTCTTAAATCACTTAGCTGTATATATACAATGCCGCACTTGTTTCTGCAAGTTAATGCTTAATTGGGTTATTTTCCTAGGCATCTACGGAAGTCAGTTCAGTTCTACCTCTTAATTTATTATCCTTGACCATTTCTGACGCTCATACGAATGAGTGGTTTTGTAGATGGTACCAGACATTGAATGGGGGAAAAACATTCGCCTAGTATTGGACATTGGATGTACTGATTCAAGCTTTGCTGCTACTTTACTTGATAAGGATGTTTTGACACTTACACTAGGCTTGAAGGATGATCTAGTGGACCTAGCCCAGGTGGCTCTTGAGCGTGGTTTTCCTGCAGTAGTCAGCCCTTTCGGGAATAGGAGACTTCCTTTCCCTAGCAGCATTTTTGATGCTATTCATTGTGGTGAATGCCACATACATTGGCATTCTAATGGTTGGTTTTCCCTCATCACTTAATTATTTACCGTTAAATTGATCTCACTAAAATCAATGATAAGAGAATTCTATACTTTGGACACTTCAGGGGGAAAGCTGCTTCTGGAGATGAATAGGGTTTTGAGGCCTGGTGGGTATTTTATTTTGTCAACTCAACATGACAGCATCGAAGTTGAAGAAGGTTTGGCCAATCTATCTTGTTAGAATTCCCATAATTGATTCTTGAATACCTAATATCTGTCATTTCATTTGAGTAGAACAGTATTCATCTGCAATCTCCACTAGACATAATGTGAATCTTTTTCCATGTCTAGGGGTGATGTGAAACCGTTCCCTTCTGTTTACAAAACTTATACGCTCAAGGCATCAAAACCTTTGCTGAATTGGTGTAATTCAAATACAGGGCCGCCTGGATTGATTTATTGGTGATCTGTCTCAATGGCATCTTCGAAACACTCTTTGGGTTTTTCTCTTCCTTAGCGTTCTTTCTTTCCCAATTATGTCACAGCAGAACATATCGGAAAGAGCTCTACTCACTTTCTTATTCGATAGTACATTTTCAATATGCAGTCAACTGTCACATGAACCCCTCTGCGGGGATGTTGTTGACCAACTCGACTTCTATCCTTAGAGCTGTTTCAATAGGACCTAGGTCTGCTACATATGAGGAATAATTGTCTTTCTATTTCTTTGTTTTTGAACTTGCAAAATGGCAAAATGGATGGTGGTAATAGAGGTTATGTTTTTTTTGCAGCCTGCTTCGTAGAATTTATTTCTTATCTATGCAAGAATAAATCACCTAATAGAGAAGAAAATAATCCTTATGGAGTCATTTTCTTTTATGACAATTTGTTTCTCCTTTCCAGCTATGTCCACACTGACGGCATCTATTTGTTGGAATATCCTGGCTCATAAAACCGATGAAATCAGCGATATAGGTGTCAAAATTTATCAGAAGCCAGCATCAAATGATATTTATGAGTTAAGAAGAAAGAAAGATCCTCCTTTATGCAAGGAAAATGAGAACCCAGATGCTGCCTGGTGAGCTGGGATCAACTTGTTTTCTCCCATACATGCACATTTGATTGTTCATTTTGTTTGTTCTATATTGCTATATCAATTTTAGGTTTTGTGCCAACGATATGTCACACTAATTGTGGTGCCACAAGGGAAAGAAAATCCTTACCTTTTCTATCGAAGATTATATTGAAGATTATATCCTCTGAGGTAGCTCTGCAGAATACTGCTCTTGGAGAATGTTGGTAGGTAGTGATGGCACTTGGTAGGTTCCTTTCTGGTGCAGAGAAATCCGATGTTGGATTTGTGTATACGGTCTTGGAAAGAAGATAAAAAGTCACAAGCAGAACATGAAAGAAGTAGTAGTAAAATGATCCACAGTTTAGGGCTATAAACAGAGCTTCCACCGTTATAACCATAAGAATGCTTAACTTGTTTGCAAAACCTGAAAGTAGGTAATTTTCGAAGTTATGTAATTTTCATAGTAATGACAGAGCTTCCACGGTTACAATTAAGGATACTTGGCTTGTTCGCAAAACCTGCTTCACTGCCATTCGTAGACTCACAGATTTCTATGTTGTTTTCACGGAAACTCCTTATCGGTGTTAGCATTTTGTCTGGCACAGGAATAATCCAATAAAAAGTTGCTTGCATACCATCCCTTCTTCCATTGAACAACGTGGGACTGAGTGGCCTGAGGAATGGCCCAAGAGGCTTGAAACTTATCCTGACTGGATGAACAACAAAGAGAAACTGATTGCAGACACTCTGCACTGGAAAGCTATTGTTGACAAGTCTTACCTCTCTGGTATGGATATTGATTGGTCGAATATCCGGAATGTAATGGACATGAAAGCCATAAATGGAGGGTATGTATTATAAGTAATATTCGATTTACTCTTCATTGTTAGTTCTGCTCTTTGTTCTTTCTCCTTTTTTGGCAGTGGTTGCAAACCTCGTAGCATATGATTTTCAAGGTTTTTCTTTGCATCTTTTTTAAACTACAGATTTGCTGCTGCCCTCTTGGAAAAGAAGGTTTGGGTGATGAATGTGGTCCCCGTCCATGCACCAGACACTCTTCCCATTATTTTTGAGCGTGGTCTTGTCGGTGTCTACCATGACTGGTGTGAGTCTTTCAGTACTTATCCCAGATCATATGACCTTTTGCATGCTGATCATCTCTTCTCAAGACTCAAGAACAGGTAAAAACTAAACTTTTTTTCCTGAATAAAGGCTTTCTTGGTCTTTCTGTCCTCTTTAGACTATTCTATTTTTATCGATTTATATCTATGTTGGATTTTTACTCTCTTGAAGGCTGGCTCAGTGTCCTGTCAATTTGTCAACACAGACGTATTCGTAGGAGACCACAATTTGTAGCGAATTGGCCCCTATAGTACAATATTGTCCGTCTTGGGCTGCAGCTGCAATGCTTTGAAATAATACTATGTAGGTTCTAAGCTCACTTATAGGACACTTTAATTTTTACTCACCAAGCGACAGGCGACATGTTCACGGACTTGTAATGTTCATCTCACTTCGTGCATCTTGGCGACAAAGCCTCCAGAAATCTTGACCTTGGAGTGTTTACTAAAAACAACCCCACAGAAACGTCGTGCTTTTTACATCCTCTCACTAACGTATGTTACATATCTAATATTAATGTTTGCATCTCAGAACTAACTTGAGAATGTTGGGGTTGAAATGTTGTGTACTGGGTGTTATATTGGTTTGTGGATGTTATTTTAAGCAATCACGTAACAACTTGATCCACTGTTATTAGTTGCTGACAACACATGCTGAAAGATCGAAACTACTTTCCTATCTGCTATTAATAATTGAAATTAAGTTTTCAAATTCATGGTACGATTTTTCCTGATTCCGAATGGATGGTTTGACAGGTGTAAGCCACCCATAGCAATAATTGTGGAGATGGATCGCATAGTAAGGCCCGGTGGTTGGGCTATTATACGTGATAAGGTGGAGATTCTTGATCCCCTAGAAGGGATTTTCAGAAGTTTGCATTGGGAGATTCGTATGACCTATTATCAGGAAAAAGAAGGTCTCATTTGTGTCCAGAAAACCATTTGGCGGCCTTGAAACTCGGTAATGATTCCTGCATTGCATGGCCCTAATCTCTTGGAGGGTGTATTCTTCCCATCTCCCAAAACACAAAAGATGATTCAAATTTGTTCCCCATTTTTGGGTTCCACTGAAGTAGGGTGATTATTCCGTAGTCAACTTTGTAAGAGGTACAAGATAGAAATTTTCACCATTATCTTAACAGGAATAGTTAGTAGGATAGGTTTCTTCATTTTTCTTTTGTATTGAATGTATTCTTGGTGTGTTTTGTGACTGCTAACAGAAATGAAGACACTTCGACTTAGCAGCAACTGCAATAATCGACCCTCTTCTTTATTTTGCTTTGTACCTTGGAGGACGTGTTCTTCATTATGTTTAGATGAGCTCCAATGTCACTTGAATATCTATTTTCACTGCTGCGTTTGGCTTTATTAGTGTATTTATTGATTATTTTGCTTGAGAGGGGAACGGAATTTATTCTGACAGAGCTGATTTTGATTAGATGGAGCTTTTTTATCATATTAACTCTGTTTAATCCTCGGCTATATTTGAAGATTCCAGCAATGGGCTGCAGCGGGATTTTACTACAGTAGGTTTCTAAAGTGTAAATTTGAGTATGTTTCTAAAGTGTAAATTTGTATTGATAAGTCTTAGTCCTAACTTTTGCCCATTCGTCGATCGAAACCTGAGTGAACGAGGAGGGTTGTTTGTTTACATAACTAAAAAAACCATTCTTCGGACCCCTTATTAGTGTTGCTTTAGTTTTACTAATCTGCCCTTATATCCTGCATGTATGTTGGATTATGCCTGTTTTCCTTTTGTTTATTGGATTTACCATGCGATAATAAATGTTTAGTTTGAGCAAATGGAACCTTGTGTTATTGACCATATTAAGCCTCTTGACTTCTTTTCCAACTTGCATGCATATGATTCTTCTATTTTTTTATAGGAAAGTTTTATCAGTCAAAGAATTAATATGTTGTTGTCATTAGTTATTAGATGATTGATGATAGGCCACAATTTTTTTATAAAAGCAAAAAAGCATATGGGGACCATACTTGCATCCATAGTTGGAATTGCTACTTTCCCTATAGAAGTAGAGGAAAAACCACAAAATCAACCCCAAGAATTAGTCCGGTTGGTTGGTGAATTTACTCTCATATACAGTTGACTAAGGTAAGATTATTGGGTATGGTCGCAAGAAAGCAACTTCTTGTGAATCACATAGTCTCAACGTGAATGGCCTGCCTTTGACCTGACCGGGAAAGAAACTAATCGAGTTGCACGTAAGTTAGTTCAGGCACCCTTAACCGGCAGACAAAAAATAATAATAGTAATAAACAAAGAACCACGAAATCTACTTTATAGTCTTCTCTTTTTATAACTCCAAATTGTCTTATTTTTGTTTGACTGTATAATGTTTAATGGTAAGCCCACCACAATAGCTCATAGACTAGTTCTTGTCAATTGCTGTGTGGTAATTTAAAATCAGAAATTATTGAAGTCTATACGTAGCATGATGCAGGGATATTTTTCTTTTAATCACAGGTGCATCAGTCTTGGTCAAACTAGAGGAAGGGATATTGTTTCCTTTATTATATGCTTAGAGCATCCCAATGGCATACTCGAAAAGAAAAATACTCAAATTTTGACATTTAGATACTCTAAAAAGGCTCACAATGGTATTTGGATAAATACTCAAAGTTAACAACATTTTTTATAAATACTTAAATTTTGGCATTTGGATACTCAAAACTACCAACTTTTTCCTAATAATCAAACTTGGATACTCAAAACTACCAATATTTTCCCCTCTTTTGATTATGGACAAAAATGAACCATTGTAGAGTTTCACATTGCTAACTTTAGTAACTCTTTAAATGAATACTCAAAATGTGATGTGACAACATTTGTATTCACCTTTAAGTATGTCATTAGTGATGCTCTTACAAGATGTACCGCAATAACCCTAATAACCCTATGGAGTTGGCAAAGTGGTCTTGTCTTGAGATTTAGGGGTTCGTTTATTAAGTTCGAATCTCATTACCCAGTCGTTATCTCTCTAGCCCCTGGAATTAGTAGAGGTGCGCCCGGGCAAACCCAAACTGGCTCGATACAAGAATTTGAAATATATCATACCAATAACCAAATTTTGGCATTTGGATAATCAAATGTAACAACATTTTCTCAATAACCAAATTTTGGGGACCACACCCTATTTTAATGAATTCAAAAGTAGCAATATTCGCTCTCCATTTTTCAAACACTTCAAAACTTCTTCTTCTTTTTTTTTTTTTTGCACTTTCTCTAAAAAAATTGAAATTACCAATTTTTAATTTTTACCAAAATATGTTCAAGATCGGTCTCATTTTAAAGGTATTGTGAATATCTTTTAAATGGTACTAATATTATAAAAAGTATAGCTACAAATTTAAAGTTGTACCCATTTTATGAATAAAAATAGAGTGAGTAATACTTTTTTTTATTATTGACACAAAATACCATTGTGGCACTCTATATTGTTAACTTTATAAATGTCTTGTATGAATAATCAAAGTCTGATGTGGCAACTTTTGATTATCCAGTTTTGATTATACCACTAGTGGTGCTCTAAGGGAGTTTTTTAAATAAACTGATTTTCCACGATTTTTTATGTGATGTATTGTGAGAGAATGACGTATCTTTGGTTTTGGAAAAAACTATTTTTTTAGTGGAATACCCCGTAGACGTAGTGCTCAATAAGCCCTATTGGTAGGCCCACTAAGATGATAAATAAATAAACTCTATATTTTTTTTCTTTTTTTTTTTAGGAACAATAAACTCCATTTCAAAACAAGGAATAATTGCCCGGATCAACTTGTCTTGCCCCACACATCCTCTGGTACCTACAGTACTAAGTCTGGCTATAGGTCGCTTTATGATAAGCAACGAAGAAACTATTCCCCACCCCATTCTTCGCTTTGGATTCATAATGGGCACAATGTTTGGAATCTGGTATGGAACCTGAATTTACCTGACCGTGTTAAGATTTTATTTGGAAATGTCTCCGGGGCATTCTTCCTATGCGCCATGGCCTTAATATCCGCCTACCAAACATATCTCTGGATTGCCCGCTTTGTGGTACTGAGACGGAAACCGTTGATCATCTATTTTGCTCCTGTACCCTTGTTTTAAATTTTTGGAATGGATGTGATATACCCCCCCCCCCCCCCCCCCCCCCCCCAATGCTGCCTGCAAATTCTTCCTTTACGGAGTGACTATTGGATTGAATTATTGGTCTTCGAAAACACCAACAACGCTTTTTCCTCTACGTTGCTACCCTCTGGTCGCTATGGAAGCATAGAAACCTACAAGTCTTCAAATTTCCATTTCAGTCCGGATGCGGTTCTAGCCATGGCTAAGTATTATGCCCAATGGTTTAATAAGGCTTCTTCTTGGCTTAACCGTACGCGAAACGCTCCTCTAGTGCAGCCTAACAAGTTCCCCTCTTTTATCATCAAGCCATACTCTACAACGGAGACGCCCCAACATCCTTGTATCCTGCATGTTGATGGAGCATGGAAGGATGGCAATGACTGGTGCAGTCTTGGGTTTACTGCAAGCTTACCGGATAGAACATTGATTGGCCAATTCTCAGTCTCCGCTCATAGCTCAAGCCCTCTCCAAGCTGAACTCCTTGCTATTCGCGAAGCAATTTCTTGGTCTTTACTTCATAACTTTAATGTGGTTTATATTCGTACTGATTCTTTTAATGTCGTGATGCAGTTAGCAGAGAGGAATGATTGTCACTTCAGGGACAAATTTTTGATTGACAACCTCACTATGGAGATCAATCGTCTAGCTTTTTGTGAGATCTCAAAAGTTCCACGCAATGAGGTTGAGAGAGTTCATCTACTTGCCAAACAAGCCCTTGATGTTTTCATCCCTCATCCAGACACGGGGGACGGAGGCCTTTTTGCTCAGGATCCTTCCTGAACTTTGCACATTTTGGCCCTTGTTGCTTTTATTGGCTGTATTTTCTCCTAGCTTTGGTTGTACTTGGATACTTTGTTGATTCCCCTGGCTTGTTGGCTTGATTAATGATAATTCTCTCTTTTTGGCCAAAAAAAAAAAAAAGGAATAATCAATGTTTGTTTTGACAATGTTGAACTCTCATTTGGAAGTATATACATGGCTGATTTAACTAATCCACTTCGTGGATGTATTATTTCTTGGATGCTGAGAATATTGTTAATTTTTCAGAAGAAACAAAAAGAGGACAAAATATGGAGGGGATTCGGCCCAACTTTATTATTGGATTATTTTTCATAAAATTTTCGTCTCATATAAACTTTTGTACTAGTTTGATCAAGAAAACTAAGGGGATGCAATGACAAGTTTACCCCTTTTGTGGTGAGATTTTCTCATATGATGATCTCTCAATTTATCCAAAACGAAACCGGCCACGGGTTCATTTGATATCTGAACAGCTCATTCGTAAATCTCGATGTAATTAACATTCATGCAAAAAAAACAAGTTCATTGAAAATCGGTGTCCGTTCGAAAGTATCATATTTGCCATGAGAGAAAAAGACAAACTCTGACGGTTTTATATTCTTCTTCAAACAAATTAATCTTATCCGAACAAGATTTTACCCTTCTCCAATCGATTTGCATTTTTCTTAAACCTTAAATATATCGAGACCTACTACATGAAAGGTTTGAAACACATCTTTACTCAAATATGCTTTGGTTGGTAAAACTAACAAAGTTGTTTGGGGCATAGCTCAAGGGATCACTTCGGATGACAAATCATAACCAAAACAAAATACCTTTTTATAAAAAACAATCGCAAAGGGCAAAAGTTATCAAAAGCATTTTTCACGTGACTACGCATTATTTTGATCCATTTGGTAATGTGATTCCGTAAATAATTGTAGTAGTAGAACATATTTGCACAGAAAATAGTAAGAAAGAAATTGAACAAGAGCTTGTTCCTATTTAGTCGTGTGGAAACAAAGATTGTAGAGTCTATAGTTATCCAAATCCGAACTAGATATAGTGTAGGCCACACTAAACGATTGTACTCCATACATTTGTGTATATCTTGTGCAGGTTTTTTTTATTTGACGGTCAGGGGCGATCGGATCAACTTACGTGTACTGAGTAATCTACTTTCCAATCTAGTCAAAGGCAGGTCATTCACGTCGGGATTAAGAGATTCACAAGAAATTACTACTCTCGCATTCTGACTTCAAGAATCGAAGATTGGTCAATTGTATAGGAAGTAAACCCACCGTTTAACTGGACTAATCCTTTGTGCAGTATTTTGCATTGCTGACTTTTGCATATGAGAACGAGATGCCTTTTAAGAGATGTGTGACATAATAGAATTTTCCCTCTTTTAGGTATATTTCATAATTTTGGCCTAAAAAGTTAAGCATGTTTTTTGCTTTTTTGAGTTTCAAAAAGTCATTTGTTTTCGGTCAATAAGTAACTCCTATAGTATTTTAGGCCAAAATAAGTCACAAAAAAACTTTTGTTTTTCCCCCTAAGAAGTCAAAAAAACAAAAAACCTACAAAACTTTTTATGCCAAAATTATTGAGGAGCTTCATTTCATTTAAGTGACAGGTACTCTGCGGTCTTCAAAATAGACTGGAGCGACAAGATTATTCAAATTTTAGTCCCTTTTCAATCGATTTTGGTAATGGAAATTACTATTCATTAATTAAATTTCATAAAGACCATCAATCATATCATGGGGGAGGTTCGGGAATACAACATTTGACACAACAAATGTAAAACACTTACTTTGGAGTCCCACGCAAATGATCGGAGCCATTCAATAAATTTAAACATGTTTTTAAGGATACGTGAAAATTTCAACTGATTTGGATATCGGTAAGGGCTCGATCGGTATTTGTTCCTAAATTTGATAAAATAACAACTGAACGAATCGATCAAGTTGATGATGCCCTTACCAGTCTCCAGATGAGTTGATTTTCTATGGAACCCTTAAAAAACATATTTTAAATAAATTGAATGTCTCCAATTATTAGCGTGGAATTCCAATTATTGTTGTGTCAAATATTGTGTCCCCCGAACCGCAACTCATATCATATCATATCATGGAGCAAGTTTATGGAAAACTGACAAGTATGGTTACAGTTAGAGAATGAATATCTTGAAGGGAAAAAAAACTCTTTGTTGGATTCAAGTTCATAAATAGTGAAATAAATTTGTAGAAATCATGTGTTGACTAATCCAGTCACCTGAAGTTTTGTAAGGTTGTAAAAACCAAATGGTTTCAAGTATGGACAAAATTGGACGCTCGAGCAGGCATTGGCGAGTCAAGATTGGAGTCAAGCAGTGGCAAAATCACGTGTATTTTCATATTCATTAAAAAAAAATATTTTGTAAGCACTTATCGCTACTTGCGAGGTCCGAATAAGATACGATATTGTGTGCATGCAGGCAGCCACCATTAAATTTTATAAAAGCAACCTAAAAAATGATTAATAACTTGAAATTTTAGGAGTTTTTACCCCACACAAATAGAAATTTTAAGAATTTGTTTCAGACAAGGGACTTGCAATGGCCAATCCCATTTAATTTTCTTAATTAACCTAAAAAACTAGTATAATACATGAGAATACTTGGAGTTGTGTAGAGATTGGGGTCCTCCCTTGCTCCCCCTTAGTTACCGCCCCTGCGAGCAGGGGCGGCTACACTAAGAGTTGCTTGAACTTCCTGGTTTCAAAAATACACTAAATATTGTGTATATTTTCATGTAATTTAAATTATTTTTAATATTGTCAGACATTTACGTAGTTAAAGCAAACAATAATTGACTTAAATTTGTAGGTAAGCAGATAATATAGCTCAAAAAACAAGATAAACAACGCCCAACAAATTTTCAACGAAAACAAATATGATTTAACTTACGTAGGGCGTGATATACAAAAAAATTGTTTACGCTTTTGTCACTACTGAAAGTAAAATTCTGAAGTCACCCCAAGTGTGCGAGTCCAATTTCATGACTAGAGAGTAGAGGGGAGTTGAACCCTTCTGTTTTGTTAGAATAGTACATAATATTCTAAATTGATTGCAATAAGGGATTGATTGTGATTTAATTACTATTTGATTATGATTGACTTTCTATGGTTAGGATCCAACCTCTTATATAAATTATAGGGCTTATGTGACATAAAGTATCGAATGCAATATATCTTTTCTTCCAATTTCTTTCACACATTTAATTACGATGGGAATCTTCTCCAATAATTGTTCCCAATGTGAGAAAATGTTAATGTCCGGGACAATTACTGAGCCCGGTCCTTTCATTTTACTGCCCAACTATGAGTCGTTCAATTTATTTAAAATAAATATTTTAAGTATGTCTGAGAAAAATCAGTTAACTCGGATATTGATAAGGGCTTAATCAATTCATTCAATATTCATATATTAAAATTAAGGGGTAAAGATCGAACAAGCTCTCCGATATCTAAATGAGCTGAATTTTTACAAGAACTCTTAAAAACATGTTTTAGAAATGACTTTGATCATTTGTGTGAGACTCCGAGATAAGTCTCATGCAATACGAACCTGGGGATCCTATAGTGAAGATGTGCACTACTGGGGTGTAGTGAGCATCTGATCTATTCATCTCTATAATCCCCGTTCCAAATTTCAAGCAGTATCCTACACGTAAGATACACTTATTTACTCATATTGTCCCCAAACAATAGTCGAGTACTCGAGTAAGTGTCTATTTTGATTAGTGAGTAAAAGTTTGTACAATTATTATTGGGAATTAATATTGGCACTCCCTTTTTGAAGTGTCATTAACGCTCAAGGGAGTGTTAATATTAATTTCCTAATTATTTTGTCATTTTGAAAAATTAATGGGTAAAGAGTTAAGGGGTAAAAGTGGAAGATAATTTTGAAGAGTGGATGTAAAAATTGATGTGAAAGGTGTAAAGCGCAACTAAAGTTGATGTGAAAGGTCTAATGATAATGTGTCTTTAATAAGTTGAATTTACAAAACTACACACTGGGGTGTTCCACTAAGACAGCTTTTAGAATAAACTGGCCTTTTCACGATTTTTTATGTGATGTATTGTGAGAGAATGACATGTCTTGATTTTTGAAAAAAACTACTGCCTCCGTCCGGATTTGTTGGTCCGTTTTGGGGATTCCAACTTTTTTTCCATTACATTTTGAGTTTGTTAGTTTCCTATTTTATCCCCAATCCCTCAATTTAATACTCCCTCCATTCCAATTTGATAGTCTACTAAGAAACTACGTGCAATTTTCAAACTCAAAAATAATGTAGTTGCAAAAATTATTTGTTTATCAATATGGCTCTTGTTTGATAGATCTCATTGAGAACTTTAATACGGTGCAAAAAAATTCAAAAATGTAAACACATTATTTAAAAAAAATTAGTTCTGGTGTTGTTATTTTAAGTTTTAGAAAGGGGGCAAAAAGGTAAATTTTTCATACTTTATGCTTTGACTTTTGAAAATGGACAAACATTTTAGGACTTGAAAAAGTATGTTTGTAGACTAATAAATCCGGACGGATGGAATATATTTTTATTAGTGGAACACTCCCTAAAAAGGAACGGAGAGGGTAACATATAGGAGAACTATAACAAATGGCCCCAAATTGGGTAGTTTTTCTTTTTTTGGATAAATATCACTAACACCCCCCGAGGTTTTCCCTTAAGTGCAAATGTCATCTCCACGTTTGAAAAATGATTTTCAACCCCTTGAGGTTTGGAGCTACATTTCAATTGCACCCTAACCCCTAGTCAACAGTTTGGTCAATTGTTAAACCTTTTGAAATGCCTATTTTAACCATCAAAAAGACTATGGGAACACAATTACTTGACACCAAATGACAAACTCAATTGTGTGGGATCCACTTCAGAATTTCACTCAATCGATCTGTACCATTTAATTTGTTTAAAATATTTTGTAAAGGTCTTCCTAGAGAATCAGCTCAGTCGAATATCAGTAAAGGCTAGATCAAGTCATTAAGGCCTTGTTCGGTTGGTTCTCTAACCCTCAGGTTTCACTTTTTCTTCCGTGGGCCCTCCTTTATCTTCTCTCTCATCAATATTTTTAGAAATATTACTCTACTGTATACCTTGTACAAGATGGATTCGTAGGGCCCACTTTGAAAACTCATACAAATGATCCAAGCCGTCTATTAGTTCTAAAATTATTCTTTAAGTCATCTAAAAAAAATCAGGTCAATTGTATAAATTTAAGTACTTGATCCAGTTGTCTAACTGTCTTTCAAACTTTTGTCAGAATTCAGGATCCTAAATTGTGAATGAATAATTACAAGATGGATCAACCACTTATAATTTTTCGAATGAGCTGTTTTTTAAGAGTAACTTAAAAATTTATTTTAGGTTAAAATCCATGGAGACCCCCTCATCTATTCCAATTTTTCATGAACGCCCTCTAACCTTTAAAAACGTTCAAACTCACCCCCTCATCTATGCGAAATGCGAAAAACCCCTTACTCCGTTAACAGAAGTAAAAAATGACAACTTTACCCTGGTAAAAATTTTTAGAATTCAAAAACAACCTCTTCTCTCTCCCTTATCAGAAATATTGTCATTCCCCTCTCTCTCTCTCTCTCTCAATCAAAACCATGACTCTCTACCGCCTCATTCTTTGTTAATAATCTCGGAGGAGGAGTTGAAGAAGGGATGATCAAAGCGGCATTCTTTGTTAATAATCACGCCATAGTGGGTTCAAAGCGAATGAAGAAAGGCCAAATCGAGAGAGAGTCAGAGTGACCGGTATTGCTCCGGTAAGGTTATTGTTGGACACAGTAAGGAATGTGAGAGGGGACTGGTTCAACGGAGGGATAGTGCTGCTGAACCGATTCGAATCGAGTTTTAAGTAGTTAAGCTGGTCGCGAACGGTAACCTCGGTTGGGATTGAAACGGAGAGGTTATTGTCCATGGATACACCAGTGAGTATCAACAGAAATTAGAACCACCACTCCAAATGCACTTCACCAAAATCCGATAACCTTCCCAATTAATTTTTCACAAATCCTGCAATAAACCAAATCATTTCATTACCCTAATTCTAATTAACAGATCCAAGCCAAACCCCGAGAAATACCATCAATGCTAACTAAATCAACCAATCATTTGTGCGGGTTTTTGAAGTGGTCCCCATGGATCCACCTTGCACAAGTTATGCACTAGACTAGTATTTGTAGAAATGTTGAGAAGAAAGACAGTAAAGGGGGGCCCACGGGATAAAAGTAAAACCTTGGGGCCTGGGAACCCAATCGAACAGAGTAAGTTTTCAGTCTAATGAACTCAGAGGCAAAAAATTGAACTACTTGATTAAGCTCTTGTTGATATCCAACTGAGTTGATTTTTTTCGAGGATCCTTAAAAGAATGTTTTAAACAAATTAAACGGCTCTTATAATTTGAATGGAACTCCTAGGTAGATCTCATACAATACAATGTGCATTTGGTATACACCAAATAATGCACCCATTTGTTTGACTGATAAAATAACATTTCAAAAGTATTTACAGTTTTAACTAAAACGCAGCACCAAATCTCAAGGGGCCAGGAATCATTTCCCATACAGAGGGGACATCTATACTTATTATATTCTTCTTATCGAGACAAACTAATAATTCATAAAAATGGACGCAAAATTACTAAATGCGGAATTTTTTTGAATAATAACAAAAAAAAACAATCTAAAAATTTATCTTTGTCTAAACACCCCTTGGAGGGAAATCCCGTTTTTCTTTTTCATTTTTAGGCCTTGTTCTCCTATAGATTTTAGGTGCATTTTATGGAAGGGTGATAAAATAGAATTGTTTTCCAACTGAAAAAATGTAGTAGTGTTCCTGTAGATTTTATGAGAATTTTATGAAAATCACTTTTACATTTTTATGTGTTGAAGAACACTTACTAGTGAAAATGTGGTTAAACATCACTTTTATAATTGGAGTGTCATAAAATAAGTGAGATTTTATGTCATAATAATCTGTTGAAGAACACTTAACTAGTGAAGATGAGGTTAAACGTCACATGGCTATGTTCAGAAGGACCCAATGCCATCCATTTACTCCTTTGATCCTCTTTATTGACTTTCTGTCTTACCTCAGCTGCCCATTCGAACATGGTTGGATAGCCACAGCCCACAGAAGAGAGAGAGAGAGAGAGAGATGTTATAGAGTGAGAAAGGTATTCTTCTTCCTCCTTGGGGGCTGTGCTCTGTTTGGCAGTAAGACAGTCGGCAGAAGGTTCCCTCCACGCGCTACAGAAAGCGTGGTTGCACTCCCACGTACTACTACTACTATAAATCACACGTCAAGACTTTCTCAATTGACTAGTTCTGGTGCGTGGCGCCACGTGATTTCTGCTGCGAGTCTCGAATAAAATAGTCTCCGAAAACATTAATTGCATTAAGATTTTCCATAGTGGCATAGAGCTGGCACTGTCAGCCAAATATTACACGACTCCCTTTCGTATTTCCCTTCCCCCAAATTCCAAGAAAATTGAAAACATACTTCAATTTTCCAACCAAAAAAAGAAAAAAAGAAAAAAGAAAACCAAAACATCATCATTTTATAAGTGAACAAAAAAGAAAGGGCAGTATTGAGTCAAGGTTACTCTCCTATTGGTTGGTAGATTAACTTTCAACACAATTGATTAGAATTCGGTTCTTAAAATCAAGCTGTAAAAAAAAACTTGTAAATTTCTAATCTCGGTCTTTTTGGCTATTTTTGACCGGATCAGAAAGTAAATTGAATACTCGTAAGCTGACCCGGACCCCAACTACCAGGAAAAAAAAAAAGAACAGCACTATCAGTACTCATTCAATTCCGCTAAACTTTTTGCCCACGAACAACCCGAGAGATTATTACTATCGTCATGCGATTAGAAAAGGCTACAATCTTTGATGTGATGGGAGAAGGATTGAAATATAGAGAGTACAGAAATGAGAGGAACTTTAGCCTTCACAATTTGGTTTGGCAATCCAATAAGTGAATACAAATATGGGAAAAACTATTGCTCCAATCAAATGACCAAAAATTTTTGAGGCCCTAAAATATTTAGCAAAATCAACAGCAGCAAGGAATACTCAAAGAGAAAATACCCTAAAAACCATCATTCAATTCCAAATAAAAACCATGTAAAAAACAGAGTCAAGAACAGTAGCAAAAACAACAGCAAAAGATGAAAAGATTCGATCTTTTGATCATTCTTCGATTAACCCACCAAAACAGAACACAAAAGGAGAAAAGGGTACTAATCAATTTTCATTTTTATTAATCAGCTGCTCTTACGTGGTTTGCTTTTGCGCCGAGCTCTGCTTTTTCTCTGCGGTTGTATTTCCTTAGCCACAGATGATGATGTTGCTCCTTCAACCTTCATCAGCTTTTTCTCTTCTTCTTCTTCTTCTTCAATCATCTTAGCTTTCTTTGATTCACTGTCTTCTTCTTCTTCTCCTTTCTTGATTTCTTTAATCTCTTCACTCTCTGTTTTCTCCACGATTTTTCTAGGTCTACCCCTCTTCCTCGGAGTAACAATCTGCTGCTGCTGCTGGGTATCTTCAGCTATTGATGATGATTCTGCTATTGCTACTGATAGCTCCTTCGTTTTCTTCGGCATCTTCTTCTTTCCCATAGACTCAAAAACAAATCCCAGCTTACAAAAAGACCCTTTTTTTGATTGATTTAGGGATGAATCAATGAAGCGGAGAAAAACCCACAACTTTCTTTCAGCTACTACTAGAAAAAACAATCAAATATTGGAGTATTTCACCAATATTCTTATCCCAAATGGTTAAAAAGGAAAAAGAACAAAGAGAGACCCTTTTTTTCACTCAGAAAAACAAGAACTTGTAATGGGTTTTTCAAGTCTTTATTGATTCAATCCCCAAAATCAATCAAAACAAAGACAACCCAATATTCCAAGAAACCCTAACCACAACTTTCTTTCAGATACTAGTAGCAGAAACCAATCAAAGATGGAGTATTTTCACCAATATCCATATTCCAAGTGACCCATCAAAAACATGTTTCTATTATTTCCCCCTTACGTAGGAGTAGCTTAAATCCAAAAGCTAATAATAAGAAGGTTTCGATTGAAGAAAATCAACTATACCTACAAGAGGAGTCACAAAAGCCACAGAAGCCATCAAGCACATCTTTCCTTTTCTTTGCTACTTATCCATCCACACCCACATCCATATGTAAACAGACGCATACATATTTTACTTAATAAGTTATATGTATCTGTTTTTTTTTTTTTTGCTTTGCAGAAGAAAAGACAAAGGGGGAGAAAAGAGGGTGGGAAGATAGTGATCAAAGGAAATATAAAGAGCAAACCCCTTTCTCTTTCTCTGTCTCTGGGTATAGGTTTAATTCTAACCGTGGTTAAGACACCCTATCCTCTTGTTTGAGTAGGATTGCAAATGAGACGAACAAACTTTTAGGATGTTCAAGCTCGGTTCATTTAAATTTTCTTGAACCCCAGCTCGAATTGAGTTCGAATATCTCGAATTGAGTTCAAATATTTGGACTCGAACTCTATTAGTATTCGAAAACTCGATCTCAGTTGGAGTACTTTATGAACGGAGCAAACATGACATGCGACATAGGCGGCTCTACATTAGTCTAAGGGTATTCAAATGAACACCGTAAGCTATTTTTCCAATACATTATATTTAATGATGTGTTTCGAGATTAGTTCATTAGTTGAACACCTTATTCGTTCACTTTGAACAGGAAACTTATTTAAATTTGAATACCTGATAGTCTACTATCCAATCTAAAGCATTTTTGTTTAAAGAAAACATGAATTTTCAGAAGCAATTGAAGGATGAAAGTCAATGTATTGTGTCGAAAGCAATAAAACAATTTGCTACGTTAGTTATTTGCTTTTTATTTATCAAAAAAAATGATTGAATTTTTTTTTTTTTTGTGCTCGATAAAAGAAGATTTATTAAGAAAAAACTTGATAAGAATACATCAAGTTGAGGGAGGGGAGAGAAATCCAACAAAGGGTTGGATAAAATAAAAACATGCATAGGCAAAGCCCAAAACATCCTGCGGGCCAAGCCCAAATCATCTCAAAACACCAAAACCCTAAAACTAAGCAATAGCTGTCATTCACACCCCAATCGCCCGGCAACCACCACCGCCTCTGCCAGAGAACACCATGGCCACACCACCAGCGTTCAGCCATTAAACCACAAATCACCCCTTGTCGTTAAGCCCAAGAACCGGTAACACCCAACAATGTAACCGGCAAGTGAAATGAACGGAGAACGGATGGAGGTGAGAGGAGATCCTAGAAACCAGCGACCATCAGCAGTCAGCCACCGTAAAACCTTTGTTTTTAAGCATAAACCGATCACTCCGAACAAAGTGACCGGCGGAAAACCCAAAGGCCGATCAAGGAGCACAGGGAAGAGGAGAATAAATCACACCCATTGCTATAGTAATAAATCACAGCATTTGTGTTATTTTATGGGAAAATTATCGAAATGGTCCCTGTAATTTCACCCAAGTCTCGATTTAGTTCCTCTAATTTCAATTTCACTCTAACAAAACTTTTAGTTTCAATTTTGGTCGAATTGAGTCCAAAAGTTAACTTCCGTTTGCGAATTAGACGGAAAACCCAATTTGGGAATTTTTTTAGGGTCAGACTTGTCTTTTCACCCACCCTTCTTCTTCCCCAATTTGTAACTCTAAACCTAACCCTAAATCTAACCCTAAATCAAATCCAATCTTTTTATTTCCTTTGTAAAAAAAATAAAAAAATGAAACCCAGAAAAAAAAAAATTTCAGGGGGACGGCGGTGGCGGACTGCGGAGGAGATAGGGCAGTGAGCGGCGGAGGCGGTCGACGGCGAGGAAGGAGTCGGAGTAGAAGGAGCGGTGGTCGGCGAGGAAGGCGGAGATGAGGCGACGGACACGTGGGTCGGCGGGGAAGGCAGAGATGAGACCGTCCACTACCACACCCACGCTCGCAACCTCAAGCGCTTCAACGTCAACGAGGCTGCCTCGTCTTCGACGGCCTCTTCTCCTTCTGCCAGACCTCCACCAGCAGTTCGATCGGGGCCGCGGTCAAGCTGAACCGGCAAGACGCAGATATCACGCTGAATTGAGCCAGGGGTTTGCATCACGCGAAGAAATCGGAGGCGTTGGGGTTTTGTTATGTGAAGGATATTGTTTTGGGGATACTTGAGCTCCTCAAGGTTCATAGGGCACGTGTGGTTTTCTTCTTCATCTTTGTATCTAATTCATTTTCTTCATGTTTCATGGTTTCCATTTTTTGCTTTGTGTCAAAGAAACTGAAATTGTAATACGTTTCAAATTGGAGAAAGTTCGTGATAGGATTTAATTGCTTCAATACAACAGCATGAAGATGAAGTATTTGGTTGTCACTTTATCGATGTGGTTATTCATGTGAAAGCTGTGTCAATTTAGGGTTAGGGTTAGGGTTACAAATTGGGGAAGAAGAAGGGTGGGTGAAAAGACGAGTCTGACCCTCAAAAAATCTCCAAATTGGGTTTTCCGTCTAATTCACAAACGGAAGTTAACGTTTGGACTCAATTCGACCAAAATTGAAACTACAGGGTTTGTTAGAGTGAAATTGAAATTAGAGGGACTAAATCAAGATTCGGGTGAAACTACAAGGACCATTTTGATAATTTTCCCTTATTTTATTATGGTAACCCTTAAAAGAGTTTCTATAACTGCCCCTGCATGTGAGTTGAACTTGTCTACAGAAGCCGAGCTATGACTAGCTTGAACTCGGTTTAGCATGGCTCATTTACTTAAAATCGAACCGAACCAAGCCTTTCATGAGCACAACCTTGAGCAGCTCACTAACAGCTGTTTTTGTTTACAACCCTACCCATGAAGTTAGAGGAGTCTTTCGTGCCCATTTGTCTCTAAGCATATAAATTAACTTGCTTTGAAGGGTTAACTATGGTGATAAATTTGTTCATTAATACTCTATTTCTATTATAGATGGTCTGTATTTAACAAGATTAAAAAGAAGGTATTAGTTGAAACACTTGTAAGTTGAAATGAACATTTACTTTTACCGTGGAAAGAGAAATGTATAAACTTGTTGTTACGCTATTTTAGACCAAAAGCCAAAAAGAGAATTTGCTGGTAGTCTAGTTTGCTCTATCAAATGAAGAGGACATCTTTCTTTTTTGCCTTTTTTTCCACCAACTAGTTTTTTTTCAAAAACTAGTTTTTATAAAAAAAAACCATGACAAGTCATCCTCTCATAATACATCACATAAAAAAGTGTGAACACAAAAACCAAAACAGTTTTAAAACAAAACTCCCTTAGCAGAACACCCCAGGGTCAAAACATTTATCACGTCTATATATAGTTTAAATATATTAAAATATTATCTTACCATTATCATTTTTCTTTGGCACAAAATATGACAGTACCATCACTGTTTCATCAGAAACCAAATATCATTTAGTCTGGAAATACCTACTCAAGAAAAAAAAAAAAAAAAAAAAAGGAGGTGGCTTGCTTTTTGTTGGGATTATGTATTTTTCAAAAGAAACTCTTCAAAGAACACTTGTCCCACATTGGCTAACTATAGAACATTTATGTTCTTTATAAATGTGGAGGCTCCATGAACCATTGATGAGCTAGGTCCAAGAGAGGCCTCGCGCGCATCTCACTCGATCAGACTCACTACATTGAGAAAATTTTGAAGAAGTATAATTATTTTAATTGTAAACCTGTTTGCACCCCATTTGATCCTGCTGT
The DNA here is from genome assembly GCA_963854785.1 of Vaccinium vitis-idaea. Classification (NCBI taxonomy): domain Eukaryota; kingdom Viridiplantae; phylum Streptophyta; class Magnoliopsida; order Ericales; family Ericaceae; genus Vaccinium; species Vaccinium vitis-idaea. Next base: position 32,990,092 of record OY978226.1, on the reverse strand, counting down.
GAAATTATTTAAGAACACTGGTGATAGTGTTAGACAATTTGAATATGCAAGTATCATTGGTAGTCTTCGTTATGCTACTGACTGTATTAGACCAGATATTGCATATGTTGTGGGTGTATTGTGCAGGTTTACTAGCCGACCTAGTATGGAGCGTTGGCACGCTATTGAGAGGGTAATGCGGTATCTCAAAAGAACGATGAACCTTGGGTTGCATTACTCCAAATATCCCGCAGTTTTGGAGGGATATAGTGATGCTGATTGGAATACCCTCTCGGATGACTCCAAAGCAACCAGTGGATATGTGTTCAATATTGCTGGTGGTGCAGTTTCTTGGAAATCCAAGAAACAGACAATATTGGCACAATCTACGATGGAGTCAGAGTTGATAGCACTAGCTACTGCTAGTGAAGAGGCAGGTTGGTTGAGAAACCTTCTGTCAAAAATCCCTCTATGGGAGAGACCGATACCGGCGATCTTAATCCACTGTGATAGTACCGCGGCTATTGCAAAAGTTCAGAACCGTTATTATAATGGCAAGAGACGACAAATACGTCGTAAGCACAGTACAGTGAGAGAGCTCATCACTACTGGTGCTGTTAGAGTGGATTATGTCCGGACGGAAGAGAACCTTGCCGATCCTTTGACGAAAGGACTAGCTCGGGAAAAGGTGTGGTACACCTCGAAAGGGATTGGACTAAGGCCCATTGAGAAATGAGTCACTTGTGATGGATACCCAACCTATAGACTGGAGATCCCAAGAAATAGGTTCAAAGGGAAAAACGAGTCACATGGGTGATATGTTGAGAATCATGCTAAATTAAAAATTAATTCAATCCCTAAGTAGCATGACATCCTGTAGCATAAAAAGGTTGTGTTATTTTATGACACTTAATGAGTTCTATAGCTCTATGTGGAGTGGAGTACATAGACTACAGGAGTACTCTTGATAGACTTACCTATATGAATGTTGGAGTGTGGCCGCTCCTCGGGAGAATTGGGGCAAATTCTCTAGATCATTCATGAAACCGGGATATAAGCACATGACCGTAAAGTGCTGGCTTAAGAACATTACACAAAGTGGAGTTGTGCGTGTGGTGCATTCAGCCTTAGAGTTCAAGACCACAAGTCACTCTAGTATTTTACTGAAGCACTTACACTATGTAACGGTTCAAGTCGGTAGACACCTTTACTTATGCACTGCTCTATACCTTCTTGCTCGATGAATATATTTTTTAAAAATACAAGTGGGGGATTGTTGGGATTATGTATTTTTCAAAAGAAACTCTTCAAAGAACACTTGTCCCACATTGGCTAACTAGAGAACATTTATGTTCTTTATAAGTGTGGAGGCTCCATGAACCATTGATGAGCTAGGCCCAAGAGAGGTCTCGCGCGCACACGAGTTGGGCCAAGGTCCAAGCCAATTTGTGAAAACTGATCCGTTAACCGGGTGTGCGTTGCGAACCTCGCGTGCAGGGGGGGTGCAAATCCCCAAATTTGGAGCCTCGCGCACACACGAAGTTGGCCCACGTTTTGCAAAAATTATTTACGGAAAGATTTCTTTTCTTTTGACCAATTTCGTTTTTTGGAAATAATTTAAATGATTTCCCCTACCGTTACAGAATTTTTCCTACCGTTACAGCACCGAAAAAACGTGTTCTTTTTCTGTGCACAGTACCATTACAAAACGTGATTAAAACATGTGCTAAATTAGTTTTGGTAAATTGATTCAATCACTTTGCTATGATTGATTTTTATTTCCGAAAAAAACTATTCTCTCCACGCCTATATAAGGTGCTGTTCTCCAGCCATTTGAATATACCGAAAAAACATTTTCACTCTACAGAAATTCAGAAAGCAAGAAAAGTCGATTGTGTTTTGCATTTCCGGTCTTTTTCCCGTGCAGAAAAGATCGAGACAGAGGCTGTATTCTGGGTTGTTTTATCCTGGAGGCGGCGTGGCTACAACTGCTTGCACAGAAAGGGCGGAGCCGCGAAACGTCTTAAAGAAAGCGACTTAGGCCGCGACTCTACCCAAAACAGCAACCAATTTTTGTGGTATTTCTGTTCATTTACAGATTTTGAGGTAAACGGTTCCATTATTTTAAAATTATTTCCAACACTTTTTAAGTGCCAATTTTTTCGTTTCAGTAATACATGAAGTGATTATGTAGTCATGAATTTGTAATTAAATAATTTTTGAGATAGATGAATTTTTCATGTGTATCCAATGAGAAAATAACTTTGATCATCAAAGTACGCCCAGAGGGGGCTGAAATGAGACAAAACAGAATAGACCGTTTTATTTTGATGTTCATTAGAATCTTTTTTTCAATTTTTTTTTAATAACCAGATATCCAGGAATAGTTGTTTATAACACTAGCAAATGATAAGATTAAAGCTCTACATATTTATCATCTTACTCCTTAGTTTTGATATCTCATTTAACAATATAGAAAACTCAAATGTCAATTTAAATGAAATATGGTTCTTTTTTTCTCTTTGACCATGGTATGATGCTATAGGCAGTTATGCTCGGAACTTAAGGAAAGTTGAATAAAGGAAAGGAAAATGATGAAGAAGGATAATGAAAGAAAATTAAAAGGAAAATACACCATTTTGCCATTTTTTCTTTTTTCTTTTTTTTATCTCCCGAACCAAAGGGAAGGAAAAGTTTTTATACTCTCGTTTATTTTCTTTTTTATACTCTCGTTTATTTTCTTTTCTTTTCCATCGTTTCCAAACATCCTATCAGATGGATGCTCCATCAACTCAAATGCAACAGTTTTGGGCACAAGTTTTTCGATACTAAATATTTAGGTAAAATAGTGAGCAATTTCACAAAAGGAATGTTGCAGCAGCCTAGGTATCAATCTAGCCATTATGGAGAGTCATTGTACGACTTAGAGCATTTCCGTCAGCCTCAACAAAATTTTTACCACATTTGGCCAAAAAAGTGCCATATAGTATATAGCTAGCCAAAAACAATCACATCTATCCAATATACTAGCCACTTGGCTCAACAAACAAAAAAAAACCTCTGAATCGTCTTCCACCTCTGTGGTGCGTGAACATCACGCGCGAGAGTGGATCTCACTCTCCGACAACGTGCATCTGTTGACCAGCGCGTGCGAGCTTCGGCCGACTCCGTCGACGACGAGTCTTACACCATTAAAATCGCCTCGACGAGACCTACAAACTTCTAGTCTCAAATCAATTTTAGGATCAATCCTCTGGCGACTCATTTTTGCGGGAGAGAGAGAGAGAGAGAGAGAGAGAAGGGGGGGTAGGCGAGCTCGCCAAACCTCGCCTCCTGTGGCGAGGTACTGTAGCTACTAGCTACGGAGGAGGTGGTGAGGCTCCTATGTCTCCTTCTCTGGCCGTTGGCTCAGCAATACCTCTGGCCGGGGGTTATGGCTAAACTGCTGGAGATGCTTATGTGGTAACAACCCTAATCAATTATCAATGACAACATGGACCATCAGGGGTGGATCTAAAGAGGGACGAGGGGTCGGGTGCCTTAGGGGTTTCAACTATTGCACTTTATACCCCAATGAACTTGCATAATTTTCATTTGCCGCCTAAAAAAATTACACTAGTGCCCCCAGTAGTTAGAAATTACTCTCTCCGTCCCAAATTTCTTGTCCACTTGCACTATTCACAACACCTCAAAAAATTGTTTATATTTTCAAATGTATAATGTTATATATATTCAAAATAGATATTGTTTGATAGCTCTCGATGGGTTCTCCTAAACAAAATTTTTAAAATTGCAAAAAACATTATAGATTGAAAGATGTAAGTAATTGAAAAATGACACGCATGCCTGTAAATAGACAACAAATTCAGGACGGAGGGAGTAATAATTAACCAACTCTCATAAGCCTAAAATAAAAGTAGTCCCTAAATTAATTTGCCTCTCCATTTTGTCTAAAATCACCTATCACCTATTTTTTATTTTCTGAAACATTTGTTGTTTTCTCATGAATATTTTACAATTGGGGTTTTGTTTGCTCAAATTTCATGTTGAATTTGTTATTATCTTGCGTTTCGAAATTGGTCGTTAAGGCTATTATTACCATGCAAGTGGTGGTTAGCTCATGCGGTAGAGCTCTTGGATACCCCACACTGTATCTCGGGATCGAGTCTCATCCCCCCTTCCCCCATGTAATAAATTAAGAATGATGAATGCCCAAAAAAAAAAAAAGGCTATTATTACTACTTTTGATTTTTTAAACTCATATGTAGACTGCAAGTTAAAACTTACTTAATTTTTTTTCTATTTGAATGACAAACCATCTTCAAAACATATAGAACAAAACCAAAAAAAAAAAGAATTAACAGGACTCGAACATAAAGAAAAGTTCGAGAACAAAACTAATAAGTGCCCCATCTGTACCGAATTTATAGATCCGCCACTGAAAATGATTACTCAGTGTAAAAGTACGTCATCTGTATATTTTCCCAAACACCTAAAACTTTAAAAATTTAATTTTCTTTGCAAGTAAACAACAAAATCAAGTAAAATCTTGCTATCACTATAGTAGTTGTGTTCCTAGAATTATTAGTCTACAGCCACACTCATGTTTACTAGCACTGGTATATGTGTTTGGACCTCACACATACTAAGAGTCAGGCTCTCTATATTTTGGACCAAATTTAACCTCAAAAACACCTTTTATACTTTAGCAAGTCAATTTTTCAAAAACTACAGAATCAAGCTCTCTACTCTAACGTTACTTTATTACACTATGTTTTCTTTCGACTTCTACTTTCTATTCAAATATCTTTCTAAGTTTTTTATTCTTATATTTTACTAATTTCAAACAAACTAAAAGATTTTAACTCCCATTACCATTGACTCAGGCTCACAAATAACTCCCAAAATTTTACTCCCTCTGTTCCAAAATAATATTCCACTACAAAAAGACATGTAATTTTTTGGATCAAAAAATAAAATGCTTTTGAGCATAGTTTTGTAAATTTTTTGACATGAAATTAAAGAACTAATTGAGGTCTTTATTTGGGTGTCAAGAAATTTAAAAAATTATGCTTGAAAGCATTTTATTTTTTTGATCCAGAAATTACTCGCTTTTTCGTAGTGGACTATTATTTTAGAACGGAGTGAGTAACTCTGAAGGAGAGACTTCCCTTTGGAAAAGTGATTGAGATTGAGAAATAATAAAATATGTAGAACACATTTGTATTTATTTGCTTAGGTTTTATATATATATAGGCAGATTTTCCAGTCAGAGATCCCTGACTAGAGGATTTTTGGTGTTTTGAATGTTTTTAAAAATTATTTTTACAAAATCCGAACTGTCCAATGTGTTTAAAAGGTGTTTTTAAGGGTTCTCGCTAGAAATCATAAAAAAATAAATACCGGGAAGACCTTGATCCGAGCAGTTTTTCACAAAAACTATATGTTCACAAAACTGTACATACAGTTTTTGTGAAAAACTTTTCGGATCAAGCCCTACCCGGTATTTGTTTTTGTTGATTTCTTGTGGGGATCCTTAAAAACACCTTTTAAACACATTGGACGGTTCAGATCATCAAAAAAATATCGGGAACGTGGAGGTCCAGAGTCCAGACTAGAAGCGGAGCCATATATATAGGCAAATTTTCTAGTAAGGACCTCCCGTAAATAAGAAAAAATGTAATTTTTTTACGTTAAAAATTGTTTTTGGGAAATCCGAACCGTCCAATGTGTTCAAAATACAGTTTGCAAAAAAAACTGTTTGGATCAAGCCCTTCCAGGTATTTTTTTTTTTTTGAAGATTTTTCGCGTGGACCTTTGAAAACACCTTCTGAACACATTGGACGGTTCAGATCGTCAAAAAAATGCTCGGATCACGGAAGTTCAGAAGTCCGGAGTCCGGATAGGAATTAATTTTAAATTGGACACCAAATATTATTAAAATAGTATTATCACATATATTATACGCGGATTATAATATGAAGTGTTAAACCTTCAAATAAATAAATTCAATGTAATGATGTATCGTCCTTTTAGAGCATATAATAATTTTTATATGATTTCTCTTGGTATTGACGTCTTTGGGGCTACTTCATCTCATGTACATGCGTAGAAATGGTTGTGGGTTGTGCTAGAAAGATTAGTTGGGTTCATCAGGACATTCTTCATTATGATATTATTTCAATCAAACAAATGTGGAAACTGCTTTATACACAAATTCTAATACAAATGTGTTCACAATTGTACGATGATGTTGGTCTCACATGCATTGTGTGAGCTAGCTTGGTGTGCATCAAACGGTTCTTGTACATATTTGTGTCCGGAAGCTGTGTCCAAAAATCTACATTTGTAGCACCGTTGTAAGTGGGTTAAAGCATGTTGAGAAAGTAAATGCGTAGAAATTGGGATAAGCTGAAAAGATCGGGACTCATTTTGGTATTCTTTTTCAATCAAACAAATGTGAGAACTGCTTTGTACACAAATTCTAATACAAATGTATTCACAATTGTACGATGATATAGGTCTCACATTCATCGCGTGAGGTTTGCATACATTAAATGGTTATATGCGTATATGTGTTTGGAAGTTGTGTCCAAACATCAACACCCACAACACCATTGTAAAAAAGCCCCATTATTGAAACTCACTTAAGGGCTCCAAAAATCTCAGAACCGGGATGCGTTGTAAGTGGATTGAGGCATGTTGAGATGAGGAGGCCGTAGAAGATTGCAAACGGAATTTCCGATTTAAAAATTAAAAAAAAAAAAAAAAAAAAAAGAAGATCGCAAACGAGTGGTGGCGTCTCATTGGTTCGCTGTCTTGGTCTTTGAAGACGCCATGCGACGTCGTAGACTCCAATTAAATGTGGCCCCCAGAGTGCAAAATGCTCCAGTGTCGTCGATGTAGGATTACTTAGTGGGCCCACATTCATCGCATCCATTCAATTCAGAATCCTACAAAATCTTCTTTTGTTCAGAATAGAGGTACTTCTGCAACACTCGCGGGTTCGGGCGTTATAACAACACACCTTGCCCTTTCAAAATTAAAAAAATTGACACACCTTGCAAAAAATTTTGTTTGAAACGGTGGGACTTTGGTTCAAGCACTTCTAACCGTCCGATCGAGCTGATTTTTTGTGAGGCCCCTCGGAAAAATGTTCTAAGAACAATGAACGGTTCGGATCACTCGTGTGGGACCCAAAAGTGGGCCCCCAAGAGGGCTCGATATATTTTCTGTACCAACACCTCTGTACCCGTAGGATTATCGTTGTTTATTGCGGGACATGTCTCGTTTCATGATTCAACACCAAAATACTATCGACAAAAAAGCTAAGAAGAGAGTATAGCAAACTCTTTAAGAACGTGATTTTGGTTTTGTTTTAAAATTTATTTAAAACTTAAGGTTTCGGTCAGGGTTTGATTTTATTATTTATGCAATACTCACACCAAAACCCGAACCCGAACTGTAATACTCTGTGTCTCCAATTTTTTATCAACACTTTTTACTGTTCCAAAAAGTTTGTCTCAACTAGAAAGTAATTGACAAAAAGTAATTATGAGTTTAATATGAAGTGTACTACCCCATCTGTCCCATTTTGATAATCCAGTTTGGTCTCCAGTATAATTTTTAATATCTTTCGATTAACAATAGAAATAATTGGGATCTATCATATAAGATTCATATTACATATAAAATTCATTATAGATTGAAAAATATTAACAATTTAAAAATTAACTAGAGATCGAACTGGACTATCAAAATGGGACGGAGGGAGTAATAATCTTCTCCTAATATGTTAGAACTTTCAATAGGGACCAATAAATTGGGACGGTCGTGATAATATTTTTACATCAATATCAATGTCCAGATATGGTTATACATCTATTACACACAAGACACCTGTGTGTGCGTGAACATACAAATCGGTTTGGGAAAATCAAATCAAATACTTTAGAGCCGATCCCCGACGGATACCATAGTAGTAATTGCAAATTTTGACTTTTCGCTCGTTTTTGAACAGTCAAGCCAGTTCATAATTTTTTCCCGTCTTTTTCATTTTGTCATAACTTGATTGGAATTATTTTCTTGTTTTTTCAAGGCTTTTGGGATTTTAAAAGAAGCAAAAATAGTTGACTTTATTAAATATGAATATTACGTAAAATACGTTCAGTTAATACCCAATAATACCCTCTAGGAAGAGAGAGTAAAAGATATAACAAAAAAATAGTTGACTTTATTAATATTCATATTTAAGAGTTGACTTTATGAAATATAGTTCGTTTAAAAATAGTTGACTTTATTAAATATGAATATTAAGTAAAAAACATTCAGTTAATACCCAATAATACACTCTGGGAAGAGATAGTAAAAGATTTAACAAAAAAAATGGCTTAGAAAGTAGACCCAACTGAGCGTAATTATGGTTTAAATAGTGAATTTGAGAGGTTTTCTAAAACAAATTTGTTACGGGCATTAATATTTGTACTAATAATTGCACAAATTTTCTCACAAAATGCCACAAAAATGATGTATTGGTCATAAAGTTTTAATTAGAAGTGCACGTTGATGAATTTTTGAAAACTAAGAATTCCAGTTGTATAATATATTACTAAGAGAATTTCGTATAATTCTGTCGTTTGCATAATACGTATCCTATCTCTTAAATTTATAATTTGACTAACATGATTGATCATTCTTCTTCTATTTTATCCAATTAACCAATCTAATTACAAGCATGACACATTTATATTCATATTATTTTTCTCTTATGCTTTGGTCCAATCGGAAAAATCGAAGCAATCTTGGTCTATAGAATTAATAAAGATAACTGTTTAAACAAATAGACATATTTTGCAATATCATGCACCCTATCACAACATTTCTTAATTTGGAAATGCATTACAGAACTCAAACAAATTAATATTATTTCACCATTATACTCCACCTATCCTAATTTGTTTGTCCACTTTTATGTTTGTGCCAATTTCAGTTACTTTTTCATTTTATTAGTATGGATCTCAAGAAATACGCAATATATATGGATCTTTAATAGCTTTCGATTAGTTCTATTACCCACACTTTTCAAAATCATGAAAAGCATTACGGATTCAAAGATATGAGGAATTGAAAAATAGTTTGAACATCAAAAAATTGACAAACAAATTAGTACAGAGAGATTTTACAAGATGAGCAAATTGATGACTTAACCCTTTGGGGCCTGTTTGTTGGGGGAAGGAGAGAGTGGGATCAGAGACGGAATCAGGAATTTTATTACACAAGGGCGAATATGTTTTCCAAAATATTTTACAGGGGCGAGCCTATATATAATTTATGAGAAACAATTTTTTCCCTATATGATACTAGAAGTTTTTTTTTCCCTTCCCTTAGGCCCCGATTGGATGCGGGATACGTTTTGGTAGGATTAAATAGTAAGGGGAGATAAGATAGTAAGGGGTATTATTTAGTAAGGGTGGACCCACAGTGATGTGACATTTAGGAAGGGAGGATTAAATAGTATGTGGTTTGGATGAATTTGTGATAAAGGGAGATAAAGTTGGGTAGATAATGTTAAAACTTGACAAATGACTTATTTGCCCTTGTACAGTCATATTAGATTTTTTGATAAAATAAATACATAAAAACAATACTAATTAAATTAATTATACTTTTCAATAAATAATTCCTTTTATTAGTTATATCTAAAATTAAAATATTTCGTTATTATTTTTTTATTATTCATTTCAATAATATTTCGAAGTTTAATTTTTTGCTTTTTTTTTTCTTTCTAATTGTACGTTTTTAATAATTAACAAATTAGTAATTTTTATGTTATTCTCCAACAATGTCAAATTCTAAAGTATAAAAAATTTTAAATTTTTTTGTATCAAAATAAAGATCTCAATTTGTAGTTTAATTTGATGCAAAAAAAAGTAAAAAAATTAATGTGAAAATCTTTATTTTTTGATCCGAAGGATATTGCAAAGCAAAGCAACAATGTCAAATTCTAAAGTATAAAATTTTTCAAATTTTTTTGTATCGTATTAAAGATCTCAATTAGTAGTTTAATTTGGTGCAAAAAAAATTAAAAAATTATGCGCAAACGTACTTCATTTTTTTATCCGAAGCAAATCGCAATAGTTCGCAAAATATTTAAAAAGCAATTCGGTTGCTTTTAAAAAAAACAATAAACGTGTAGGGGTAAGGGGAGGGGATAAGGGAGGGCATTCGAGTAATTTAACTAGGGGTATTGAGGGGTACTAAACAATAACACCCCCCCCCCTAATTAGTACCCCTCCAGGGGTATTAATCGGGGAGGGGTATAAATTTATACCTACATGAGGAGGTGGGACCGGGATAAAACCAAGGGGTATAATTTTATACCCCTTCTCATCCCATAGCCAATCAGGGCCTTACAATGCGCAATTGTCCCTACTGACCCCTCCGGCTCCATTCTGAGTGGGATAAGCTTGGGACCGAGATAAGCCAGGGAGAACCATTCTTTATTCGATGTTTGGTTCGCCCTTACCATCCAGATTGCTTATCATCTGGAGAAGCTAATTGTAGATTTTCTGGCCTACCATTTAACTACAAGGTCCCCTTGATGCAGATAGGTCAACTAGCATTTACACATCACGACTACCATAGTGCTTAATACTGTAGCACCTATCTCTCTTCAGTCAACATTTTAGGGTCAAACAATAACAAGAAATTAAAAGAGATTGGTAAATAGTGTCAGCATCAAAACTTTGGTCCTAAATATAATGTGGACGGTCGATTTCCACCGGTTGGTTTTCGAAACGATTCGAAAAATAGATAGAGTCGCCACCCGGGTTTTTGGAAAATTGTTTGGGATCCGAGGAACCAATTTGGAAGATGATTGGGAAAATGATTTATAAAACAATTTGGAAACCAGAGATTCGTTTCGGATTAAGGAGCCAGATTACGAATGGGGAAGGGTTTTAATGCACCCCGTTCGCCCGATTAAAAATCGGTCTCTACTAAACATTTGTGGGGATTTTATAGAAAACATTTTATTGCTGAACGTTAACAGATAAACATTTCAAATCAAACGAAGCAGACGATAATAATGAAAAAACAAATAACTAATACGTAATTTACGATAAACATGCAAAAATCCAAACTTCAAACTGTTCATGCAAGGCACTGTTCAAAATTTCGGATTTTACCAGAAAAGTATGCCGTGCGGCACACTGGGTGTACCGTGCGGTACAGGAAGTGTGCCGTGCGACACTGTTCATCGGTCAACGGTCAAATTTTCAAAAGAGCACCATACGGTACTCCAAATGTACCGTGCGGCACAGTGAGAGTACCGTGCGGCACTACTGGCTGCACAATAGTTTGAAACTTTGGTTTTTCGACATGATCAAATATAAGCACATACACGGCATGGTATAAGATTAAAAATGAACTACTTTGAAGAAGAAAATAGTGTGCTTGAATAAGGGATGTTCCTCCTCGTTAAACCGCTCCGTACGAGGCGATGTTTTCACCGTACGGCGCGACCGGGAGGTGTGAAATCAAACTGGTTTTAATATGTCATGGGCATACCAAGCATGGAAGTGATATTGGAGATCACCCCATACTCGGTACCCCTCCCCTCAGGGTACCAAACTCAAGAGATTTGGCGGAACGGGTTTATACCTTGGTTTTGAAACTCTCGGATTGAGCTTCTCTCTGGAACTTCTGAATGTGATTTGAACTCCCTTTGGCCTTTAGTTTCACAGTGGAGTAGTGACAAGGACGATTGGAGACTTTGGTTTGGGCAAACTTGAAGTGGCTACTTCACGGCTTTGGAACCGAAAACAGGGGTTGGGTTTTCGAATTGGGTTTGCTTTTTGGGAGAGGATTGGATTGATTTTATGGAGATTAGAGGTAGTAATGGAGATGATTGACAGTAGAAAGGATGTTTAAGAGTGGGGTTTCATGGTTTCTTCCACACAATTTTTCTGATTTTTCCAATCCTTCCCCTTTCATCCAAAATCGGTCGGATTATATAGCCGCGGATCCGACTTGGCTATTACGTAAACTTGGCCTTCACTCAAAATGCCATCATAGCTACTTCATGGCTTCTTCTGTTTGCACGAAACCATCATGAGCAGAGGGTCGCAATTGTCAACAATTTGAGTTGCTGGGAACTCTGCAAAAAGCTGTGAGACAAGTGACAGTGCCGTACGGCACATAAACTGTGCCGTGCGGCATACTTACTGTGCCGTGCGGCACATCTGACCACCAAAATTCAAAAAGCTGTCGTACGTGACCCTGGCTGTGCCGTGCGTGAGAGATGAGTACCGTGCGGTACTGTTGACTGAGTTGACTTGGAGATTTTCAATCCGAGAGTTCTTCCGAGCATTTCCTTTCATCATTAGGGATTAAGATGTACGTGAACGTCCCATTTTGGGGTGTCTACATATAACCCTTCTTTTCTTTGTCTTTCTTTACTTCTGATTATAATTGTACATATATATCGATGTAATTTTTACTTTTGGATCGAATTATGAAAGATTGAACTAAGAGTTATAGGCCGCCACACATTTTTGTATATGTTTACAATATTTACGAGCCGAATTAACTATGCATCGGATATATAATCCTGCAAAGTGTGAGATACCATATAATGGTGTGAGTTGTGTGGTGTTATAATCTCATCAATGTTAGTTCTATGAGACTATATATATCTTACTGTTGGGATAAATTAACGATGAATTAAACTAATCACATCCACAAGACACTCCGAATCTTAGCTGCTATGAATCAAAGAAAAACAAATCGGAGAAATAAAGGGGGAAAGAGAAATACAGAATACACAAATATATGAGGGTCGGTAACTGTCTACTCCTGAAGAGCCACATCAATTCATTATGAATTAATGGAGGAAACTCCGAAAGTCATTCTACAAGTACAAAAGTTTCTCTTTCAAAGAATATGATGTTCTTGAAATTGTTACATTAGAAAATAACATAGCAGGGCTTAATTTTATACGCGTCTGTTAGTCGCTCATGATCGATTTTACCATAGTACTTATTGTTTTTACAGAAACCTCGAAAACTGTGGTGTCCTGATTTCTAGATGACCCTTCTGAGTTGACTCTTTTCCACCGTAGCAGTGAGATCTGTCTCTCCTGGTACCTCTGCACAAGAAGCACCCGTTGTTAGCACACAACCTGGCCGGAAGTTGGCCAAGGAAGGCACTCCAACGGTCTAGTAAGAAGACTTAGAAAGAGAGATACCAAATGAAGTAGTGAGAATTGATTTGTAATGTGTTGTTTACCTTCTAGGGTTCTCCTTTCTTCCTTTATATAGGCTCTCCTGACTTGGGCTCCAAGCTTAGGTGCAGATTGGTAATTTGGCTCGGATGACGTCACGCTACGGTAACCGCCTCAAATGACATCATCCATGACGTGTCGGATGAACTGCCTTCCGCATTTCCCATGAGTTGCTTCGGGTATACCCAGCTCGAGTGACTCATCGGGATCAATCTTGTCTCGGCGAGTCGTTTCGGGTTTACCCAGCTTGGATGACTCGTCCGGTTCAATCTCGTCTTGGCGAGTCGTTTCAGGTTTATCTGGCTCGGATGACTCGTCCGGTTCAATCTCGTCTCGGCGAGTCGTTTCAGGTTTACCCGGCTCGGGTGAATTGTCCGGATCAAACTCGTCTCGGCCAAGACGCTGGTACATCCTCTTTGCGATTTGATTTGTACCGACTCGGCACTGTTATATTGGGCTCGGTTGACACTATCTCGATACGGTCACATTGGCTCGATTGACACCATCTCGGCACGGTCATATTGGCTCGGCTCGGTTGGAACCGTCTCGGTAGGATCATATTGGCTCGGCTCAGTTGGAACCGTCTCGGTAGGGTCATATTGGCTCGGATGACATCGTCTTGGTACGGTCATATTGGCTCGGCCCATTTAAGCTTAGGATTAGGCTTCGCCTTGTTCGAGGCCTGAGCCTTTGATCTAAACCAAGCTGTGACCCATCTGATTATTATATTTCGGCCCACTACAAAAACTACTCAGGACAGCGACCGTCCTGATCGTCCTGGAAACAGTCTTGACTAAAAGTGTTGAAACGTCAGATATTGGTTTTCGATCCCAACAATTACATGATTCTATGTTCCTAAGAACATTTGGTCGACTGGTTAAATACTAGTTGTACATTTCTAGCACACTTTCTCTTTAAGGTTTAGAAAAATTTCGGCAAAACTATTATTGCCAAACTAAAGGTCGTATGTTCACCATCATATGACAGGAAACTTGAACAAAATTTGTCTATTCAAGATGGCATATACCACAGTTCATTATAACCAACATTATCACCACAGCTTAATTAAGAATTTCATTTTTCAGTTTGGAAGCTCCATATGATGAACAACCAAAACAAAAACTACTCTATAATAAGTCTATAATTAAGTGTGATAATACCTCAACAACATACATACTCCTATTTTCTACGCCTAATCTTTATTTAAGTAATGTAAGGGTTTACTACCCAAAAAAAAAAAAACTACGAAGGTAAGTTTTTTTTTATTTTTTATCTTCTACTAAGATCACCCAACCATGGGAACTTTTTTATTTATCGCTTTTTTCTAACATCGAACTTAACTCACATATTACAACATGTAAACAACAAACATATAATAAATTATATGAGATGGAAATAAAACGACATCACACACATATATGTATATGTAACATGTGAAAAAATCCATTCAACTATATTGCACACGGAGTTGTACAGTAGAGGAGGAGAGTTGAAGCAAAGGGATATTAGGTGTGGTAAGCCAGAAGGATTTGAGTGTTGGTGTAGTTGCAGAGTCGCGAGGTTTTGATCAATTGGTAAGTTGTCGCCTATATATGCAATTCACTGAAAATTTAATTACAGAGAGAGAGAGAGAGAGAGAGAGAGAGAGAGAGAGAGAGAGAGAGAGAGAGAGAGAGAGAGAGAGAGAGAGAGAGAGGTGGAAAACTAACAAACATGGAAAATTAAAATGCTCGGTGTAGTTAGGAAAAGGGAAAAACTAAAATGGCATATGCCATAGTTCATTATAACCTACATTATCTCCACAGCTTAATTAAGAATTTCACTTTTCAGTTTGGAAGCTTCATATGATGAACTACAAAAAACTACTCTATAAGTCCAAAATCAAGAGTGATAATACCCCAACAACACATACTCCTATTTTCTACGTCTAATCTTTATTTAGGTAATGTAAGGGTTTACTACCCAAAAGAAGAAGAAGAAGAAGCAGCTATGAGGGTAAGGTTTTTTTTTTTTTTTTTTAATCTTCTACTAATATCACCCAACCTTGGGAACTTTTTTATTCATCCATATTTTCTAACATCGAACTTAACTCACATATTACAATATGTAAATAATAAACATGTAATAAATTATATGAGATGGAAATAAAACGACACACACACAATCGAAAGGTTTGTTCATTTGATGCTTATTACTAGCTCATGAATTTCTACCCTTGCGACATGAAACTTACATAGCCTCGTTATAAAATTATTTTCTATATAGACGGCCTGCAACTTGAATTCAACCAATAACAAAAATGTGGACTCATGGGGTAAAAGATGCTTCCTATTTGACTTGCTCAAATGTATCCTGTTATGGTTCCGAAAGTATAAACCACACCCATATTGTTATGGTTCCGAAAGTAAAGTGTCCGATGAATATGACGCAGCTAAGGCCAATCAGTCTCTGTAACATTTCGTACAAGATTCTTTCAAAGGTACTGGCAAACAGGTTACGCGCAATTCTTCCTGCTATCATCTCTGAAAATCAAGGGGCTTTCGTTTCAGGGAGATACATCTCAGATAACATTTAGATTGGGCAAGAGGTGTTGCACCATATGAAGAACAAGAGGTACAGTAGGCAGTATGAGATGGCGACTAAACTTGATAGGAGTAAGGCCTACAATAGGGTTGAATGGATTTTCTTAGAGAAAATCATGTTGAAGATGGGCTTTAATCAGACATGGGTTCATTGGATTATGGAGTGTTTGTCCACTGTTTCCTACTCTGTCATGATTAATGGGGAAGCGAAAGGATACATTACACCTTCTAGGGGTCTATGGCAAGGCGACCCCCTTTCCTCGTATCTCTTTTTATTATGTGGAGAGGGGCTCACGGCGTTACTTAAACATGCTGAATCGACCGGGAAAATCCATGGTGTGAAGGTTTGTCGGGGTAGCCCTTCTGTCAGCCACCTATTCTTTGCGGATGATACCTTGATTTTTAATAAGGGCACGAATGAGGAAGTGAGGGCTGTCTCAACGGTCCTCCGATCTTACTGCAATGCATCGGGGCAGCTGCTTAATTTCAATAAATCGGCTTGTTTTTTCAGCAGGAATACCCCTGGAGATGTTAGGAATCGGTTAAGTCAAATGTTGGGTGTTCGACGTGACATTAATTTGGGGAATTATTTGGGCCTCCCAACGGAGATGGGAAATTCAAAGTGCAAAGTGTTCGCCTTTATCAAAGATAGATTGCGCTCTAAATTGGAAGGGTGGAATGATTTTTTCCTCAATCAAGCGGGAAAGGAGGTACTTCTAAAATCTGTGGCAATGACGCTACCCAATTATGTTATGTCTTGTGTGAAGCTCCCAAATAAATTATGTAGAGAGTTGAATGGAATGATGGCTAGATTTTGGTGGGGGTCCAAAGACAACAACAAAAAGATCCATTGGCTTGCTTGGGACAGGCTTTGTGATAAGAAGAGCGGAGGTGGCCTTGGCTTTCGAGATCTATTCTGTTTCAATTTGGCGTTGCTAGCGAAACAAGGATGGAGGCTGTTAAGAGGGGGAAACTGTCTTCTCCATAGAATTCTCAAGGCCAAGTATTTTCCGAAAGGAACTTTCCTCTCAGCAAAAGTGGGATCAAACCCATCTTGGACTTGGCGAAGCATCTTGGAGGGAAGACAAGTTCTAAAAGCCGGTATGAGGTGGAGGATTGGGTCCCGAAAAAAAGTGATTATTGATAAGGACCAGTGGCTTCCCAAGACTGAGCCCGTGGCTCCAACACAGGTTTAGGAAGTGGCGAAAGGAAAGCAGGTGAGTTTTTTGATCGACCATAACTCTCATGCTTGGAACGAGCATCGTGTCAAGGAGGTTTTCTGTGAAGAGGAGGCTGCACTTATTCTTTCCATGCCGCTACCGAGATATCCAGTGGATGATAGGGTTATTTGGCATTTTACAGTTGACGGTAATTATACGGTTAAATCGGGGTACAAATCGGCGTTGAATTTAAAAAGAAACGGAGTGAATAGGAGGCAAGCAATGGGAGAATGCAGCAATTGGGGTCAGATGAAACAGGTTTGGAATAGTGTTTGGTCTCTTCCCGTCCAAGGAAAAATTAAAATGTTTGTGTGGAAATTAAGCACTTAGAGATATCGTCCCGGTCAAGGAAGTTCTTTACAAGCGTAGGTTGACGAATGATGTGCTATGCCCGCTATGCAAAATGGAGGAGGAGTCGGTTATCCACCTGTTTGCGAGGTGTAAGTTTGCTCAAATCGTTTGGCACATTTCACCTTGTCGTCTAGACGTGGGAGCTATCCAAGGAGCATCTTTAACAGAGTGGTGGAGCAATCTTCTCGAAAGATGGAAAGGAGGCTAGGAAGATAAAAGCTTTTGGGCTGCTATAGGATCGATTATTTGGAGATTATGGATCTGCCGAAATGATGTGGTGTTCAATAACCATTTGGAGAGGCCTGACCTTGTATGCCAGACAGCTATTCGGGAGGCAGCTGAGTTTATAACTATAAATGCAGTTGATGAACAGAGTGAAGTAGCTATTCAGGGCGATGTGAGCGAATGCAAATGGAGGAGGCCAGGCAGAGGTATCTTCAACGGAGGACTCGATAAGAATGGAGGCGTGGGTGGCTTGGGCATGGTTATCCGTGATTGGCAAGGAAAGTTTATCTCAGCAAGGGCTATTCAAATAAAACATGCTGTTGATCCCCTTTTGGTTGAAGCTTTGGCAGCAAGGGAGAGTCTACAACTGGCATTGGAACTGGGAATCAACAACATTTTATTGGAAGGTGATTCCCAACAACTCATTCGACTGATGCACATACAAGCGGAAGACCACCGTACGGTGGGAGTCATAGTTGCTGACATTCTTCGTTTCCTGGCTGGATTTTCGGTAGCGGACTTAGCCTTTGTGAAGCAGAGCGGCAATGGGGTGGCCCATAGTGTTGCTCAGCAAGCTGTGAGAGGTCCTGTTTTCTCTACATGGGAGTTTAGGCCTCCCTTGTGGCTTCTTTCTCCTCTTCAGGGAGATGGTTGCCCAGTCTGATTTGTATGGTTTTGCTATCATCTATATAATTGTCGTCTATCGTTTGACAAAAAAAAAAAAATGTATCCTGTTTAATTTCTTCTATGAAGTTTTTAGCCGAGGAGGATTATCAAGTTCTATTAAATGCTAGATTCAAATGCTATGACAAATATGGTACACTTTTTAAACCGGAAACCATGTTACCCTATCTGGAACACTAGTCCATAATTAACACTTAGCTCCAGAAATATGCCATGCAAGTGTACAAGTGTTAAAAGAAAAAACAATCGAAAAGTATATATGAAGACCAGAAGAGTGGGCCGGAAGAAAATCTCAAAAGGCCATAAATCTACCAAAGTACGGTTTCCTTTTACAGTGTACAATTCTGGTAAGTCCTTTGCTTTCCATACAATAGGTGCATATGGTACACCCAAACAAGAGGTGTGTATTGTAGCAATTTCCTTAATTTAA
Source organism: Vaccinium vitis-idaea (assembly GCA_963854785.1). Lineage (NCBI taxonomy): Eukaryota > Viridiplantae > Streptophyta > Magnoliopsida > Ericales > Ericaceae > Vaccinium > Vaccinium vitis-idaea. Next base: position 32,971,339 of record OY978226.1, on the reverse strand, counting down.
TTTAATTTTATCATATCATAATCCGTGAACCAAAGGACTCGTGGCTGGAAGAAGGTAGCGAACAATGGAATAAACCTCTTGATAGTGTTGTACTCATTAGGATGGAGCAATTCAGAGCAATGAACAAGTTGAAAAAGCTTGTTTTAAAGGTGCAATTTAACACTTGGTTCTTAGAATTCACAAAATTTGCAGAATTTAATATCAACTTCTGATCTAGCTGAGCTTGTCTACTTACCTTGGCCAAGACACGAGTTTCGGCTCTTTTGCGAATACGGTTAAGTTATTTTTCATGTTAAGTGAATACTGGTAGGAAACAAGTGGCTTTTGATGTTCTAAGATATGTGTTTAGGAAGGTGCAAAATATGATGAATTTAATGCCTGTAACCCACGTTTTTTAGGGCAATGCTGCAAGACTGTGTTGAAGAGACATCATTTGTATTGCATACATTTCTAAAACCGAAGTTTTTTTTTTATATATATAAATTGATAAAATTACATGAAGCTTTTTGGCTTCTTCGGAGGTTATTGCAGAAAATCTTTCAGTAGAAGAAATCAATGGCTTGAGAAACATTAAAAAGACACAATCACATACGATGAACTCAAAGCTTGATTGTCTAAGCTGCACTCAGAGCTTATTGAATAAAAAATAACAACATTTATGGATGTTGTAAGAACTCTCTCTCTCTCTCTCTCTCTCTCTCTCTCTCTCTCTCTCTCTCTCTCTCTCTCTCACACACACACACACACACACACTCCAACATGCATGACTCCATATTGACAAGAAAAGTTAAGTTGTTAAGGAGACTCAAACTATTTTCCTTCACTTATAAGGCCTCCCAGCAGGGACGGAGCAAGAATTATTGTGTAGGGGGGACAGGCTATATGTGAAGGAGGGGCGGTGCTAACTAATTTGATGATATATTCAATTTTTTCAATGTAATAGTAAAGTTTTTTCAAATTGTAGCAGGGGCGATAGCCCCTACTAACCGCCCCCGGCTCCATCCTTGCCTCCAAGCAACATAGTTGTTAAGAGATATATTTTCCCTAGAGATTGTATCCAACAGGAACTATATTTATAAACCTTTGTTTTTTTTTAGGTAACAATTTTTTGGTTTTCAATCTTTGCATCATGTACTTCATATTATTTCTAATTTGTCCACTGTGTGTATCTTAAGCAGCTTCTCAGAACACTGAGAAGGCTTTGGCGGGATGCAGCCACATGCTTAGCAATTCTCACCAACACTTTGCGATTCTAGGGTTCAGCTTTCTGTTTTGATGCTGAAAAGTTGTTTTATTTTGCATGATGTCATATTCTCTTGAGTAGTGTATTGCCATTATTTCTTATTCTAATTTGTATTTGCATAGATGTGAGGTGAGTCTGAATTCCACTGAACCTTCTTCATTGGACTTTATTTGGGCAAGAAGCTTGCGGATGGGTATGTGTTAATTCCCCCCATCTTATCTTGTTGGTTTTGGATTGTTTGCCGCACCGATTCAAAAACCATTCATCATTGCTCTATCCCATTGATATTCATTTTTCCAATTGCATAGACTATTTTGAAAACCCTAGGACTCAATTGAATGGATATGTAAAATGTATGCGTAGTTGTGTACCTTTATTGCAAATATATTTAGTCAATGCCCTGGTAAGGGAGACTGAGAGTTCATTGTAGATTTATCAGAGGTTGGTTTTACTCTAATTTTCTGCATTTGGTTCCCGTTTCCCTTTTATTTTTAGCAGATACAACAGAGGTTGGTTTTTTCACAGAGAGCTCCGGCTATGGTTAACAAGTGTTTCCAACATGGAGCTACTTGTGAAGACTACCACCAACGATAGAGGATTACATGGGTTTCAAGGGGAAACAATCCATAGGGTTTGGATTTATGAACACCTGTTGATCCATTCAATGTTATGTTTCTAATAACTATTTGTTTGAACCTTTTGTCAAAGTCTATCTAACGCTTTTGTTTGGTTTTGGGTCCATAACAAAGGATAGGGAGGAGTTTTTTTTCCCCCTTTGAAGGGCCATTTTGGTTTGTATTTGTGTTAAGACCATGGAGGAGATTGATTTCTTCATTTTGATTGAACAACGAAAGCAAAAATTTAGTTGAAGTTGGATTCCCTAAATCATAGAGCTCTTTACTTGTGGTTTGGAATTAGTTTTCTATTTATTCTTATTTGATTTTATCATTCATCTGCCGCTATTCACACTAATTATTGATTCATTCTATGCCAATATACTGATATCAGGTGTGCAATTTGGACAAGTTCTACACTTTGTGGATGGACAGGTTCTTGGATCAAATGTTTGCAAATTTTATAGCTTTTAAGGTAACATAAGCAGTGTTCTTGTGAATGGAAATTATCAATAAGCATACCAACAAATGAACAATGTTAATACATGGTTAGGTTCCTTGTGATTGCTAATATATTATGTTAAGAATAAAACATACGACCTGCAACAACAGCAAATGTCATTCAAAATAGAAGTCGTTTAATCTTTGTTGGAATGAAGAATGGGCACTCATTTTCTTGATTGCCACAGAAATCTGTTCCTATGGACACTTCATTATCTTGTTATTGCACATTAGCAATATTTCAGTTGTAGAATACTGAGACCGAAATGAGAATTTTTTTGAAAAGGAGGAGAAGAAGAGAAGAAAGAGACAGCTTAAGAAACTGAAATTTTTATCACATCCTGTTCCTTAGCATGTTTTAATTTGATTGTGATGCAAGGCTACAAGAATCCTATCAACATAAAATGCCTCTCTTAGCGTTGGAACATCAGTGATGCTTGTCACAGCAAGTTAGTGGCAATAGGATGGTTAATTTTGGGTGGGGATTGAGGTCTCCAGCCATGGAGTGAGGTAACTAATAGATGGTTTGGTTGATTGAGAGACTTAATTATATGAAGAAAATAGAATTAAGCAATGAGGCCAAGTACTAAGATTATTATCCATTAATAGTTGTCTCACAACCACAGCGAGGACATTATAGTTTCAGAAACTCGGGAACAAGGTTCCTATTTTTGCCAGAAACATCAGACAGCAGGCCAATTTGGATGAATGTCAGAACCTGGGAGCGAGGTTCCTGTTTTTGCCAGAAACATTAGGCAGCAGGCCAGTTCGGATGGCATTCATCTAGAGTTGGCATGGAATTGCTTCTACTGACCTTACGAATTATGGAGAGTAAGGGATCTCTGCAAGAGCAAGAGCCTTCGATACAACAGTTTTTTGCATGTTTTACATACCTCAAGTCTCATAAGGCCCGGCACTATGTAAGGATCATGTGCAACATAGTGTTATTAGTTATGTGGTTTGTCGGATTAAAGATGCATGACACTGGTCAACAAGTAAAACTCCTGGTCTTCAAAAAGAACTATTTTTCAAGATCAAAAAGAAAAAGAAAGAATTATTCTTTCCATTGACTTGTTTATCTACCTTTCATTTTTATCCTTCTTGAGTATACAGCCCAACTTGTCACCTCTCGCAGGATCCCGCGCTTCATTTTCTGTGGATAAAAATAGGTGGTGCTAATGTTTGTAGTTTAATGTCTGGTCTTGCATTGTGGTCATACCAGTAACATTAGCAACAATGTTTGGAATTCATATTTAACATGGAGTATGAAAGGTACAGAAAATAATTTTGACTGGTCACTTCAATTTTTCACAGTTGGATGGAAACAGTCATGTGACATATGCAGAGGAAGAAGCTGTCGGAACTTGGCTCCTAATTTATGGAAGGACTTGTTTGCTTCATGTGGTTATTACATATTGTCTTCCCTAATGCTCTCTTATATGGTTATACATGTGTTGGCTGAGAAATTTCATTTACTTATTTTTGTTGAGTCCAGAATGATCATGATCCATCCAAGTTAGTGGCAGAGACTCCATGCAAGCAACTTAGGTATTTGGTCTCAGATGGTAGTCATGTTGAGGTTGACACAACCTATGCGTTGGTTAAGGTTATGAAGATGTGTATACCACTTCTTTCACCTGCTTACGGAAGTATTCGCTTCAAAATGTCTGAAGGTCAAGCAATGCAGGTAAATCATCACATGAATTGACCCCACCTGATTGCATAAATCCTCCGAGAATTTTGTGTTTTTACATGTTTGCTTATATAATTGGCCTCATTAAACTGAGAAGGTTGAAGCACTTACTATGGGGTAATTATCTGTAATGATTATTTTGGTTAGGAAAAAAAAGAATGACCTCTTATGCGGGTTAGAGGAGAGAAGAAAATACAGCCTAGGAGTATATTTATTTTTTATTTTTTACATTATAGTTTTATCAGAAATAAAAATATAATAATGGAGATATCTGTCTCACTTGACTTGTTATCAAGGTTCTGAATCTCGTACCAGACAGGGTACCGGTTTTCCTATTGGTACGGCACGGTACCGGTACCAGCCGGTACCGGATACCGTTTCGGATTTAGCAGTACTACCTATATGTACATACATGTAAATAGGATTTTTTTCTCATATCATCAAATTTTTCATAAAATAAACTATAATTAGACAATAAATATCATACAATAGACTTTAAACACACGCAATGTTCTCCTAAAGACACGCTGATGTTCTCCAAAATAAAACATAAAGGTCTCGAAAATAGCTATACTAGTTTATAACTAGTCGAAATAAGAGAAAATAGCTCTTATTGGGTAGATTAGCTAATTTTAAAAATTATAGGGAGCTAGATGAGAAATTTCGTACTAGTACTTTACTGTGCATATAGTAGTATTGTCAGGAATCTTTTTTTGAACAAAGGAATTTCACTTTTCGGAGGAAACAAAATAGGAGTAACGTCTGGTTCATCTTCTTTAGAAAGAGAAAGAAAAAGAGAAAAACTGTGGTTTATCTTCTTCAATGGCGAGCAGTTTTTGGATCGAATACACCCAGCAGGTACGTTTATCTCTCTCTCTCTCTCTCTCTCTCTCTCAAGCTTCGATTTGATGCACTCTAAAGAGAATCAGTCATCTAATCAGTGTGAAAGAGGTCGCCGGAGACGAGACGAGCTCACCGGAGATGCGAATCAGGAGGATTTTCTGACAACGGTGCTTACAAGTAGAGATACAAGGCAGTGCAAGATCTCGGACGAAATCGGCGGTATTGTCTTCCCGGCCGAGATTGGCCGGAAAATCCGAAACTCTCCGGTAACCACCGGTATTATCGCCGGCACGGAATCATAAGGTTTGGTTACCGGTTTTACTCAAATCTGGTACGTACCGGCCGGTACGGCACGGGATTGACAACCTGGCTTGTTATTCAAAAAGAGAGGATTCTATTCTCCTCATATGACGTTGTATCCTCTAAATCAAATACACTATTTAAGTTTTTCATGACCCAACCAAGGAGAAGTCGTAGAGTTGCCGCTAGTTGGAAGTTTTAAGTTTCTGATCTGTTACTGGCAGCGACTTAGAATTAAGAACCAATTTTGATGTTGGCTGGCCTGGAGTGCTTATAGCGAGGCTTGATCTAAATTATCCATCAGCTGTAAGAAAAGCAGAACCTTTTCATGGGAGCTTTCCAATTTTGGGGCCTCCAACCGCAATTTCTAGAAAAAGTTCATCAGAGGTATGCTGCGAGTTTGAATGCAGCCCGAATGATTCTTGCAGGATATGAGCATAAATATCTCTTAACTTCTATAAGCTTAAAGCATGGAATTAGAGATTGAACCGGGATTGTGCTCATTTGGTTATATTGGGCATATTAGCTGAGTAAACATAAGAAACAATCAAAAACTCCAAATACGTTCCGACTTCATGTCTAAGCACCCCAAGTGCATGTCAATGTGAACCACTGCTTTCATTGCTTGTACAGAGCTCAAACATCTCTCTCTGGTATAGCAATGAAGTAAAAACAAAACAAAGAAGAAATAAAATTTAAGCATGTTGCTTCTACACCAACCTGTTTGACTTGTCCTTTAGTTTTGACAGAGATGTTGCCATTGTTGTGAATCCGGTACTTTTGGGCTTCTTAGACAATTTTTTGCTATGAAAAAACTAAATTGCAGCTATCTATATGAAAGGGGTGTGACGGTTTGGTATATTCTAATTAGAAAGGGCATCAGCCAATAATAATATTTTGATGTTCGACATGTTTGTATGTAAGATTCATGGAAATTTGCTTTGCCCATATTAAGGTTTAAACCTTGTCGCTAATTTTTTTTATCATTCTTTGATCATTACCTCTTTTTTCAAACAGATAAGAAGTAGACACAGTTTGTGTCCTACCTTTTCTAAATGGCAAAACCTTGGACATCCAAAGATTATAAGGTCGCCAACATTGTGACTGTGCCTAATGTCTTGTTTATACTGTACATTAGGTGATAGTGGCTCCATACTTCGAATAATTGCATGAGTGTTTTCTATAGCCATATGCTTGTCAAATGATTCTTCTTCTAACTGATGCCTCTGATGTGTTTTGGTTGTTTTCCTTCTTCCTTTGTCATCAAATCATCTTTAAAATAGTTGAAGATAATCCTAGAGATGTTGGTCATGAGATGGTCTAAGTATTATATATGGTGATGAATCTCTCCCTCACCTCTATGAGAATTCTCGTACTTCATCGGACCAGCTGCGCACTCAGGTACCTTGTCCAGTAATTTATTATTTGGTTTAATCCAATTTTTTATTGCTTGATGAAGTCTAGCTATCCCACTCTTTTTATGAGTAAAGTTCATTGTGTTTTATCTCCACCTTCATTTTCAGGTATTGTTAGGTGAGCTGTTCTCTTGGCCGTTATCTGCAAATGTCACTTGCAATGGTTGCTATACTTTGTGGTCCTGGCAGAGAGATACTATCTTGGAAACTTAGTCCTTTAGAGGGCTTTCTTACTACCGATGAGAAGTATGTGATGGTTGAACAGGTTATGGTAGATGTCACTAATCAAGTAGGTATGGACGTTAAGTTGGGTATAGCCCATGAGTGGTTATTTTCTCCTTTACACTTTGTTTCTGAGCTTGGTCCTAGAAAGGCGGTATCTCTAAAGAGATCCCTGGTAACTAGTAAGAGCTGGATCCATCTACACTTGTAAAGATTTGTTGACATCTCTCTCTCTCTCTCTCTCTCTCTCTCTCTCTCTCTCTCTCTCTCTCTCTCTCTCTCTCTCTCTCTCTCTCCATAGTTTTATCTTTTTCCTAACTCATGGATACGCGCGGTTTGGTTTGGTTTGGGTATACATACGAGCGATTGGTTACTTGCAGCCAATGCGCAAGATGATTTGTGCGAGCCAAAAGAAGTTTGTTTGATTCTTTGCCATTTGCAATATATTGTACTTCTTCACCAATTATATCTAATGACATGAATATTGTTGCTTGTAGGTGTTCTACCACCATGGGTGATGTACTACTGAGATCTGTCGATTTGGGAAAAGTGGGAAGAGCGCTTGTGATTTCCCTTTTATGAGTTCCATTTGTCATCTGCTTATCACAAATGCAGCTGCCACATGTAATACCTCTCACTTGTAAGAACTTGTCGAGCGATTCAAACGTTTTTGTGAAGAGTCTGGTCATGAAGAGTTTAGATTGGTGTTAAAAGGAAATAGGTAGCCTGTCCAGCATGCTGCGGGATACTTTTGGGTGATGCATGGGAGTCATTTGTTGCTACACAACTTGCAAACTGAAAGCATAGCTCTGATTTTAATATAGACTTGCGTGTTTTGATACTAGGCTTAGATGATTGAGAGCAAATTTACTCATTTTACTTATGTCACGATGTAGTAGTTTTGGGAAGAAGTGTTGCCTTTAGTATTCTTAGGTTCAAAGCAATGGCATTTTTCCGGCTGAATCTGTTCATGTTCTTGGTCTTCCAATAATCACTATAATAATTGAAATATCAAAATCAATGAGCACACAACATACAAAACTATGCGAATAATCCACAATGGGCAATAAGTGACATGCGAAGCACCAAAAAGGGCTACAAATTTCCGGTGTACTAGGCCGGTTTGGTGTCTTAGGCCTGTTTATAATGTGGCCTACATAGACGTGAGGCCTGCATGCGAAAAGATCAAGACTTTTGTAGTCCAAGGGGTACTACATTTTTTCCCCCCATACGTTTAGAAGAATTTATACTGTTCAAATATCCGTTCAAACTTATCTTGGAAGCTACCAACTTCCTCCCCATAGAATTTGAAATTTTGAATATAAAATCTCACTTCATCCAAGTGTAATTACACGACCTTTGGACCAAGTGTCCCTAATCTTGAAGGCATTTGGGAGCAACTCGATCGTGATGTTCAGGATAGTCGTCTGCACGTGGCGGAAAGTGGGTGGCAATAGTGTTAATCGAGATCTTTGTAGATCCTGGAAAATTTTTGGGAAAATTTTGCTTTGAGTATGTTGTATAGCCCAGGTTTCTTTTTTCATGCAGTTTTTTAGGATCTGTTTTTTATTTGTTCAGGGGTATGCCCCTTTGATCCTCTTGTATCTAGTTTCTTTTGGTAATAAAATCTCTTTTACCAAAAAAGTGTCCCAGTTTAATTTGGGGCATAATATTCTCAGGGGACATGGGGTATTTTTCATTTCTTGGTTGTCTTTATTGAATTTTTTTCGCGTTTGTTATTTTTGCGTCAAACTTTTGCGGGTTATTGATTCGACTAAACAGAAGGAATTGAAAAAGTAAAAACATTGTGGAAATTACCCAATTTTTTTTATTACATCCAAGAAATAACCCAGAAAAATAGTTGGGCTTTTTCTTGGGTAATTCTCAAAAACAAAAATTTCCTTTTTCGGTTTCTTTTGCCGAGAAGAATCAATATTGGAGCTGACCGAAATTGCTGAACTTTCCCTAGTTGGTAAAGTTATATGATAGTCTAATATTTCATTCACATCATCCTGCGGAGATTTGGCCCGGTGGAGAACGTCTGGAACTTTGAAGGTTTTTGCTCCTTTTCTAAGTCGGATATCTAAAATTGTCATATACTACTATATATATCAACACTTGAGGACTCAGTTCATACGAGCTAGGTTTTCTCCTACCCTTAAATGTGAGATTTAAATGAGTCTCCTATCAGTGGATGATAAGATTGGTCCCACATAAATTAGTCGAGATGTAAGTAAGCTGACTCCGACACCTTGAATAATATTTCATTTCAAATCTCATGAGCTATTCAAACGTGTAAACTAGTAGTAAAAAAAAAACGTATTTTCGAGACTTGCGTGTGCTAGGATACGTGTATTCGAAATTGTATTAAGCACAAAAATGGTCCACGAATACACATTCAGTGTCACAAAAAAATAAAAATAAGATAATTCCATTTATTTAGGGCAAAGACAGTCTAATTAGGTAAGTGGGTGATTAGCATTATGTACGAGTGATTATTCGATGTTCTTGAAGCATCATCACGTGATGCTTCAGGCCATTGTCTAGTAGGGGACTTCGCCTCAATCTATATTACATTACACAATGGTTTTGAGAAATGTCATGGCACATTGGAGGGCTGTGATTCAATTTTAATTTTTCTTTTCTCAACTGATACAAGGGCTACAAAATAATCCAGGGCTAAGATAGATCCACAAAAAATTGAGATCCCACTTATTAGGGCACAAAATCTGCAGTGTAAACATCCATTCCTCTCAAAAAAAAAAAAAATTTAATAAAAAACATATATTTCTCTTTCCCTTTCTCGCTTATATGTTCCTTCTACTCTCCTTCCTCTTCGATCTTTCTCCTCTCTCCAACCCAGGTTTTTTTCGCGGAGTCTGCATCGACAAAGTTTTTGGCTGATTATTGGTATGAATTTATTTTGGCACTCAGTCTCTGTTTCTCTTGCTCAGGAAAGGAGGACTCACAATGAGTACGCCTCACTTTGTTTTTTGCATCTCCTGGTCGGCTAACGGTGACTCACATATATCATTCAAGTATTCAACAGTAAAATTCATGGTTCATAATTTCATACATTATATTGTTAGTTATTGATTGCTATACAGGTGTTAAAGTTCTTGTTATATTTTTTTAGTACTTTATTTTGGATTCTTTTTACAAGCAGATGGTGTAGGAATTTAGAAAGGGATCCTCTCTCTTAGAGGTTATATTTATGGTTTCATTTCCAAAACTTGCACTGTCATTTTAAATTAACATATGTAATTGAGGTATGTGCCTTACCTCGGCATTTGTTTATTTAATTGGTACTCCTGTAACCCCTATCTTATTTGATCTCATTCCCATAACTGTGATTGGGAATCAGCCACCGAAACGCAAGGAGGTTTTATTTTGTAACATGGGGATAGGAATTTTTTTATAACATGGTGATAAACCAAAAACCGCCGTTTGTCCTTCTATATTTTTTATGTTACACCACATACGAAACTATCTATTTGTTAGTCTCCAACTTCCTTCTCTTTAGTATTGAAAATTTGAAATCATATTTTAGCAGTCGTAAATTGGTGAATAGCTTCAAAGATTGAACTTTAAAACGATAAATAAGCAAGCCGTGCCCCTTGCGTCACATGTTGGAAAAACCTCATCTACATTACATTACACAACGGTTTTGAGAATGTCTATCTCACAATTGTCCTCCGTGGCAGATGAAACAACAAAAGGGAACATAAGAGAGGAGAAACAAATTTCAATATTTTTAAAAAATATCTATATGCTAATTGTACTAACTAGGTTTTTGTGTATGCTCCAAATAGATACTTAACATGAAGAAGTTGATATGAACAAGGCAAGCGGATACAAAGATGTTTTGCATAATGATAAAGAAATTGAAGATACTCAATATTAGAGGCACCCATGATTAGCATAGAGACTATTTTTAGAAGAGACCTGAGGTCTTTCTTTTTCGTAATAGAAGAAACCTATGGAGTACTTTCTTCATGTTGTTTTCCCTTAAGTTATTTTGGCACTCATTTGGTCTGGTGTTTAACTTGGTAGAAAAAAGTTGCTTATAAGCATTACAGCATGTTGATTATTTTTCATTTTACTTTTGATATGCTATTACAGGGGGGGTGGGGTTCATAATGCTTCCAATTTTTATTGAAATTATGTACCCATGTTGTATGAATTTTTTATGTAGTCTAACTATATTTGTCGGGTAGAACAAGATGGTCGCTTTAATTTTGATAACTAATTATGTTCGGACGTCCCTTCAGGCATGGGTAACCGTGCATTTGTAAAGATGGTTAAATAAATACGTATGCTCAACAGTAAAAAAATGATAAATCCAATTAAATTGTGTTCAGAACGTACTGTGTCGTGCCTTTAGGCACGGGCAATCCCTAGTTAATTAATAATTTTCAGTTGTGTACAACGTTCCTATTAAACTTAATTATAACAATATACTACTAATGTAGGTACGTAATTATATGCCTCAAGTCATCTCTTCCACTAATATTTTAGAAGAGACCCCGTTGGAGATGCCAATTAGGTGAGACAATCAATGGCGACACTAAATATAATTCTGTTAAACCAAAAAAAAAAAATGCCTACACTAATTATCAAAATCTTTCTTTTTATTTGTTTTCCTTTGGTGAATGGAGTGCATTAAAAGTAAGAAATAACTGGTTTTGGGATAGTTAACCCCTACAACATCTTTGAAGAATTGAAACGCAACAACAGGGCATGGGACAAGAAGTAAAAGTAGTAAGCCATGTCTCAGCACTAGTTGTTCATCTTCGCAATTAATGGTTCAGATTCGCAGAACTACTCTTATCAATAAAATTATATTTTTATTGGTAAGAGTTAAGAAACATATCTGAGCCATTGATTGCAGAAATGGAGAGCTCGGATGTGCACACCAGTACTCCCGGGTTCGTGGCGTAACTATTTGGGGCCGGAGGGGTCCCTCCCAAATTATAAATATTCTATGAACATGATATCTAATATTGAGTATTATGATATCATTAGTGTAATATCTTCTTATAAATTTAAATAGTTTTAATTTGAATAATGAATAAACAGGTTAAAGAAACAAATAAGCAAACAAACAATGAACAAATAAGCATGTGAGTGTTGTTGTAACTTATAGAAATAAAGGAAAATGATTAATATACTTTTATTTCATTAGGCTAGAATAATTTTGATGTTAAAAATGTACAAATATTGGAAAGTAAAAGCTCTATGCTAAAAATAAGTTTAGATTTTGTTAAAAAATTGTCTATTAAGCCAGTCCCCAAATTAAAATCATGGCTCCACTACTACTCGGAGGAAGTTGTTCCAGTAATGGCCTGCAGTCAGAAATTAAGTGATACAAAGGGTGATGATAATAATAAGACCATCCCTTTAGAGCCCATAGTTCCGCCATGAGTAAAGAATTTATCCCCATTTTTCTATGGAATCCACAATCTGGCCCTGTTCCACAACACCTAACATAAAAATAAAATGAATTTAACACTTAAAAGTCAGTAAGCCAAAGCCAACTTGTTCCACTGATTTAAAAGTAGTTTATTGACTTATGATAATTTTTGACAATATTGCCCGTATATAATATAAAAAAAACCCAAAACTTACAAAGCCAGCTGAAGGGCAATTCTTACATTTCACAGTAGAAATTATACTTCTCACTCGGGTTTTTATCCTATAACAAGAAGAGTGTGTGTATTTGTTGTGAAACAACCTGGCTTAACACGTCTTTGTGAATTTTTAAGCGGGGTGTTACCAGAATAAGTAAACTGAACTAAAAAGTAGTGACTACATTATATGCATTTGAACTATTAAGCCTAGATCCAATGATTTCCTAGGATAAAAGTCTATGCTATATCTCTTTTCTTTTTCTTAAAGATGAATTACAATATGAAAGTTTATTGACTTTAAGGAAATCAAATAGCATTCCAACATATAGTTTACGATGTTTTTTTGCATATACACGTACAATATCAAAAAGTCTTAACCCAATCTATCTACAAATTTCCTATGGCTACTCCTTGACTCCATCTTTGCACGTTCCCATACTATTATAATTCGTCAGAAAAGAGCCTAATAGCTATTTTTCTGTATAATAGAATATTATTAGTCACTCGTTGGATTTACTCGAAGTACTTCCAATTAACTTAAATGAATCATTAATCTTCCTTTCATGAACTTCTCCATTATTCATATCGTTCCGTCTTTCCAAAAAAAAAAAAAAAAAAATTTGATTTCAGTGCAATAACCATGCCAAGTGTTATTTTTACTCAAAACTTTACTACTTCGGGTCCTTTAACTGAAATACATCAATCCGCAATATTAGTACCTGCTCTATCCCATAGGATATTCTAGTGTCTTAGGCGTAGAGGAACCACACCATCCAACGAATTTGGTGGTTAAATGCTGCTGCGGTGACAATACTGGAGCGGAGGTCTTGCGGAAAAATAGCTCGACGCCAGGATGTTAAAAAGCTTAACACCCCTCATTCTTATTACTTTTTCAATATGAAAAAAAAAATGAAAAATGAAAAAGTCGTCTTATTCAAAACTCCAATCATGACATCTCCTCTCCCATTTCACACCTCGAAACACACCATTCTTATAAAGAGAAACGCGCTTTCAATCTTATCCAAAAACTTGTTTATTTGTCCTTCTTGGTTCAGCCATAATCTGGAGTAGGTTTAATAAATTAGTTAATTACATTCCAAACTCACAACATAGAAGTCCTTTCTTTCTATCGTTTCTTATTTCCAAATGCTTAATTTTTTTTTAATGTAATTATACGCAATAACGACGATGAAAAGAAGAGTACAACTACTAAGAGAAATCCATTAAGATACGGTGAGATCTTAACTTTGACCCTAGCATAAATATGATAAAATCTCTTGTACAAATTTATAAAATACTGACGGTAACACTATCTAACCAATATACTGAGTAACCGTGCATATCCAACATTACAGCAAAAAACAAAACCCGTAAATTCTTGACACCCTAAACTTGGATAAGGCCGAACCTAATTTAAAGAGAAAAAAGAACATTTTGCCGGTTTTTGGGACATGCACCATTGAACGCGGACACTAGTAAAATTGTAATTTGTACTACATATTTATGTAATATTGACGGTAATACTATCTAACCAATATACTCATTTCCAACACTATAGCAAGGGTGCACAAGAAAACCGATATAACCGTCAAATTGATCCGATCCGAACCGAACCGAAGCGGTCAATTTGGTTAGGTTCTACAGTTCATTGGTCAGGTTATGGTTCTAAAAAACTAAGAACGGTAATTATGGTTCGGTTACTGGTTCTCAATTTTAGAACCACGGTTAAAACCGAACTGGAGCATATGACATTAATTATATATATATATATATAGGTTAAGCTTCACATCCGGACTTTTCATTTCCGGACCTCATGATCCAAACATTTTTTTGATGATCCGATCCGTCCAATGTGTTCAGAAGGTGTTTTCAAGGGTCCTCTCGAAAAATCTTCAAAAAAAAAAATACTGGAAAGAGCTTGATCCAAGTAGTTTTCGCAAAAAATATATATTTACATTTTTTGCGAAAACTGCTTGGATCAAGCTCTTCCCGGTATTTTTTTTTTTCAAAGATTCCCCGCGTGGACCCTTGAAAACACCTTCTAAACACATTGGACGGATCGGATTTTCCAAAAATAATTTGCAACACAAAAAAAACCCCATTTTTTTCTTACTTCCGGGAGTGTGGATAAGAAGATTTCCGTATATATATATATGAAAATTTTCTAGTAAGGACCTCCCGTAAATAAGAAAAAAATGTAATTTTTTTCACGTTAAAAATTATTATTGGGAAATCCGAACCGTCCAATGTGTTATTTACAGTTTTTGCGAAAAACTGCTTGGATCAAGCCCTTCCCGGTTTTTTTTTTTTTTTGAAGAATTTCCGCGAGGACCCTTGAAAACACCTTCTGAACACATTTGACGGTTCGGATCGTCAAAAAAATTCTCGGATCACGGAGGTCCGGAAATCCAGAGTCCGGATAGGAAGTGTAACCATATATATAGGAACTCTCTAGTCCGGGACTAGAGAGTCCGGAACTCATAGTTCCGGATCAAATTTTCATGATCCGAACCGTCCAATGTGTTCAAAAGGTGTTTTCCAAGGCCCACGCGGGAAATCTTCAAAAAAAATACCGGGAAGGGCTTGATCCACGCAATTTTGTAAATATGCAGTTTTTGCGAAAAATTGCGTGGATCAAGCCCTTCCCGGTATTTTTTTTTGAAGATTTCCCGCGTGGGCCTTGGAAAACACCTTTTGAACACATTGGACGGCTCGGATCGTCAAAAAAATATCGGAAAGGGCTTCAAAACGCTTCAATCCGGGATTTCCGAGATCCCGGACTGGAGCCTCCCCGTATATATATATATATATATATATATACAAAACTTCCAATCCAAACTCCCGGATTTTATTTCGTCCGGACCTCCACCTTCCAAATTTTTTTTTGAAAATCCGAACCGTTAGATGTGTTTAAAACGTGATTTTAAGGTCCAACGCGAAGATTTGGCAAAAAAAAATACCCGGAAGGGCTTGATCGGGGCAGTTTTTCATAAACTGTTTTTATAGCGTTTTTGTGAAAAACTGCCCCGATCAAGCCCTTCCGGGTTTTTTTTTTTGCCAAATCTTCGCGTTGGACCTTAAAATCACGTTTTAAACACATCTAACAGTTCGGATTTTCAAAAAAATATTGGGAAGGTGGAGGTCCGGACGTTAGGTCCGTAAAAAGGGGTTTGGATAGGAAGCTTACTCTATATATATATATGCATATATTTTAATATATTTATACATATACAAAATTATGTATCTTGATTTGGTAAGTTAATATTTTTTTCTAGTAATGTATTCTTTTATGTCTATTTAGAATAAAAATGTATTTTGTTAAGAAATTTTTAATATATTACTATAATCTACTAATAACAAATTACCAATTTCAATTCTTTTTTATTCCACCTTAATTTCACGACTGCTACTCAAAGTAAAACCCAATTCTCTTACTCTCTAATTTCGATCTGCTTCCTAATTTTTTCTTCCTTTCATATTTCTTTACAATATCTCTTGATTCTTCCAACCCTAAAACTATTTATTTTATGAATTTTTTAGTGCTCTAAATTCTAAATAATCTCTTGAATTCAAGTGTTGTGATAAAGTGTTCCTTAATCGAGTAGAACAGGAATCAAACCGAAACCGGTCTAGTCTTGTGGTTTGGATCTGGACAGGTGCTACATGTATATTGGTTAGGTTTTGATTCTTAATTTTCTAGAACCGATCAAAATGGTCCGGTTACTGGATTCCTAAAGAACCGGTCCAATCCGGATCGTGTGCACCCCTACACTATAGCAAAAAACAAAACTTTTGAATTCTTGATTCTGTAAACTTGGATAAGGCCGAATCTAATTTTAAAAATAAAAAATACATTTTGCTGATTTTTGGGACATGCACCATTGAAATGTGGACACTTGTGAAGTTGTAATAACTTGCTAGGTTTAAAAATAAAAAATACATTTTGCTGATTTTTGGGACATGCACCATTGAAATGTGGACACTTGTGAAGTTGTAATACGGAGTAACTTGCTAGGTCCAACCTCTCCTTTCTTCAGGGAAAAAAAAAAATCTCTCCTAGTCAAAGTACTCGACCAACCCACGACTCTCCTCCACGAAAAAAGAAAAGGCAAATTGAGAGCATATGGACTTGGATCAAGGGGCGGAGTCAAAGATTGGACTTAGGAGGTTGTACTTATAATTGTTTCATTTTGTTTGTGAAAATGAAAAGTGAACGTGAACCGTAAAATCTATCTTTATGTTGAGTTTTATTTTTGGTTAAGAATAACAAAAGGCTTGATTCAATTATCTCATGGTCTTAAAATTAAAATCATAAAGATATTAATTATATAATCGGAACCGTTTATTTTTTCAATTACTATTTTCCCCTTGTTTATGTAAAAAAATTCAGTTGTTCGAGTACCGAGCAATAAGTACCAAATCAACTTTAATTGTTTTTCAAAACCGGGCATGTGCCACACCCAACCCCTATGTATCTCCATCCCTGCTTGGATCATCTCCAGTCTATAAAATTGTGTTGCGAGACTATATATGTTAACCATTATTCAATTAACTTAATTTTTGTTGTGGTCAATATTCTAGAAAATTTTAAAATATAAACGACTTTGATAATCGAATTAGAAAAAGGCTACAATACACACCCCTATAAAAGTTACGGGTTTTTTTTCTTTTTATAAAAGTTACGAGACACACTAAAATGTTACGAATCATATTACAGAAAAATTACGAAAAATTTAAAAAATATTACGATTGCCAATGAGGTGGCACAATCTAGACCATGCAATATGTGCATATGGTACACACATTTAATGAATGTGTATTGTAGCCATTTCCATGAATTAACCCTGAAAAAGAACAAAACAAAATGGGCTAGACTGGAAACTCATTCATCTTACAAACAGGAGAAGTCTGTTTTGTTTTTTCCATGCAATACATTATTACTCTAGTATGTTGGTAGAATTTAAATTATTACTCCATCTGTCCCATTTTAAATGCTCCTTACGAATATCCGTGTCATTTTCAAACGTCTGTATCTTTTTTATTGGTAATGTTTTCAAAGTTTTTAAAATTTTTGTCTAATAGAACTACTTGAGATCTATCAAATAAGATCCATATTGCATATAAAATATATTATAGAATGAAAACTACAAAAGTTGTCCAGACCCTTAGGTGGGTCTGGACAAGAGAAGTCCAGGTACAAAGAAAAGGACCTTACCTGTATTTATAGCCGTTGGATGTTCTTCTTTTCCCTCCATCCAAGCTTTTCGCCCATCTTTTTCAAGACAACTATGTCAACCGACCTTGTTTTAAGGCGAAATTAACCATTTCATGGATAAGATCGTGCGATCCTAAATTACACCAATCAACTGATTCCATTGTCCAAATCATTAAACTATTCAATGCCCATCACAGAAATGGGACAATGACCAAATTCTACCATCTCGCCACAATTTCAAATTTCTCGAAACAAAAATCGGGACCCAGTTTTTCCTATGCCAAAGTGATTTTGTTTTGCTCTGCTTTTCTACTGTTACGATTTCAGCCGCAGAAGTTGGGGCCTGAAATTGATAGTCTACGCGAGCTTGTGGCTCTGGTATATCTCCGTAGATTCTACAGAGGGAGAGGGATAGAGACTTTTAGAGAGAGAGAGAGAGAGGAATAGTTATTCGCCGGCAGTTTTGTTGAATTCGTCCATCTAATTTGATTATCTCTCTCTCTCTCTCTCTGGAGCCCAAGATTGCTGGGCGTCTTTTTATTGCTCAATTTGAGATTGAAAAAATAGGAAATTGGGAAAGAAATCTGGCTCTGACTAGCTTTGGATCCGGTGACACCTGGTTGGTTCCTCAATTTTTCTTTTTCTTTTTCTTTTTTTTTTTGGGGGGGGGGGTTTGATGCATTTTTGTGATCTCATACGATATATAATGGGTATTAACTATTTTGATCGGAAATCATGTTCTCTTTTCCTTCTTTCAAGTTCTCTAATTTGATTGTGTTCTAGTTTCTAGGGTTTTAATTCCCCTGAATATAACTCCTCTCTCTCCTCCTGTTCTAATTTCTAGCGCTTTTATTCCTATATATATGCTGTGAATTTAGGCAATTACTTTTCAATCCCTCTAGGTATATGCCTTTCTTTTTTTGAATCTGTCTTCTCCTTCCCTTATATCTAGGACTTCTGTTCCTATAATTAGGGTTTCTTTATTACCTGTTTTTCTATAATAAATCACAAATTTGATCATTTGGGTGTCTGGGTTCTTGTATTTGTTGCTTTGATTCTGCAATTTTCCCTATGGGATTTACTGTTTCATCATTTTCTAATAGCAAATGATTGGTTCTGAAACAGGGTTTCTCTACCTGTCTGATTCCCAATTGTATGATTCTTCCAATCTCTATTAAATCACCTGAAAAATGGAGAATTCCCATGAAAGATTGACCGAAGAAAAGACACCTGATTCGGAGCTAAGGATAACTAAGAACCCTTTGTTCAGCAGCAAATTCTCATTGCCATGGTTTCATCTGAGGGTTTTCTATGTTAGAATCAGCAGTTTTGCAGTTGACAAATTGACCCCCGAGTGTCTCACTTTGAACCACATCCGTCTAACACCGGACACGATCCTTGAAGTGAACGGTGTGAGATGTAGCAACAACTGTAAAGGAATATCATCTGTTCTTCGGAGAGATAGAGTCGATAAGAAATCCGAGGAAGCAACATTCGTTTGCACCGATAGTATAAGGTTGGCTGGGAGTGTGAAATTTGAAGTGTTTGATAAGGATGATATGGTGCTCTATGGGGTTGTTGAGATGTCTAGTAGTAATGGTTTGAATGGAGAATCAAGGAGCAGCAAAAAGTGGAAAATGAACTGTGTATCGGTGATGAGTACTACCAGTGGATTCTTGAAGGGGAAACAGATTACGGGTTCTGAATCGTTTTCGCCTACAATTGATGTCTATGTTGCTGGCTGCTGCTTGGACAAACCGATTATTCTGACCAAGACTTTGCAACTTGGGTTGAGAAAGAAGCACAAAAGGAAAGTAACGTTGGATTCGATTCCTGAGTATGAGACAACTGAATCCCAGAAAGGCACTCCGTCTGGACTTGATCTTCAGGTAGAATCCATTGCAAAACTCTTCTTTTTGTTACTTGATCTGAATGTAGAATCTATTGCAAAACTCTTCTTTTTGTTTCTTCAAATCGCACACACAAGTTTAGTTTAGGTTCTCTTGATTTGTACAAGTTATGTGTATCATTCCTCCTACTTCTCGGCGGTGACTTTTTTGACCGAGTGTCCAGGCTAGCTTACGCGCACCTTGACTAATTGTCGAGGGAGAGTAGCACACAGGGAAGGAGCCAAGATTTTATCTTTGTGGTGGTGAAAATACATACACTTAAAAAATTTAGCGGCTGCCACCACTTGTCCCCCTGTGTCTCCATCCATGCTAGCACAGGAACCCACTCCCATGGCCCACCACTTAAATCATGGTTTGCCTCCAGGAGGAATCGAACCCTTGCTATGTTGCAAGCAGGCATTTGCCCTTACCACTGGGACATCCCATGGGTGGGTTTTCGGCGATGACTTGATGATACTATTCCCGCTAAGCAAACCAGATGCGGCTTAGTAGAATTTTACAGTACCTAGAACTGAATACTAGTCAATTGCCTTTGCACAAGATTCTACTATTTGACAAAAAGGTCTCTCACAATTTGATATGGCTTCCTATAAGATGAAATCTTTGTGAAGAAGTGATAGTTAGTTTAAGTAGTTCTAGGAGAAGCCTATCAAGAGAACCCCTTGGTGTCAACCGTCACGTGTTTCCCTTTAGGGCACATCAAATGTATGTGAAAACGGCATTTTTAAATGGGGCATTAGGTGAAGAAATTTATATAGACAATTCTAGCTTGATGATATTGTCATAAGCGGCAAAAATGGGCTGTGATTGTGTATGGCTGATAGTGAGTAAGTAATTCTGTGAGACCCTTACATGGATCAATGACGTGTTTATTCTTGTCCATCACCGAAACAATACCTATGAAGTTGGATTACAAATTGCTTGGGAGGTCATTTCTAGTATTTGAATGCAAGATTGGGGTGGATGGATTATGTATATGCTGGACAACTAATCACAAAGCATGGGTATAAAATTTCTCAGAGTATGCGGTATTGTGAACTCCCTCACTCTTTGTCGAGTGGAGTTACAAATGATATGGATTTATATATCTCCTCACTGTCAGTCTGGTCAATCAAACACGGTGTTCAGAAATTTGAGACTTGCAGTTGATCATCCTCTGGTGGTTGTCTTCTGTTCCACCAGATATTCGAATCTAGACTAGTTAGTTGTAATCAATAGCTTATGTATATGGTCTTTTGACTTAAGTCCTCCTCTTCAATGTTCTTTCACCATGCCATTGCCCATTCATATTGGTTGTGTCCGAGTTATTGACTTGTGAGATATTACCAAGGAAAAGGAAACTGGTAGGGAAACTGTGGATTTATTTTTTCTACTAAACTTCATGGTTTTCTCATCTTTTTCTTTACCTTTGTGTTAGCATCCACAAATACGTCCCGAATTCATGATGTAAATTTGAGCTATTGTGGGGCTGGCGGGGACCCAGCCGAGTATATTGAGTATAGTTCATATAGTTTTTTTGTTACATATCATTAAAAAGATACATTATTTAAACCATAATTGAAAGATATGAACAATTTTCACTGTAGCACACTAACTTGTTTCTATAGTGAACGTTACAAGTGAACGATGATACTACGTGTCATTGGATGATATAATAGCAACAATATCACAAAATTAGTTCTTCAATTTACCAAAAGGATTCTATTAAAACTCAAATGACTGGATCTAGATCACATTTGATTTACTCCATATCTCTTTAGCTGAAAAAATTTAACAGGGTGGGCCAAGGTTCTTGGTGTTTGTTTCTTCATGTTCCAAAAGAGGATCACAAGAGTACTAGATAGTGAAAGCCCTCCTGGGAACCATACCTTCTTGTTGTGGGTTCTTGGCTGCTTGCTTCCTCTTTTCAAACATGTTCCTTGCGACAGAAATGCCCATTTCTGTTAGGGCTTGGTTCTTGGAATGGCAAACGGAACCTTATCCTTAGTATGTCATGGGTGGGGTATGGGAAGGGCACATGTTCTCATTGAGGGATAGAATAAGACTTGATCATTCTTTGTTTTCTGTTGCTTTATCCATATTTTCCCAGCACCTGACATGCCTCATGCATGAAACCTTATCACCATAACCACTTGTTGTGAGGCCCACTTTCATTTGAAGACCAGCTCTAGAACCTGCCTCCTTCTTGTTTGTATTTTTCATTTCTTGTTTTCGTTACCGAAAAACAACAACTTATTGGCATACTTTCTCGCAATCTCTTTGCTTAAAGAACAACAAGTGTGTGTGAACCATTGGAGCAACAAGTGTGTGTGAACTATTGAATTAAAAGAACACAAAAATAGAAAGCAGAGAACAGAATCAACGAAAACAAAGACTTTATCAAGCGGAATAAATCAGTTTCCTTTGATGCATATCTTACCTCAGGAATCTTGTTTTTTGTGTTCTCCAACTGCCTTGGGTACATTCTGTTGTGCCCCACAGGATTGCCCATAAACTCACAAATTCGCCAATCAGACAGAAATACACGAGTAATTTTACATGGTTCCCAAACTCGAGTATGTCGTCCACGGGAGAGGAGGAATTTCACAATATACTGTGGGAAAGATACAAATACAAGGGTAATGCTACGGTACACACACCCCTTTTGGGCTCAAATATGAGATTTAGTGGCTCATATGAGATTTAGTAGCTAGAGGTATGAAAGGATGTACGGTATGCCCCTCATACAGATGGACGGCCGAGATTGCGCCACAAATGCGTTTGGGATTTTGTGCCACCTTTGACCCATTGACCATATGAGATTTTGTGCTCCTCTTTATTGCGAAATATATTCACCATATATTTAGATATATAGCTATTTCTATTTATAGAAATTTATAGATAATATAAGAGATCCGGAGAAAGGCGGCGGTGTCCAAACCCCCACGTGCATATTTAAGTCCTCTAAACTATACATGTTAGTCATATTTATTGAACATGTGATGATTATTTTGCCTTTTTGTGTTTATAGGTTGTTCAGTTGTGATTACCGATATGAGATTTTGTGGACTAAATATGAGATTTTATGACTATCCGTATGAGGTCCGCACCAAATATGTGATTTAACGATATGAGATTTTGTGGACTAAATATGAGATTTTGTGGACTTATACGAGATTTTGTGACTATCCATATGAGGGTGCATACCGTACACCCTTTCATACCTCTAGCCACTAAAGCTCATATTTGAGCCCAAAAGAAGGAGGGGGGGGACACCACTCTACTCAACCACTTCTATTGCTCACCTCACCGGAGCCCCGGCTTACTCGATTCCTCCTGGAGGAGGAGCCTCTCTTGCTCTCTCTCTATCTCTCAACTCTCTCCCCGCTGTGTACAAAGGAATACGACAAATTTGTAGGCCTTGAAGTGAGGAGCCTTTGAAATCCAATGGATGGATACGACGCTAGTAATAAGGCACCATTAAAGCCTTCTTACTGATTTCTGTAGCTGTCCCCTGCAAACTTTTCAAAACAGCCCATTCAATTTGATGCTTTAATTTCTGAGCCAACCAATGCTCCACACGTTCTTGGCCAGAAACTGCCCTGAAGGGAAAACGATGGACCATCAGAGTTCTTGTCCCTTTTGAGAGCTTTCACTTCTGAAAGAATATGAACTGATCATGCCACAGTGGAGTTATATCATGTGATTTTAACCTGGATCTATTAGGAAATCCAAATATCCTGCTTGATGGTATCACATACTTGATATGTTTTTGTTTTGAGTGGATTTGGCCATTTGGGGATATATACTCCTCCGAATGTCTGATCTTCAATGGTAATTTCACTTGTTGAGATAAAAGTCTGAGTCAGGAATGTTGTGCTATGTGTATACACTATAACTAACTAAATGTAGCTCTGTCATCTTAGGTTCCAATCAGTGTTGAATTCCGGTATTTAGGGAATATAGCTCATGCTGTTGAGATTTAAATATTGAAACTGAGATTCGTTCATTTGAAGTCTTGCATTTCACAATCATTTGAAATTTCCGACGAGTTTTTATCTACTCTACATGATTTCCCATGTTTGGACTTGGCAGGTAGCTGAATACAGAAACTACAAACCAGAAAGCGAAGAAGACTACAACATGATGTACTGGGGGAGGACAGGATACATGGAAGGTGAAGATGGCGAACTTTCCTGGTTCAATGCCGGTGTTAGGGTTGGTGTTGGAATAGGCCTAGGTGTTTGCCTTGGAGTTGGACTAGGAGTCGGTTTATTAGTCCGTACTTATCAAACCACAACCCGAAACTTAAGAAGTCGATTTCCATGATATGTCTTTGCCAAGAACCATTTTCTTTCTTTCTTTCGTTGACTGCAGATTTTTCGCTTGGTGGAAATCCTTGTATCGACAGCAGTCATTTTTGCATTTTTCACTTTCATTTTTCCGTGTCTGATCTTGTTTTGGAAGCTTTGGGTTCTGTGTTAAGGTGATGTTTGTTTAGGTCTCAGGTTTGTATAAGAATGGAAGTGCTGCATAGATATAGGGCTTGATTTTGTATTTCTTTCACCATCCTGTTAATAGTTTTGTTTTCTCGGATCTCTCTTTCTCTGGGGAAGTAAATGAATGGAAGTATGGATGTTGAATTTCCTAAACTCTTGGTCACTAGTTGAGGCACTTCAGGTGGCTATGGAATCTGGGTTTACTACCTTCTCCACTCTGACACAGAACTGGCATTGGTGTTGTGCTGCTACTTTTCGAGGAACCCCGGCGCTCTGCTGTTCCATAGGGACGGCAAACTCTGCCAATCCATCCGAATCGTCCATCTCAAAAATCAACGATTCTGATTCACTATGCACTTTGACTGGTAAGAGTGCTCTGTGAATTTGAACCGTAAGTTGGCAAGGCCTGCGTCTATGCACAATACACGAATTTCTTTTCGAGGTCTCAACATCAAATTCTTTTGTTTTAGTCAAACCAACAAGGTGGGTTAACAAAATATGGTTTTTTTGTGGGTAAAAAAATATAATCATTCATCACAAGCTCGAGCACACGCGTATTCTGCTCATTAAAAACACGATTCGTATCAGCAAGTGTATGCAAACAAACCCAGCTCAACTAGTACAACTTTGGAAACTCAGTTTAGATTTCAGAACAAAGTTCGATCAATCCCGGAACTCAATAAAGCTTATCTTGTTCAGGAAAAATATACTACTTGCGCTCAACTCAATTAACACTCCTTAAAAGGCGACTTGATTGATGAAAAAACCAAGCTCGAATTCATTTTCTAAGCTCGCAAGTTACAAAAACAATACACGAACAATACACGAATTAGCTCGAATAACTTGTCTAGAATAATTAATTCCATTTCCCTTACCCTTTACCTAGAGAAACTCAAGATCCAAACATTACAGTAACACCCACATATTATCGCATTAGTGGGAGGTATTACGGGACGGTTTACCTCTGGAAAAGCAACAAAATGCAGGCACTAAACCAGAATAAGTTGCTAGTTAGTTGTCCCGAATTACATAGTAGAAGCTCACGAAAGAGCTCTTTTTAACTCATTAGAGGAGGGCGAGTTTAGCTGGCTGGTGACACAAGGGCTGTAGGTTCCGGAACCACCTCTGCTCCACTGTAGCCGTTACCAACACCATGTTTGTGTTTGTCACTGACATCCCAAAACGTCGCAGTTTTCTCATCATCTTCGACCATCGACCTTGAGAACTCATTGTGATCGTACTTCAATGTCGCCTTTCCGCCAAATTCGGTGGGAAGGTTATCCACATCGAAATAGGACCTCATGACCTCGACACTATCCTTGTTCATAGAGTACACAAATTTCACCTTCTGGAATGATTTCGGATCCAAGAAGTACTTGACAATCTGTACCAGGAAAAGCAACAAGAGTTGATATACAGGCATGAGATCATTCGCCAGAAGAATAAAACCTACTTGCCTAGCAATTAACAATTGGTTTTCCAACAAACAAGAAGCACATTCATTTTGTATACAACACTTTCACGTAGAAAACTCATCCAGAATGATGTGGCAGCGGCAAATTTGTTTTTGCATGGTCACAACAAAGCATGGAATCTTGCATAGAAATTCTTTTATATAGTCGTACCCTTTGTTGCCAACTAAATGCAGATCGCATCACAATCGTAGTAGAAGATAAGTCACCGATATTTATATGGTACGAAAGCTTGAGAATTTAGACATTACTGTGAATCGAAGTCCCACATCGTCATAAGCATGAGGACACTCTCACTTCATGAGCTAGCTTTTGGGGTTGAGTTCTACCCAAGACCGTGTAACATGGTATTAGAGCTGGGTACCAGAGATGGGTAGGGTGTGTGTCTCTCGCCTGCACGCGGCAGGTGCTGCCGAGTGAGCACGCTGCACGTGAGGGAGGGTGTGAAGCGAAGTCCCACATCGTCTGGGTACCAAAGTAATATGAAATATATAAACACAAGGGCACCCTCACTTCAGGAGCTAGCTTTTGGGGTTGAGTTCTACCCAAGACCGTGTAACAATTACATGTATATCATGTCAATGCACCTCAGATAGCAAATCAAGCTGGACTTACAGCTCACTCAAACAATATGGATTAATAGCAAGTAGACGTGATGAAAGAGGGCTTGATTCAAAATCAGCACCAATTTTCCTAAACACCCTTTCGCGAAATCATCTGAGATCAAGAAAAAAACCAGAAAAGTACGGAAACAAACCTTCCAGAATGCTTCGAATATTCTGGGTGGATTGTAGAGAAATGCTACACCTAGCCTCTCAGGGTAGTGGTTCTGCAGAATGTTTATAGTCTCTCGAGCACATTTTACAGGCACACTGGTGCTTAGAGACCATCCAGTGAAGTCGACCAACCACGCCATTTGTTCTTGACCTTCCGGAAGATTAAGGATGGCATTCTCCATCATATACACCAAATGTCGGATCTGATTGTCTATCCCTGTCGTATTCTACAAGGTATAAAGCAGCATGAATTAATCAAGAAAACCAACACCAAGGCATTAAGATCATGGATTGTGGAGAGAAACATAAAAAGATATTGAAGTGGATAGATAAATTTTATATTTTTGGTTTGAATTTAATTTTGCTTTCTCTTGGTAAATCTCTCAACAGATCCCTGATCCAAACACAGCCTAAGAACTCTGCATACGTGATTATAATACAAGTAATTTACCTGCAATCCCGGTCTCATTATGAGAACAGTCCTACCATAGCGGTCATGGAAATTTGCCCTAAAAATTTTTCCCGTTTCACCTTCTACAGAAATTTCATGCTGCCAAAAAAAATAATCTCAAGTAAGTAATTGCTAGATAGAAGAAATAACACAACAGAATGAATAAAAATTAGGTTAGAGAAAGCAGCTTTCAGTTTGAGAGAAGCCACTCTGTAGTCTGTACATATTATGCCGGAGCTTAGTTCTGTATGGACAGCCAAATAAACAAAAAAACGGCAGTTGTTCACCATGATTACAATGACACTCATGCATACATAAATATCCACACAGTACCAATTTCAAAAGTAAACTCCACCCACTATTCAAAAGTAAACTCCACCCACTAAACCTCCTGCTGCACATATTATCAACATGAGGAAACTTTGGCCCGCCTTACCCAACGAATTTCATCAGGCTTGTATGTTGACCTCCACTTCAGTGTCTCTTGCAACATTTTCTTTGATTTATCCACGTTCCAGTTCCGAGCCTCCAAATATCTCCTCAAACATGCATCAGAGCAATACTTCAAGTCTTTTCCAGACAGTGGTCCAAGAGCAGCCCTAAGCTCATTGACCTGTATCTCACACGAAATTTCTGATATAAGTTCTTTGAATGATACGTCAAGTCGTCAACTGAATCATTTATCTTAAACTACAGAGAGTAGGCAGAAATATGAAAAGATTCATATGAAGTCTCATTCCCAACTAAGCCTTGAAGCAAAACAGTACTGAAAAGGTTACGGTTGATCTACAAAATTCATTGACCAAATAGGAAGTAGAAGACAAGCGATCGACCAGTGTAGACTTAAACAACAATCGTATCTACTTTATCTCTAGTAAAATCAGGTTATGTCGATATGCATTTTCCACATATTCAAATACCATATTACCTTTGACTCCAGCTGCGACTCGTCATTTCCCTGTTCACGATGAGAATTAGTCCAACGACTAAACATGGTGAGGGCTTCCAAATCCGGCAGTTGAGTACAACCTACAACTGCAAGATACATGTAAGATTCTTAAATAGTCACTTCTAGTTTATGTAAGTCGAATAACAGCAGAATAGAGTACGGAGAGTGGCTAGCAAGTACAACAAGCCACTACTACAGCAGAACGGATTCTCAGTTCCTTAAACAGCAAAGGAGATATAATCAACAAGCGATATTATTTTGTGCACTCCAGGAGCCAAAGGAAAATTTCAAAAAGAAGCTGAACAATGGAATAAACACGAGCAAACGAACCTCAGTCCACCCCTATATTTAAAACACATATATCTATATACCAAAGCCAGAAACCATTTGGCCATTTCACCTAGGGCATCTGACTAAATCTCACTAAATCTCCAATAGAACGCAAATAATAAGTTAGAAATTTGAACGAGCAAGAGCATACTTTTTTTTTTTTTTTTGGCTAAACGATAGGATGTTTGGGGTTAGTAGTTAGTGTTACAACAAGAGTCGAGCACCTCCTCCATGGGACTCGAACTCAGGACCTCTCCCTTAGAAAGGAGAGCAACAAACCAACCACAATAAGTGTGGTGTTCGTAAATCGCAAGAGCACAATATAGCTAGCAGCTTTTTTGCTACTAAAGCAACGGCAACCAAGAAGAAGAAGAAGAGAGCACTAGAAACTAGAAACAATACCTAACAAAAGCAAGTAGAAAAGGAAAGACACCAGAAAACAAACACTTTATTTTTAAGTTGACTTATTTCGAATCCCAAGACAGGTCATTCTTTCACAATACATCAACAAAAAAAAGCCAATAAGATATCTTATTTTCCTTAGCGGAACGGGGCCTCAATCACAGAGGAAAACTACCCAGAAAAATTTCGTGTTACTAACACCCAAGGAAATTTGCCTAGCAATTGATCAAATCCAAAACTCAAAATGAAATACTCCAAATTTCAATAAAGTAGAAGGGCCGGCTTGTTCCACTAACTTCGACTTATTGGCTTTTGGGTTTTGAGGCTTTTTGGATTGATGCATGTGAGGAGAATGACTCGTCTCATAAAGCGCGAAAAAGCCAAAAAGTCCCTTAGCGGAACCGACTGGGCAATTAAACCATTGAAAATGGCATGGATCGTTATTTCCAAGTTGAAATAGACAGAGCAAATTGAATTAAATGCAAAATGCAAATTCAACAGTGGACCCATCTAGAACCGTACTCTGGAATCAAATTAGTCACCATACCTTCTGGAACTCAGGGAATCTGATCATAAATACAGTGAAAACTAAAAAAATTTCATCACCAACCACCACAGAAGTTGCATCAATAAATTTTGCAGGTGTACTTCATTTAAGTATTAGATATATACACAGCAATTAATTCCAAAAGAGGCTATCACAGAAAGCCCGCAGCCGGCTAATTCACCTACCATGGAAAAATATATAACTTAGCTCCAATAGAATAGGGAAAACAAACTTAAAATTAAACAGTATTAAATTGGCATACCGTTTGGCTGATGGGAAAAACAGGGACAAGAAAACCTAGAACCTTAATTTTTTAACTCAGTAAAATAAAATACCAAAAAAATTATTCTTCAGAAGCCAAGTGGGTTTGAAATTGTGAAGCTTGGCTATGGCTTTCACCAAACAGCCCAAACTGATCTACTCGGTAAAAAAAAAGCACAAACCAAATTTCATTTTCATTTTCCTATCTTTTCTCCAGAAAATTTACAAGAATCAAAATTCAGAATCATCAAAGATCCAAAAACCCAAAAGAAATTGATCAAACAAAAAGTACCCAGAAGAAATTGATCAAACAAAAAAATACCCAGAAGAAATCTATCAAACAAAAAATACCCAGAAGAACAAACAGATCTAGTCTAATTGCAACAACAAATATAACAAGACACACATGCATTTCTGCAAAAACTGAAGAATGTGAAGTCAAGAGGAGGACTAGGTCGTCGTCTGACATACCAGAGGGAAAAGGAGAGAGAAAATCCCCTTTACAGAGAGAGAAAGTTGTTGATCTCCTTTCTTCAGCAAAATTGATCTTGATTCTCTTGTAGCTCAGAGAGAGAGAGAGAGAGAGTTATGGGTGTATTGTAAGTTGGGTTTTAGGAGTAGAAGCAGATCTTTCACGTAGTGTAAGGTGTACGGTAGTCAGCACAGGCGTCTGTACATGGATTAAAGGATAATGATACACGTACAGAAAAAATGGGACCGAAATTGTACCAATCGCGTTCGGAGACCCACTTTTGGGTCCCACATGAGTGATCCGAATCGTTCATTATTCTTAAAACATTTTTCCGACGGACCCCACAAAAATTTCAGCTCAATCGGACGGTTGGAAGTGCTCGAACCAAAGTCTCACCGTTTGACCTCGGAAAAATGTTTTAAGAATAATGAACGGTTCGGATCACTCGCATGGGACCCAAAAGTGGGTCCCAAACGCGATCAGTACAATTTCGGTCCCATTTTTTCTGTACGTGTATCATTGTCCTGGATTAAATGACCGTGACTCTAACAAATGACAGCCTACGTTTGATTCGCACATCGGTTCCCGTCGTAGTAGCACATCTTACATTTTTTTTTAATAAGGACAAAATGAAAAAAACTAAAAAATCAATTTTTTCAAATTAGCCAAATCACGCCTTGGTAGCACTTTCCTTTTTCGGTTTTTTTTTTTTTAAACAGGATGTCCAAATTAGTTTGCACGCACTTCGACTAGTTCCAAAGCCCGAAAGTTAACGATTGAACATAACTCTCAAGAGCTCCAGGGTTTGGGATGGTTGGCTTTCGTAGGATTCAAACTTGCGAATCCCACTTTTCTTTTTCAGTTGCACTCCCTTTTTTTAAATCTGAAATTATAAAACTTCCCACCACATTTTTTGTTCACGAATGAAAACGGTAATCATGTAATTTCACGTGAATAAAAACAAAAAGAGGAGTTCATTTGGATAAAAAGAGGAGCATTAAAATCAATTCCCTATTTTTTTGGTAAAACATCTTTACCATAGTAAGGAGAGATTATTCAGTGCAGTGCAGGACATCGTGCGGCAGTGCACCGCAAGCATCCAATATTTTTTTCTGTAGTTAGGTATGATTTTGTTATCCCATATTGTTGCTTTATTGTTTTAGGACAAGTAGGAGTATTTGATTTTTCATGGATGTATTAAAATTTGCCGTCCAATGTGGTTTGAGTATTATATTCATAATTTTATAAATATAGTATTAAAATTTTGGAAGCACTAGAGGGTTTGCCCGGTTATTAATTTCATGATCTCAAAATTAGTTAATGTGTGCGCAAGCTGGTTCAAACATCCAATTATTAAAAAAATTGAAATGTATTTCTTGAAACGACAAGTGAAAAAGTCATCTTCAATTATTTTATTATCTGAATTTATTTATAAATGTTTTCTTACAGTACAAATTTAAAGAGTATGATATTAAGAAATTTATTTTTAAGATGTTCGTGTACCATTTGATAACCAGCCAAATACGTTGCTCATTTTGAAGAGAGATGCTTCTTTATTGAATGGAAAAAGTTATTATTGTGGATACGTCATAAACCTACAAAGAATATTGTGGATTGAGAAGTTTTTGCAGTTGAATTTCAATGGCTTCACCATCAATGGTTCAAGTTTTAAAAAATTATGCCTAAAAAAGAATTTATTCTTCTTTAAAAAATTCTTAATAAATTCTTGTATCATATGTAACGAATGAAAAATACTTTTGAATGACTAAGATAACACCGGCTACTCTATGTGTTTGCAGAGAAACCTGATTCAAGGAGGAAAGGGGTAGGAATGTAGCATGACACTTGATCAAGGATGGAGTTAGGGGGCAAGTAGTAGCGACCGCCACCACAAGGTTTTAATAAAATATATAAGTAATTATTATATAGGAGAAAGAAAATTTATCCCGGGACTACATAGACTCGCCACCACTAGATTTTATAAAAACTTTCATCCTCTAGTTAATTATATATTTTCACCACCACAAAAATAAAATTCTGGCTCTGTCCCTCCTCCGCTTAACACATCCATTTGGTCATGTGGGAATCTGACGAGTTGTTTGTCACTATTCAATTTTGTTTTACTTTTGAAACCCCACTATTCCAATTTTGGCCACCCACAAGTCCAGACCTTGTTCTACTTACTTTTGCCTTATTGGTATTTTGTAGGATTTTTGGATTGATTTATGCGAGTGTAACGAGGGACTAGGACCCCACACAAATCTAAGTATTCTCACGTATTATACTAATTTTAAAGTTAACTGTCTAGAAACGTACACCAAACCTGATTATCTGGTTTTTCATCATCAAAAATCTAAGTATTCTCACGTATTATACTAATTTTAAAGTTAACTGTCTAGAAACGTACACCAAACCTGATTATCTGGTTTTTCATCATCAAAGTGTTGAAGAAATCCTCATACACTTTTGGATTAGTCAATGCGCGCAGGCTGGCCTGCAAACCCTTTCAATTTTTCCAATATTTATTATTTTTGTTTTTTGGTTTGACTATTAGGGTATCCGGGGTAGCTTACGTGCACCTCAATTAATTTCTTCTTCAGTCCAATCAAATGCAAGTCATCGACGTCAAGACGTAGGGATTCACAAGAAATTAATTTCTTACATACTAACCCCAAAAATCGAATCTTAATCAATTGTGTGGGCCAACCAATCGGACTTACCCTTCGAGCTAGATACCAAAACATGTGACCATAACAGCATAACTAATCACTAAAATAGTCTCCAAGATGACACGATGGGGATTCAAATTTCAAACCATTAAAGTCAATTCATGCCTTTGTCCATTAGCTTTTTTTTTCTTATTGGTGTACTTTCGTTTCAGCCATTTTAACATACTCCGCTTCTAGAAGTGAATTTTTGAATCTACTTATTGTGAAGGCAAATTCTAGAATCCGCCCACAGGGCTGATTATAAGTGGGTCCCCTCCCTTAAATTCTTGTACCTAATCTGCCAGAGTGTGGCAGAGCAATGACGGTAAAGGTTGGAGTAACTTTCAAACGACATAAATAACTCCTCCTCTCTCGCATCAGATGACACAACTGACGTAACAAAAACGAGGTGGCTCTTTTTCCTATAAAATTAGCTTTTCTCACTTTTTTTATTTATTTTTTAAACTCTACTCTTTCCTTTCACTCCTCCTGTTTCAAAATAACCCATTTACCAATAACAATTATTTTATTCAAAGGCTGCTAATAATGCCAGAACTCCTTTTGTTCCTGTCAAAACTCCTTCATTTCTTGACCGAATTGTCCCTCATCTCTATCTTCCCCCCAAACCCACCTCCATCCTCCCCGTCTCTCCTTCTTTCCTTGTACTTTTTTTCCGGTAAGTAACAGGTGAAGAAGAATCGTCAATTTGTTCCACCAAAACCAGAACCACAACAACGACTGAGTAAAAATTCTCTACTCAGTGAAGCAGCTGACTCGGCTTCATCTTCATCATCTGATGATGGAAATGAAGAGAAGAGAGAGTAAAATGAAGAGAAAATTCTCTACTCCAATGCATAAAATGTTTGTACTTATGTGCAATATACAAGCGTTTTATGCAATAGAGTTTTGGCACGATCAAAAACAATTTTGGTATTAACACCACCCTTTTCTAACAGTAGAGAATGTGACGGATTTTGTTTTGGCTTAAAGCCAATTTGACTTTTTTTTGTGTTTATTTGATTTTTTTTTTGCGTTTGTGAGTTTTGCATCGATTTTTTTGTGTGTAATTGGTTCGTCTCGACGAGAGGAATTCAAAAAGGTTAAAGATTATGATTAAAACTCTCAATTTTGTGAATAAGATCGAAAAAAAATTTAAAAACTGTCTTTTGACTTATTTTTGTCTTTATTCAAAAAAATTAAGCTTCAATCATAATTTTTTTACTTTTTTTATTCATCTCACCGAGACAAACTAATAATACACAAAGTTGATGTAAAACTAAACAACACAAAAAAAAAATCAAATAAAGATGTAAAAATAAGCCAACTTACTTTTTGACCAAAATACACCTGAGTATATAAAAAAAAAAAAAAAAATCCAAGGATCTAAAACCATGTGACTTTTTTTTTTGTTATATACTGTAGAAAGCAAAATTTGGTGAAAATGCAAATATAAAAAAGTAAATGCAGTTCAGAAACTAAAATAAAAGATATAAAGGTAAAGGGTCACTTTTTCTGATCCAAAAAAAAAGAAAAAAAAAGAAGGGTCACTTTTTGAATGAAGAGGCATGAATGACTACTTGAGATGAAGTACAAAGGACTGGCATCAATTACGCATCGGTCGGAGAGAAAATTTAATTCTTACGCTACGCCCAATGGGCGAAATCCACTATTTATCCTTTCTTGTAACTTGGTATCCGGCACAAAGAATTAACGAATGGGCCACATGAAAATCAGGTCACCATATAAATGATGCTATCATCACTTCAAAACACTACTTTAGCTACCGACGGGCACGTGGGACCCACTCCAGGCTCTCCCATTGATGATCCGAGCTGTTTAATAATTTTTAAAAAAAATTGACGAGGCTCATGAAAAATCAGCTCAATCCGATATATATGTGAAAGGAGTTACATAATAACCATTTTTCTATTTTCTGTTTGGGGGTTTTTCTGATGAATAAACTTGGTAAGTGGTTCTGTAGGTGTGCTAGGCGGTTAACATCTGGGGCATATATAAGCCATCAAGTGTTGGTAGTTCGAGGCATGAGAAACAGTTTATGAGATTGAAATGAAAGGAATTCACTTTGTTCTCTCTCTTCTTCTATCTAGATATTTCTCTGTATGTTCATAAATTTAGGGTTTTCAACTTCTTTTATGGTATCAGAGCATTCAAGACCATCGCCAATCAAATTACGATCCTAGGGCGTCGATTCACAAAGGATCTCACAAAGAACTCTCCAGAAAATTCAGCATACGGTTCTTGATTCAATGGCTTCAACTTCATCAACGGTAACAATGCCTACTACATTAGTATTCCTTATCTCAAATTTCTCAAATTTTGTCACGATCAAGCTAGATGCTCATAACTACATATTGTGGAAGAATCAAGTGCGAAATGCATTGAATGCTAATGGTTACTTAGGGTTTATCGATGGTACGACGGTTATGCCGTGTCCTGAGATTCTTGACTCGAATCAAAACAAGATTCCAAATCCTGAATATGCGAAGTGGATTATGATTAATGGTCATTTACTGGCATGCATTACTGCATCAGTATCACCTTCGATCCAGACTCATCTTCTTGGGCTTGAACACGTTTATGAAGTTTGGACAAGTTTGACAAATCGATTCAGTTCGTTGTCTCGATCACATATACATGACTTGCGTCAGAGATTGTTTAATATCACCAAAACCTCAACGATGCAAGTGTACCTTGATGAAATTTCTGATTGTGCTCACAAATTGGCTGCAAGTGGATCACCAATTGATGATGAAGATCTTATTTTTTATGCCTTGAATGGGCTACCAAGTGAATTTGATCCAATTAAGAGTGCTGCAAGAATGAGGGATGGTGAACTGAAGTTTGAGGAGCTGTCATCTCTATTAGAAGCTGAGGATATGATTCTTCAAAAAGCACAGACCAAATCCAGTGTTCAGCCTGATGGTTCTACTATTTTGATTGCCTCTCAGACATCTGGGATGCAAGGGACTGGTTCTACTGGTTTACAACATTCTTCTTCATCAAATCAACAACAACAAGGAAATGTGGTGTTCAATCAACCACAAAGTGCTGGTTATCAAACTCAGCCACAATTCTATTCTTCATCTCAGTTTACTAGAAATAGAAGTTTCAACAGGGGTGGTTTTAATAGAGGATACAAAGGTCCACAAGGACAATCAGGACAGGCTTGTCAAATCTGTTTTAGAACAAATCATACTACCGCAACATGCTATTATAGGCAAAATTTGAATTATCAACCGCCACAATATACAGGATATCAGTCTCAGAATATGGGGTATCAGGTCTCACAGTTTCAGCCAACACAATTTTCTATGAATGGACAACAACAGTATGTGACAAGAGCTCCAAATCAGACATCACAGTTTGGTACCTCTCAGCCTGGTCCAACTCAATATCCTACTTTTTCTCAGCAGCTTACTGGACCACAGTTGGTACAGAGGTTTCCTCCAACTCAACAGGCACATTTTACCTATACTGGCCCATCTCAACAACCTCTTACAGCTATGAATTGTGGACCACCTGTGTCAACTGGTTCATGTAGTGGCACATGGTTTCTTGATAGTGGTGCCACCTCTCACGTCACACATGATCTTTCCAATCTCCATACTCAACAACAATATACAGGTGATGCAGGGGTAGTGGTTGGCAGTGGTAATACACTTCCTATTTCTCACTCTGGTAAAGGCTTGCTTCCTACACCTACTGCTTCCTTTTCTTTGTCTAATATTCGGCATGTTCCATCCATTTCTCATAACCTTGTCTCTGTGTATCAACTTGCCAAGGATAATCATTGTCGGATAATATTTTATTCTACTGGTTTTGTGGTTCAGGATCTGCATACGAATCAAGTTCTTCACAAAGGCCCATGTCACCAGGGTCTTTATCCAATCTCTCACTGTACTAGATACTCTTCTTCTACTGCTCTTATTGTTCAGTCCTCTAATGCTTTGCTTTGGCATAAACGTTTGGGTCATCCTAGCATGTCTTTGTTTGAATCTCTGATTAATCAGTTTGCTTTACCTGTTAGTAAACCTTTTCATGTTGACTGTTATAGTTGCAATGTTGAAAAAAGTCACAAGCTTGCTTTTCCTATTTCAGTATCTGTTACTACTGCTCCATTTGAGTTAGTGCACATGGATGTCTGGGGCCCAGCTCCAATACCTTCTTTTCAAGGTTTTAGATATTATCTTCTTGTGTTGGATGATTTCACTGAGTATACTTGGATTTTTCCTTTGCGGTATAAGTCTGAAGTCAAACACATTGTTACTGATTTTAGAGCTTTTGTGTCAACACAATTTCATCAGACCATCAAAATTTTTAGGTCCGATAATGGGGGGGAGTTTGTGAACAAGTATCTGTCTCATTTGTATCTTCTCTTTGGAATTCTACATCAAACCTCTTGTCCTAATACTCCTGAGCAAAATGGATCTGCTGAACGTAAACATAGGCATCTTATTGAGACTACAATAACACTTCTTCATCAAGCATCTCTACCTACACAATTCTGGCTTGAAGCCTTAACAACAGCCATCTTTCTTATCAATAGGCTTCCTAGTTCAGCTAATGCTTTTCAAATTCCATACAAACTATTGTATCAAAAGGAGCCTGACTATTTGCTTCTCAAACCTTTTGGGTGTTGTTGTTTCCCTTGGATGGTCCCCTATGCTTCTAATAAATTGGCACCTAAGTCTAAACCTTGTATCTTTCTTGGCTATTGTTCTAATACAAAGGGTTACCGATGTTTGGATCCTACTAATAACAGGATTATCATCTCTAGGCATGTCAAGTTCCTTGAACATGATTTCCCATATCTCAAGTTAGTTTCTTCATCTCAGTCTGGTACACCTGTTCTTTCTTCTAAGTTTCATATTCCTCTTGCATTATGTGACTCTTTACATGTTCCAGTTCTTAACCCTATTCCTTCACCTTCTGTTTCTTACTCATTTCCTACTTCTCAATCTACCTTTGCTCCTTCTTCTACTCTTGCTACTTCCTCATTGTCTTCTTCTACTAGTTCTTCTTCTCATGTTCCACTGGTATCTTCTTCTACTCATCCTATGGTTACTAGATTAAAATCAGGAATTGTTAAGTCACGACATCCACTATCTCTTACTGCTATTACCTCAGATTTGTTGTATAGAGAACCCAGATCATATGTTGAAGCTTTAAAACATCCAGTCTGGAAAAAGGCTATGCAAGAAGAATTTGATGCTCTTATTACTCAAGGCACCTGGACTTTAGTTCCTTGTCCATCTAATGTCAATCTTATTGGTTGCCAGTGGATATTCAAGATTAAAAAGCATTCAGATGGAACAATAGCAAGATATAAGGCTAGGCTTATGGCCAATGGCAACCAACAATGTGCTGGCTTTGATTTTAGTGAGACATTTAGCCCAGTGATCAAACAGCCTACTCTACGGATTGTTTTATCTTTGGCTGTTACAAAACACTGGCCTTTGAGACAGTTGGATGTCTCAAATGCCTTTCTACATGGCATGCTTGATGAAGTGGTTTACATGAAGCAACCTCCAGGATATCAAAGTCCTTCTGCTCCTCATCATGTGTGTCTCCTAAAAAAGTCTCTTTATGGATTAAAACAGGCACCACGGGCTTGGTATTCCATGTTATCTAAGTTTCTTCTTGCTCATGGGTTTGTTCAAAGTAAGGCCGACACATCTCTGTTTATTCAACACACTCAATCCCATGTGGTGTTGGTATTAGTCTATGTTGATGATCTTATCATCACAGGCAGTAGTTCTGTTCTTATTACTACTATTATTGATCAACTTAGTGCTGCATTTATTATGAAGGATTTGGGGACTTTGAATTATTTTCTTGGTATAGAGGTCTCTCGCAATTCGGAAGGGATTTTTCTTACTCAGACTAAGTATGCTCAAGAGTTGTTACTTAAAGCTGGAATGGTAGAGTGCAAACCTAGTGTTACACCTGCAGCAGTACAATCTTCCTTTGATTCTGAATCAGCTCTGCCATTTTCTGATGTTCATCTATTCAGAAGTTTAGTTGGATCACTACAGTATCTAACTCTTACAAGGCTTGAATTGTCTCATGCTGTGAACTCTGTGTGTCAACATATGCACAATCCATCTATGTCTCACTTTACAGCTGTTAAACGAATTCTTCGCTACATTAAAGGCACTATCGATCAAGGTTTATGGTTTACACCTGGAAATTTGGTTCTTACAGCATTCTCTGACTCTGATTGGGCAGGTGATGCTATTGATCGTAAGTCTACTACAGGTTTCTGCATTTTTCTTGGTTCTAATCTGATAGCTTGGTCCTCCAAGAAACAAGGCACTGTCGCACGCTCTTCCACTGAGGCCGAATATCGAGCTTTGGCGTTGACCGCCTCTGATATTTCCTGGATTCTGCAACTGTTATCTGAGTTACATGTGGCTGTTCCTAGACCTGTTGCCTTGTGGTGTGACAATTTATCTGCTATAGCGTTGGCTCATAACCCTGTCTTCCATGCCCGTACCAAACATATTGAGATTGATTACCATTTTCTTCGTGACAAAGTGTTGGCTAAGCAGCTTCATATCCAGTTTGTGCCTAGTCATGCTCAGCTTGCAGATGTGTTCACTAAACCATTGCCTGCGGCTCGTTTTTTGCTTCTTGCCTCCAAACTCATGGTTCGATCTCGACCCATGAGTTTGCACGGGGGTGTGAAAGGAGTTACATAATAACCATTTTTCTATTTTCTGTTTGGGGGTTTTTCTGATGAATAAACTTGGTAAGTGGTTCTGTAGGTGTGCTAGGCGGTTAACATCTGGGGCATATATAAGCCATCAAGTGTTGGTAGTTCGAGGCATGAGAAACAGTTTATGAGATTGAAATGAAAGGAATTCACTTTGTTCTCTCTCTTCTTCTATCTAGATATTTCTCTGTATGTTCATAAATTTAGGGTTTTCAACTTCTTTTAATATATAGATGCTCAATCCAATCAGCTTAGATCATCCGTGCAAAGCCCGGAATGAGACCCGCTTGCTTGTCGGTACCTTTAGCTTTTTCGCTTTAAAGTGGTAGAAAAGGAGGGAGTATGACGAGCAAAAAGACGAAAAGAAAAGGAAAGGAAACAAAAAGAAAATGGAATAAAGCTTGAAGAATCACGCATTTACCTTTCTAATAAAAGGGAAAAAGAAGCTTTAAGAAATTAAGTTGGTGCTTGTACCTTATATTTAGCCAAGTTAGGCACTTTGATTTAGCCAAGTTTACGTGCAAATAAAAATATGTTCCATTAAGTCGGTACTGAATCTTTTCAAGCCAAAATGCTAGCTTTTTTTTTTTTTTTGAACAGAGCCAAAATGCTAGCTGGCTTAGCCACTATTGATGTATTAAATCTCTTTATTGAAATGAAATAAAACTCTGTATTTTCCGTTGCTATAAGTACAAGTCCATCAAATAATTTTTCAAAAGTCTTGTCTGGCTCCCTTTATTTTATTTATTTATTTTCCTTATTCAAAAATAAGAGAATAATAAACAAATAAAGAAAGATTACCAGTCGCAGACTCACTTGGTTAGAATTCACCAATACAAGCCCATTACCAAAAAATATAAATAAATAAATAAAGCCCCAAATTAAGTACTAGAACTTTTCTTTGTGCCGGATACCCCAAATTGAAAATCTTCTGTCCCCAACAGTCTCCCTAAATTTTTCTCTAAAAAAAGGAATGAACAGTGCACATTTTTTATTTTACCAATCCACGTCCTCAACAATTCATCTCTATTACCCTCCCTATTTTCATTAAATAATGATTATTGAGAGGGAGAGAGAGAAAGAAAGAATAAACAAATGGGAAAGTGAGAGAGAAGAGAGAGAGATAATAAAAAAAGGAGGAAAGTAATGTCAGGGAAGGAGAGAAAGAATAAAAAATTAATAGGGTAGTGAATAGTGCCTCCCCAAATGGGGAGGTATTTAGGGAGGTACTGTAGCATTTTGTATTTTAGGGAGGGGTTTAGGGAGGTTCTTGGAGCTTGTTTTTTGGGTTTGACTGAGTAAAATAGGGATAGGGAGAGGTTTAGAGAGCCTCTTGTGCTTGCTCTTAAAATGGGAAATATTTCAAGCACCGACGAGAGTGACAATCCAAATCAACCAATTG
This sequence comes from Vaccinium vitis-idaea, assembly GCA_963854785.1. Taxonomy (NCBI): domain Eukaryota; kingdom Viridiplantae; phylum Streptophyta; class Magnoliopsida; order Ericales; family Ericaceae; genus Vaccinium; species Vaccinium vitis-idaea. Next base: position 32,930,769 of record OY978226.1, on the reverse strand, counting down.
TTGTTGCTTTCTCGTTTACAAATTCGGATCTTGAGTAGCAATTTGGCAATTTGTAGGTCGGGGGAAGGTATCAATCAAAATTCAAAAGGTTGGACCACGTCAAGACCTGAGATTTAAAGATTTGCTTCATTCTGAAGATGACTTAGATTTGTATGTTGGAGGAAGGTATCAACCAAAACCTGAAAGGTTAGACCACGTCGAGGGTTGGGATTTAAAGATTTGCTCTCTTTTGAAGAACGCTTAGGTTTGAAATTGCTCGAGAAATGACAACTCTTTTGGGGCTACGGAGAGGGTTTGGACCAAACTATGGGTACAGAACTCATTGCACAGAAAATGTACAGATTGAGCTCGAGGACCCACTTTTGGGTCCCACACGAACAATCCGAGCCATTCATTCATCTTAAAATTAAATTCCGAAGGGCCCAGTGAAAATTCAGCTCAATCGGATGTCTTTAAGTGCTTATTCTTTGAGCCCCCTGTTTCAGTAAAAAAAAGGTTTTTGATTGAAACGGGGAGCTTTTAGATAAAGCACTTGAAGACGTCCGATTGAGCTGAATTTTCACGGGGCCCTTCGGAATTTAATTTTAAGATGAATGAACTGCTCGGATTGTTCGTGTAAGACCCAAAAGTGAGTCCTCGAGCTCGATCTGTGCATTTTCTGTGCAATAGATAATGTACCCATATAATTACCGAGAGGGTTTGTCCCGTCGTTAGCTTGAACCTCACGATTAATCGGTACATACAGCCATACAGGATGATTTGAATACCTAACAAAAAGCAAAAAAGCGGATCAATCAAGATTCGCAGATCAGAGAGTGGCAACTGGCAAAGGGAATAATATGACTTTAAAAAAAAAGCCCTTTTTGTCGTGTCACGTGTGGAGTTGAAGATGGACGCGTAGATCCCAAGACGCCATCCTTTAGAACAATTTTTTTTAAAACTGCAAACCAGTGGAAAGAGGCGACCAGCATAGCAACTCTCCTTAAGCGTAACCAATAGGGTTTTTTTACCCGTTGTAAAATGTCCGATTTGAGGCATAGCTACTGCCTGGAAAGGCGAGTTTGTCACCATAGCACCATTTCTATACTAGACGGACAAATAACCCTTCACGCAAGTCTCGCAGTTGGCGGGACACGTTGAGGATGGTGTTTATGCTTATTGTTTTTATCTACGGGAGGTTCAAAACAAATACAAACAAAAACCAGAATATGTTCAAGCACGAATAGTCTAGTTTTGTCCAAGCACGTGATCTGACCGACAACATGGTATAAGTCTCAAAAACCAGATCCTTTTTTTTTTTTTTTTTAAAGATAGAAATATCGTTAAAATCATAAACCGATACAAATGGAGTTCCTGCAAGCTGAAACAAATCAAACCAAAGCTGTGACAAGTACTAGATCAAGCAAATGCAAAACAAGGACATCACAAGTGCTCGGGTGAGGAATAAAACGGGCAAAAGCATACTTTGCCAAAAAGTGCACACGTTGTACAACTGTTTGTGACACTTTCGAGATCTTACAAAAGGTCAGTTTGGCAATCTCTTCTCTCATACTGTGAATAAAAAATGTGTAATGATAATGACACTCACTCCTCAAAAACCAAATCACATTTGATACTATCAAAATTCAAAACAAAACAAAACATAACAAAGAAAAAAGAGAGGCTATCCGAGCTCCAATGTACTCATCAGTTCCCTCATAATATCGTGAAAGCAGAAAAAAGGAAGATAACAGCCACTTCTTTGTTTAGTCCATTCTCAAAACAAATCAACACATGAACAACTCAAATCAATTGAAACACGTCTAACGTCCCGTTTTGATTTTTGTCTTTTCACACTTTACGAGGCATATCATTCTTCATATATCAACTAAAAAAGTTTTAAAAAAAAAGAAGCCAATAATTAAGCTATTTTTATCCAATACTAGGAGTATAGGAGTAATTTTTACCTTTACAATTGGACTAAAGAAAGTCAAGTCAACCCAAAAAAATATATATATTCCCTCTACAAAATGAAATCGTACCACAATTTTTCAATTTTTTTAACTTTTTTGGTCATTTTAATTTTCAATTAAAGATTTGAATTTAGAATATTTTTTAAGGAAAATGATTTTCACACCCCTTCTATCCCCAAACACTCCATTTTTGTCTTCATTCACCTTGAAATTGTCAAATTACCCTTACCTCATGAGTCACTTTTTTCAATATGAAGGGCAATTTGGTACTTTCAAGTGTATAAAGACAAAAAAAAAAAGTGTGTTTGGGGATAAAAGGAGAGTGTAAAAATCATTTCCCCTCTTAATGATATGTTTTTGAAGAATTCAGAAATACATACAACTAATACAAGTAAATACAAACAATTAGTGCAGTCAATTATTTTTAAAAATCAAAATGACACCTAATGTGACATATGGAGCATAAAATGAGGATTTTGGAAATGTCGTTATTGTCAATAAAAACCAAATGCTCTCACAATATAAATGCACCCACGAAATACCCCTGTACACCCTTGTCTTTTGAGAATGCCCAAAGCTAAAAATGAATGAACTGGGCATAAAAAGGACATTTAATGTGCAGACCTATCAACGTCTTGAAACATTTGCACATTAAAACAAAAGAACTCACCTCTTCCAATGAACATTAATTAATATTCCCCTCCCATCCCCCTGCTGTCATCCCTCGGTCGCATTCATTTGCCCTTTGGTTGTTTTTTGGGCTTCAGTATCCATGGGCCCTTGAATGTTTATGGGCTTATCTCATTAGGTGTTTATTTGTTAAACCCTTGCTAGGGGTGAAAATAAAAAAAATAGAAAACCAGACCGAACCGGAGAATCGGACCAAACCATGATTTTTTCTATGTTTTTCATATCCGGTTCGGTTCCCGGTTCAGTGAATTCCAAAAAATAGAGAACCGGTTCTGCTCCCGGTGTGGAAGATTTTTAAGCCGGTTCGGACCGAACCTAACCAGATTAATTTATATATGTATATACTTAACCCAAGAGAACGCCGACTCAATCTTACCAAGCAACCTTTCATGTTTTCACCCCTCTCTCTCTACCACAAACGATTATCTCACACCAGTCACCACCACTGCAACACTGAGTTGGCAGTCCGCCGTCGTCATCCTCTCACCCCCAGTCCATCGTCGTTGCTTGCGACCTTGAATTGTATTGCAAATGTTGTTTCCTCAAGCGTAGGGTTAGGCCGGCGGTAGCATTAAAATCGGGTCGAGTCCACAGAGACCGAATGCGCCGCGCGTGATGGTTGATTAGCGAAAGAGGGTTTTTAGCCTTAAAGCAGCAAACTAAAATTTTGTGGTTTGTTTGGTGGAATTCTCTCGACTTCGAAAACGACTCGGAAGATTAAAAACGACTAATGAAACTAAGGCAAAGTCTAGGAGTATTTAACGACCATGACTCGGGTTAATCTGTCCCCTCTTGATAACCGGCTCAAGGCATCATTAAATGCCCCCGAACGAAAGATTTGGAGTTTAAAACCTTTTACTACAAAATGTGCTTAACAAAGTTTAGGGGTTTTCGGTTCATTTTGCAAACGATTGAATTAACATCGCCCAAAGCATCCCACGTACCAAGTGGTGAAACCCTTGGCTACGTGGGATCAAAGGGGATAACAAACCCAAACTTTGATACATAAAAATGAAACTCTAAATCTTTGATAAACAAGAGATATATGCCTTTTGAACAAGATGGACGGATTAAACTCGAGTCATGGAGTGTTAATCACCCCATGACTAAGCCTATGTAGACTACTCACTCATTATGCTAGAAAACAACCCTAGGAATTTGAAGTAAACTAAAAACATGATTAATAAACTCAAAAAACTAATTTTTAATGTTTATCCTAGGTTTGCCTACAATATTAGTACTAGAGAAATCAACAAATAAGACTTAGAACTAGGATTTATAAAGGAAATCGCTAGAAAATCACAAAAACTAAATACTTGACAAAAATGAAAATAAACTAGATTTATTGAACAATCTAAACACGAGGAGCAAGTTTAATACACGTGAAAACAACGGGAGATTAGTACTTACACGGGAAATATATAGACAGAGACATTGAACTCTCTCCAATGGAGGAGAGAGGGGAGAGCATAAGAAAATGACTAAAAGTAAAATGAAAAGGTGGGCGAGAAGAGAGAGAAGAGAAATGTTATATCATCCTATTCCTCTCTCTAACAAAATATCCTAAAAGCACTCTCAAAGAGCCAAAACATGCCATAAAAGGAAAGTCCAAAAAATGCTTGAAATTTGCTGCCCGGACAAGGTTGGATTGATCCACCCTAAGTTTGGATCAATCCAAGATGCTCTGATGGTCTTTTCTTCTGAAGTGGATCGATCCACATGAAGCCCTGGATCGATCCAGAAGTGTCTGATGCTTCCTTTGCAATGTTGGATCGTTCCACATGAAGCCTGGATCGATCCAGAAGTGGAACGATCCAGAAGTGTTTGATGGTTTCTTGAACTGCAGTGGATCGATCCACCCTTACTCTGGATCGATCCGGATGTCTCTGATGGTGTTTTGGCTTCTTTTGGTCACTCCTTTGGCCTTGCGTGCTTCCGGACTTCCTCCAAAATACGTAAATGCGTTGTACGACCCTCGGGTGAGGTGATCCTTGGTCTCGAGCATGCTTGTTTACTCTTGGATTCCACCGGGAGTCTTTGTGAGCGTGAGACTCAGCTTCCAACCCATCGGCTTGACTTGTGACCTTTCGATTTCTCGAGCCTTAGCCGAATCGTCGTTTCTTGGCCCTTGAGGCCCGGTGTTGGCATGCCATGGGGCACTTGGCCCTCGGTTACTTGGGACGGTTCCCAATGCGCTCCAAAATGCACTTATTTGTTTGTTTCACCTGTAACTAACAAAAACCACACTACGCGCACATCAAACATATAAGGCGTGAAAACGCGTGTATGTGTGAGCAAAATGAGCTAGATAAGCCCCGAAAATCTACAATATTGGGCGTTTATCAGTCGTCCGAGATGGCAATCCGTCAATCGAGATGGCAGATCTGTTCGTTTTGTTTCTTGTTTGGATAAATTGAAGATGTAGGGGGCAGAAACTCTATAAGCAAGGATCTCGGGTTTGCGACGAAGAGGAGAACGAGAAATATCAAACTTTGAGGCCTGTGAAAGTCCGATCGCCAACGATTGTAAAGGGTAAAAAAAAACTTGGTGTGTGTGTAGATCTGGTGTATTTTGTACTTGTGTGTATATATGTAGATCTGGTGTATATATGTGTATATGTGCGTATTATCAGACTTTGAGGCCTGTGAAAGTCCAATCGCCGGCGATTATAAAGGGTACAAAAAAACTCTGTGTGTGTGTGTGTTTATAGATCTGGTGTATTTTGTACTTGTGTATGTGTGTGTGTATATATAGATGTGGTGTATATATGTGTATACGTGCGTGTATATGTGTGTGTATGTAGATCTGTTCATTTGTGTAGATTTGGTGTATATATGTATGTATGTTTTTGAAGTCCCGATCTCTTCCTTTCTCCGACAAATCGAACCGACCTGTAAACCGGACTGAACCGGGACAAATCAAAACGGAGCCGAACTAACCTCTAGGAAACCGATTTTCTTTTCTATGCATTTCCGAACCAAGTTTTCCCGATCCACTGATATATATGACAGTACCGAACCGAACCAGTCCAGTTTCGCCCCTACCTCTTCCCCCATCATGATTTACCCTTTCTCAAGGTTTACTCTGTAAATTTTTTGCTGATAAAAAACATTTAAAAAAAAAATGACCTTCCAGACCACGTCAAACATGTGTTCAACACTGCCAACTTTTATTCACACTAAAAATTGGGTCAGTCCTTTGGGTGTTTATAGACTTGTCCCATTAGGAATTTTAATTCCTTAAAACCTTGATTAGAGTCATATCCCCTCTTCCCCCATCTTAATTTACCCTTTGTCAAGATTTACGCTATAAATTTTTTACCAATCAAAAATCATTAATAAATATATGGAAATTTTAATTTGGCATCCCATTCCAAAAAGATCGTTATGATCCCACCCCATGAGGTTTGAATAGTTATGATTTCATCTTGTAAAAGGATATTCGGACAATTTTGCCCTTGTTAGGTGTTTAATTAGTATATATATAATATACTAGTATTATATTTTATACTAATTATTAGGTCTAAAAATCCTGGGCACATGATATCCTCTTTAACGTCATTTGATTGTGCTCATTAAATTGTCCATTAGTTGTCCACAAATTTCGGTTTGCAAACCACGATCAGTTTTATCCTTTCCATTATTGTTTCATTTTTTGAATCTAGCCGTGTCATTTCCATAGTTTAAGGTGAATTTGAATTTCAAATGCTTTAGTCCTAGTCCTAAGCAAGTGTAGTTAGGTCGTTTCATACACAATATATGGCTTCACTTAGGAAAATAATATTGGATCCTTTGTTAGGTCGTTTTTTTTTTTTTTTTTAATTTGAAGGTTGAGAAATTTAACAAAAGCACCCAATGTCAATGATAAAATAATATACCATAGAAACATGGTAAATCAAAACACCATGGTCGCCTATTAACTCAATACACAGATCATGGTTGACTACATTACCATATTATCCTACCCTTTCAAGTAAGCTAAGCACGTCTGTGGCAAAATAGACATTTAAAACCAGTAAGCATGGTAACTCATTACACCATGTTCCATGTGTTACCCATAATAGCCTACCAGAGAAGCAAAGTTATCTAAATTATCAAGTCTAACTACCATCTGTAATCAAGTACATTAACCTACTTCCACCAAGCCATAAAAGTGTCATCTAGGATCTAGAGTTATCCAATGCAAAAAACCCATAAAAATGTCAACTATTTAGGACGACAAATCTTCATTTCTTTGTTCGAGCGCGTGATGGTTTTTGGCCTGCTTTGTCGGCTTCAACTGCTTGTTCGGCTTGATCAATATGTTGTTGAGGGTTCCAGGAGTGCAGTTCATCACTAAAAAATGAATGGAGTATGTCAACACGCATCTGACGGCATTTTGCTTTCGATAACTTAGACTGAACTTCTTCATTTTTGGAAATGTTGCCAGATAATATAGCAGACAATTACACCACAATCTAGACTGCAAAAATTTTAAAAATCAGTAAACATGGTTCACTGAATGACATATTACACCACAATCTAGGCTGCAAAATGTTGCCCTTTAAAAATATGCCATTAAGTTTTTTAAAACATGGTTCACTGGATGACAAATTTTTTAAACTTGCCCGTATCATGTTGCGGAAAAGGTAAATTGTTGAACCATGTCCATTGTTCAAAACAACGATTCTACAAATCAGTAGACATGGTTCAATGATACACCATATTTAAACATTCAAAAACCATAAAATTGATAAACCAATATTCCATGATCTCACAATGTGTTAAAACATATCATTTTTAGAGTGACAGCTAACCTTGGTAAATTAATAAAGCCAGAATCAATTTCTAAAAATCCCCAGATTTACTTCCAATTTTCCATGCAAAAATGGGAAACAAAAACCTACAAAATTATTTCATTCAGTCTGGGAACTTCAGTTTACTTTCCAAAACCATACAACACTCGCACCATTTAATCGGTTTTCAAACGGGCGTGTGACTTGAGCATTGCTAAAAAAACAGTGGACATGGTTAAATGGTAAACCATATCTACACTTTCAATAACAATGAAAATGGTAAATCATTATTCCATTATCCCACATCATCAACCTTGGTACATTAATAAACTGTAATCAATACATGCAAAAATTCCGTAGAAAGTTCGATGGTAACACAGCCTAAACAACAATTAATTGGGTTTCTAGAAAACACTACAGGGTAGCAATCTCATAATACCATAAACGATTTTCGGATCGGAAGAAGAATTTGATCCATGATTAACAACCTCTATACTCTCCAAAATCCAGGAAAATCGTTGTAAAAAAATACACGAAATACATATAAATCGATGCGGTTCATGAAACCCAAAAAAACATGGAGTACTGAAATACCATGGAGAAGCAAACTTACGAGCCGGAGAAGCAAACTTACGAGCCATGTATGGGCCTTCTCCTCGTCCACCGATTAGGGTTTGCCTCCGTTTCTTCCGACAGGAGACGCCGCCGTGAAAAGTTTCGATTTTCTTTCTGCTCTTCGCAATATGTGTTTTCGTAAAACTCTGAAAATGGGATGGTGAGATGTTGCAAATCTGTGGTATCGTGGGTTTGATAGCGTAGAATCCGGGATTGAGGAGGAACGGGATGGGTATTGGGATGGAAAATGGGAAGAAATGGTTTTGAAATTTGGTGAGATAAGGAAGGGTTTTGGAGGTTTAGATTTGGCACCGTGAAAATAGGGAATGGTAACGGCCCAGGATATGGGAATTGGGATGGTTTAGGCCGTCACAAAAATATTACTCCCTCCGTCCGGATTTGTTGGTCCGTTTTAGGGATTCCAACTTTTTTTCCATTACTTTTTGTCCACTACTTTTTGTATAACTTTCCATATTTTAGCCTTTAACTTTTGAAAATGGACAAATATTTTCGGACTTAAAAAAGTATGTTTGTGGACCAACAAATCCGGACGGAGGGAGTAGGAAATTTCAATTAATATATTATAGGATTTTCAAAAGTCTAAAAATCTGCTCAAGGGCTTTTTGGGGTTTTTTTAGAATTACAGAGTGGAATCATAACGATTCAAACACCATAGGAGGATGGCATTCAAAGGAAAATATTAGTATGGGATGGTATGGGATGTCTAATTAAATACCCCTAAATAAATCAAAGAAATTGACCTCCGACCATGTCAAGACTCTTAACATGTTTACCGCTCATAAAACATTAATAAATAAATCAAAGAAAATGACCTCCCAGACCACGTCAAAGACACAAACATGTTTTCAACACTTTGCCAACTTTTATTCACACTAATTTCGAATATTAAATTTGATACCTTTTTAAACCAAGAGTATTTATTTGCACTTATTGTCCTTCCAAGTTTGCTTTTTAACTTATATTCGCCAAATAGAGTACACAGATTCACAGCCCAACAATATACCGTGACAGAAAACGGATCCAAGTGGATTTGAACCACTATCCTCCCAAACACAATGTTTGGACGCTCTTACCGGTTTGAGCTTATGGATCCATGAACACAGGAAAAAATAGAGCGAAAAAATAAATTTGTATGCAGCATGCTTCGGCAAAACCAAACCATATTATTGAACTAATTCAAAAATGTTGGCGTTATTTAGTTTGCATTTTGGGTCATCATTACGAAAGAATTCTAAAAAATAAAAAAATATATTGTTTGAATATTTATAAAGTTGACAAAAAAAATAATTAAAAATTTTGTGAATTAGTATTGAATTGTTATTTTTTAGTCACAAAATTTAATTAATACTCTCTCCATCCCTTCAAATATCTACTCCTACTATAGGAATGTTCAATTTCAGACTCCTTAAAAATATCTCTATATATTTTTTAATTTTGTTTTGTTCCAAATTAAGGGATAATCAAAAACTTATTTGGTGCATAAAAAATTTAAACACACTCAACGTAAATTTTTTAACATTCACAAAAATAAACATTTCCCAAAAGAAACAATTAAAAAGGGACAGGGGGAGTAATTTTTAACACTTCCTCTCATCAAGCAACCAATAATCCAAAAACACACTTTAGATTCCTCTCATCAAGCAACCAATAATCCAAATATAAAATGAGCACAAAATTAACAAATGCAACTTTTCCTCCGAATAAAGAAAATGGTTTACTTTATTATAAAAAGCACCAGCATTACGTAATAATGTCCCAAAGCATGAAACAAGTTGTAAATAACAAAGTATTTTGTAGTGTAAAGCAGTGTGTAAGTACACAAACCAAGTTGGAGAGAAATCGCCGAGATTTTCATAACCAAACTTCATGATTTGTCGAAATTTAGTTCAAAAACAATGTCTCCACAAAATTGCCAAATCTTTTTGTGAAGTAGGGAGTACTTAAGGCATGTTTTAACTTATAAGCTTGACTTAATTTTTGTCTCTATTTTAATTTTTTAATTTTTTAATTTGGCATTCGATTGCTTTGCATCTATTTTTTTTTTTGTGTATTATTAGTTCATCTCAACAAAAGGATTTCCAAAAAAATAAAAAAATATGATGATGTCAATTTATCAACTGGAGTCGGCTTTGCCTAAGGCTGGCCAGCGGATTCCAGTATTTGTAACACAACTTCGACAGCAACTCATTCAGGTTTCAAAACTCACAAGCAGTTGTGGTATTTTACGCAGTTACTCTGCTCCTAAAATGGTTAATCTACGATCCAGCTTGACACAAGCTGTCAGCTTTCATATTAAAGACTCCATATGCCTTCATGATTTTAAGGCCGATTAAAACAGGCTACCAGCAAATTTTGAAATTACGAAAGTGTACAAAATTAAGGGGCCAAATACTACAAATCACATGTTTGGATGCATGGGGAAGAACCAGGGAAGTCGCTACCAGCAAATTTTGAAATTACGAACGTGCACAAAATTAAGGGGCCAAATACTACAAATCACATGTTTGGATGCATGGGGAGGAACCATGGAAGTCGCTACCAGCAAATTGTAGCAAATTGGATGCATGGGGAGGAACCAAATACTACAAATCACGTGTCTGGATGCGTGGGGAAGAACCGTGGAAGTCTGAATGATTAATAGCGCACAATCCTCCACTAGGTGAGAACAAGGTTGCATGAAAACATATATGCAAGTATCGATTTAACATCAACATAAGGCCAACTCATTAGTCCGTCCCCATCCAACCGTCTCTCAGCCCCACACTCAGCTAGCAATCCCAAACGTAAATCATAATAATGTTGTGACAATCACATTGAGAGATAAGTAAACAATAATCCTAAATAAGTATCATACTTAACTATGAATTAAATCTAGAAAAATTAAGCCATATAAACTTTACAACCTTAATAAGATTGAAAGGTCCAAGACCAATGAGGCAAAACAGAGTGTGCTCCAGAAACAGATACCTGCTAGGCTGCATTGTGACACCCACATGCTTGAACAGGCGAAGCGTCCCCAATATCTGCTTTCACATCACATTTGCCACTTCAAATGACTAGTTTTAGGTCCAATACTCTTGAGGTGAAAGCTATTTGAAGACCGGTGTTTATGTACATGACGTAAAAACATCATGTCACACTTGCACAGAACAAGCATCACGTACACAGCAGCCTTCAAATAGCAGTCATCTGAAGCCTCACATAAACTACATCCACTAGTGCTTCACTGTAAAAAAGGGCTAACACATTATTACAAAACAGTTCCAAATGAGCTGCAAAAGAGACCTGACCTACAACAAGTCCTGTTTTTGTCTAGAGAAAACTAGTTAACAAGGTAGTCAGTGTCAACAAAATGAAGCCAGACAACAATGAAAACAATTAACTTCACAAACCTTGCAGGCATGACAAAAGATGGAACTTCTATCCAGGAAATGTAACAATAAGAGGATGGGTGACCCAAATCAAAAAACTCATAGTTCTGTACTCGAAGTTGATAAGTAGGAACCTCGTCCGCCAAGGCTGAAAACCAACATGACAGGTGAACTGTTACGATACCAGCAGGAAATTAGGTAGATCAACCAAAAGAAAACAATGCCAGCTACCACCGCCATCTTTGGCAGACCGCACGCTATAACAGCAACCAGCATCATCTGGGTTCTTCACAAAGCAGCTTTTCAATTGATGTAGGACGAAGAGCAGAGATTGCAAGTTCTACCACACAGTGACCTCTAAACCTTGAGCTTCACAGCCAACAGCAGTAACAAGAGACATTCGGAATCCAGGACACTGCCTACAAGTGATCAACCCAACAAACAACCATACTAACCAACACTTTTAACCCCTACCAAATTAAACATCATGACAAATAGTATTACATTGAAACAAGCGAATCTGAAAAAGAACCAGGACCACAAGACACTACATCCAGGAACTCCACACCCCCATTTCCGTACAAATTTAAACCAATTCCTTTTCAACCAATGAACTGAACATAACAAGCTTGGGAATATAGTTTCATATTTTGCCCACAAAAAATAGTGCCTTTAAAATGAGACTTGTGAAGCTTTAAGATGGATATACTATTATTAATTGCTTGCTTAATGCACAAGATCAATACTAAACAAACGTGAAAACTCATGGCGATAACATAAAAATGGGACTATTTTGAGCCCCTTGGACTGCAAAAAATCATGATGCGATAACGCCGGTAAGCTTCTACAGTGTAGACGTTAATACGGTTGTCCAATTTTGCTTGACATTTGAAACTTGGTGTAAGGTGAATCAGTGTGGCAGCAATAGAGAGGATCAACTGTTTGCAGAGAGCCAACAGAAACAGAAAAACGCAAGACAAAAGGGAGTGTCGGGCGGAACCCCGAACTATCTCCCTTCAAACAAAAATAGATCTTTCATTAAGGACTTTTTGACCTGCCATGCAAGCGCACCTGACATGGCAAAGGTCTAGAAAATATCAACACAAATGCGTAATTTCTTCCCTCTCCGATGTTTCACCGCATATTTACCATCTTGCTTAAACTTGCAGCCAGCATCATATGGTTTACTGCATAACAAGAAAAAGTAACATTAGCATTTGAACAGTGTGATGCAGGTAAGTGATTAAACAGAAACTTGGCTTCACCACAATCGAAATACTTACTCAAAACTGAAAAGAAATCCTCTTGGAATCAGAGTCCTTCACATATCATCAACTGTGGTGGACCAAGAGTCGGGGAATGCAAGTTCCACCACACAGCCATAGCTTAACTATGAGCTTCACACCCCAAACAACAGGAGGGCAAATCCCAAATGCTCAACCCAACATAGTATGCAACGCAATAAAGAGGGAGGATACAAAGGAAAGTATACAGAGAACTCCATATCCGCACACTGGAATAATTCTCTTCCCACACAGAAATTTGAACAATTGTTGCTAAAAAATAAACGTAAAACAATTGAATCGATATACCAAAATCACATGATAAAAATTGTAATTCAGAGTCAGGATGGCCATAATCACCAATTGCAATTTCGAGGATAGATGGATAAATTCAGGTTTTGCCAATCAAAACTAGTGCAGTTTGATGAGAAGATGAGTGATGCTGTGATGAAGATTTGCTGCTAATGTGCAGGAGCCAGGAAGTACCTTTCAAGATTACCAAATATGAGAACTGTGTGAGGAGAGCAAATTGAATATCACTTTAGCTATTAACTCATAGACTGCAACTAGACGTCATGTTTGACTCCAACGTGCATAATATAAAGACACGGGACAAAAGGGAGAGCCAGGCAGAACCCCGTACCATCTCCCTCAGACAAAAACGAGAACTTTTATTAAGCACTTTATGACCTGCCATGCAAGCACACCTGACATGGCAAAGGCCAAGTGACAATCCAAGGAAATGAGCGATGCTGTGATGAAGATTTGCTGCTAATGCGCAGGAAGTACCGAAGTACCCTTTAAGCCTACCAAATATGAAAACTGGTGAGAACAGCAAATTGAATATTAACTTAAGTTAGTACTGCAACTAGATGTCATGCTTGACCCCAATGTGCAAAATATAAAGACACAGGACAAAAGGGAGAGCCGGGCAGAATCCCATACCATCTCCCTCAGACAAAAACGAGAACTTTTATTAAGCACTTAATGACCTGCCATGCAAGCGCACCTGACATGGCAAAGGCCAGGTGACAATCCAAGAAAATAACACAAATGGGTGTACTGCCACTTGTTCCCTCGACAATGCTCACCACATACTACCTCCTCCTTGCTCAGACTTGCATACAGCATCATTCCAAACACTGTATAAACACAAAAGGAAGAACATAAGCATTTGAGCATTATACAAGGCTTAACAGTTCAGCGAAAATTCTTATCTCACCATAATCAAAGTACTTACTCATACTGAAATGTCTTGGTAGCAGAAGACAGCCATTACTTCTCCATCTGCAATCATTGTTCTTCAAAACACAGCAGATCTCACCTCACAGCCACCGCTAATCCAATAGCTTCACAAGCCCAAACAACAATCGGCAACTAGTATGCTCTGAACCCCAAACACCATGGATACAAAGGAATCTATACATTACCAATTTCCTAGAGCTGAACCCCTTAAATAACACCCAAAATGTGCACGCTTGTGCCACACATGAAAACACAAACTTCCGTATTTAAACTGATCTCGCATTCACACTGAGCAAAGAATTCTAGCACAGTTTTAGAATAGCCAAAACTCAACAATTGCAATTTTCCATTCAGGTTTAAACTGATCTCGCATTCACACTGAGCAAAGAATTCTAGCACAGTTTTAGAATAGCCAAAACTCAACAATTGCAATTTTCCATTCAGGTTTATATGGTAGGTTCAGGTTTTGTGACTTGTGTAGGTTCAGGTTTTGTGACTTGGTCAGCCAAAACAATTGCAGGTTGATGAGAAGTTGAGTGCAGATGATATGATGAAATTTTGATCCTTCAGTGCAGGAAGTGCTCTTTAAACTTACCAAACTTTTAAAATGACATCCGTAACATATTTAATAGAACTTTTAGCTAGAACCTCAAGAGTGCAAAGTCATGGTGCAAATCCCATCCTCCTGTGCACTTGCTAAGGATAAAGGTTTGGAAAATAGATGTTATGTTTGACTCCAATTGGTGTAAGGTGCAAATTAGACGCAAGGGACTGCTTGCAGAGAGGGAGGGGCAACAGAAAAAAAAAGAGAAAAGACAACACACCAACACAAGAAGGGAGAGCCGGGCAAAACCCCGTACCATCTCCCCTCCAACAACAAAATAAAAACTTTTATTAGGTGTTTTTTGGACCTGCCATGCAAGCGCACCTGACATGGCAAAGGTCGGTTGACAGCAATCGCACAAACACTGAACACCTGCATGTACTTACACCCTTTCTTCGCGATGTTCTCGCTCTCACACAGACACAGACACTCACACATGCTACCTTCTTGATTACGAATTAAACAAAAAACCGCTCAGTTACCTACACTGCATAACAAATAATTAGCCCTTACACATTCGTATAATCATCCACAGACTTCTTCGATCTCTAGAACTCGCAACGTAGTTCCAAAACCGCATCAAAACCAGTACGCGAAAACAGATTTGGAAAGTCAACGGCATCAACTAACGATCTGAAATGAAATGAAGCCCGTCATGGATCTGCATAAATGGACACAGAAGACCCAGATTAGGCCATGTTCTAATCCAGAAATACAACAGAAATGGACAAAAAATAAGTGTTTACAACCTCAAACACTCACCTCCAAAATTTCTTCAAGAAATCGTCAATTCAACGTCATCAACACGAAAACAGCCCTCACAGAGGTTGCCCAACAATTCGGAACAAATATCTATAGAATTCAAGCAGAAAAAACAATGAAATACGAGCGGTGAATAAATTACCTGCTAGCAACAAAGGAATTATGACGTTAACAGAAGAGAAAGTTAAATACCTCCGTAGATCTGGCACTTGGGAAGAAGATTCAGCAGATCTGAAGCCATGTACGATGAGAACACGTGATTTGAACGCCATAGCTCTGAATCTACGGTCTCGAGGTAACAGATGCTCAGAAATGCTCGAATAAGGTATCAATCGGTAGATCGTCGAACGATCTATATGGATATGAAGATCGACTCGAGGACGAGAAACAAGTACGATTGTACGAATCGGTCTGACGGAAATGGAAGACAGGAGAGAGAGAGAGAGAGAGAGAGAGAGAGAGAGAGAGAGAGGCGAAGCGTATGCGTAGAAAAATGAAGGGTGAGAGAGATTTATTAACCGTCTGGGAACATCCAACGGCTGTGAATGCATTGCTTGCGGAAATATCAACGCCAGGACGTGCGTGGCCGTAGATTTGGCTATTTTTAGGTTTGGGAGATATCGACGGCTATCGTGATTTTTGCGTGGAGAAATTATTCACTGCTTTTGAGATACATCCAAGCGGTGCTCCAATACTCTTCTTCACCACTTAAAGTCTGGTAAAGAAGAGTGTTGGGTGGTGAAGAAGAGTGTTGGAGAACAACGATGTGGTGTACCAAGACTACCAAATAAAATTTCTCCTGGGTGATGCGAAGGTTCGCGATGGGCTATGATAGGCCACGTGTTACAGCGTCGTTCATACGCACAAGTTGCGAATTTTGCAACCCTACCCACTAGAGATCCAGTAATTTTGTTTCTCCCCTTGAGTTGTAAAATATCCAATTGTCGTCCCTAGACTCATTTGAGTTGTAAAATAGGCCAAGTGTCTTATGATGAGTTTCTGTTTACGCCCATAGTTGGCATTTTTTATTAAGCTGTCCCGTTGCATAAAGAATCACGTAACGACGAATGAACTTTGCCGATATGTTGCCATTTGAAATGGAGATAGACCACTGCCTGTTTGTTTCCCAAAAAAAGGGAAAACAGTTGGTAGATTGTCTCATTTAGCCATGATGAAAAGAAGTGGACCTTGATTAACTGCTTGTAACCGCCGACAAGTAGGGAAAATTGAAAATCATGGGACGTGTGCTAGCCCCCTCGTAAAGGCAAGAAATCAAGATGAGGCTCATGTCGTGAGAGCCTTGGTCTATAAATATTGGTAGGTTTTTTTTCTCCCCTTCAATTGTAAAATATGTCAATTGTCTTCCCTAGATTCATTTGAGAACGGACCTACGTGTCTTATGGTGAGTTTCGATTTACAGTTTGGCATTTTTTATTAAGCCTCTATGTGACATAAAAAATTACGTAATGGCGAATGAGCTTTGTCGAGATGTTGCCACTTGAAATAGGGATAGACCACTACCCATTTGTTTCTACGTAAGGCCATCCGTAGTGGTGGAGTTAAAAATGTGTTGTTATATGACACAAAAGTGTAAAAAATGGGTCCCATTTATGTGTTGTTATGACAAAATGTGTTGTTAAGTTAAAAAGTGTTGCAATGGTGTTGTTAAAATGTTGTTAAAGTGTAAAAAAAATGTGTATAAATAACACATTTTTCTCTCTCCTCTTTCCTTTCTCTCTCTTACTTTTTCCCTCCCTCTCTCTTCCGTGTCAGACAAACACTCTACTCTTCCCTTCATCTGCCGAAAATTTTTCACTTTTGCAAGGTTGGGCCCCACTTGGTCACTACTCCTGCTAGAGTGAACTGTGACACCTGAGCAAACTTCTTCTCCCCTCTTACACAAGTTAACCACCACTTAACTACACCATTGCAACAAAAAAAAACACTAACATATACTAACTATCCTAATTCTTACACAAATCACAAGTTTAACTACACCACTAGAGATGGCCTAAAAAGGGTAAACAGTTGGTGGGTTTAATTCATCAATTTAAGTTTCTACGTGTAGAAGCCTAGAAAGGAATAAATGGGAGAATAACTTCATTTTCCTTATCCATTGTCTCATTTAAGCCATGATGAAAGGAAATGGGTCTTGATTAACTGCTTTGTAACTGCCAATGAGTAAGGAAAATTGAAGATCGTGGGACATGTGCCAACCCCTCGTAAAGGCAAGAAATCAAGATGAGGCTCATGTCGTGAGAGCCTTGGCTAATAACCCGAATATGCATACGCATACGTACACGAGCATATGCGCACAAACACATCTGGATCGTCCATTTCAGGAATTGACCGTCCGGATTATAAAAAAAAATCTTCCATGTAAGAGACTCTTACATGGAAGAGTTTTTATAAAAATTAACTCTTACATCGAATAGTTTTTTTTTTTTATTTTTAATTCGGATCGTCCAAAACACGCACAGATGGTCAAGATGCACTATCCGTGCATATTGCGTACGCTTGGCGTGCGTACACATTGAATTTTTTATAAACATTGGTGGGAATAAATGAGAGAATAACGTACTTCATTTCCTTTTTTTATTGTCTCATTTAAGCCATGGTGAAAGGGAGTGGGGCTTGATTTACCGCTTGTAACGGCCAATGAGTAGGGAAAATTGAAGATCATGGGACATGTGGCATCCGCTCGTAAAGCCAAAAATCAAGATGAGGTTCATGTCATGAGAGCATTGGCCTATAAATAATGGAATTCAAGACGAAGAAATGGTTCCTCAACCAAAGCCCAGCGCTTACCCAAAATTATCTCTCTTTCTGTTTTGGACACACTATGTTTTTACTTTCCTGCACAGTACCCACTCAACCTATTTTCCTTCACCATTACACAAGATTCTAGACCGCATATATCTTGTTTTCTATTTCCTTGTACCTAAACTTTGTTAAACCGTTAAAGTTTGTTTCTTTTCCTTTACGTCATTTTCTTATCGTTTTCCACACGGTTGGGAGAAGACGACCAGACTGATCGAAATCGTCTCGAGTTAGGACTAAAAGAAAAGGGAAGGGCTCATTTCAATTTAAAAAATTAGAAGGAGGCCATACTGATCAAGATCATCTCGATTCAGAAGAAGAAGAAGCGAGAGCTTGTCTAAATCGTTGAGACAAACCATGAACCACATTGTGACCTTACCTTTGGGGTCACACGCAACCGCTCTACATATGAAGTTAGATCGAGACATTCACGCCTCTTTACGCATTAGACATCGACAAGTCTTGGCATGCCCGCGCCATTGGTTTGTCAAAAAACGGAGAGTTTCCACTACGGTATTTTTGGTATTCTTAAACTACAACTTGAAATAACAGTTGATGTATATGAGGAGAATGATTTATTAATTTCACAACTTATAGTAAAAAAATACTGTAGTGGGAACTTTTATTAGGCTCTGTTTGGAACTAAGGCTTTGTTTGGAAAACGTGGAAAGGAAGGAAAAGGGGGAGAAAGTTTAAAAATTTTCTATTCCCTTGTTTGGTTGTAGGGAGAAAGATAAGAGAAAACAGCTAAATAGAGGTATAAGAATAGTATTTTCCCTTATCTTCCCTCACTTTCCATAAGTTCCAAACAAATCTTAAAGGAAGTAAAGGGAAAATAATTAAGAATAAAATTTGGAGGAAAATTTAGGAGAAATTGGAAAGAATGTTGAATTGGAATATGAAAATTTTCCTTCTCATTATTAAAAACCAGACAAGAGAATGGAAATTTTAAAATTCCACTTTCCATAGGTTCCAAATACACCCTTAATATCAATTTTATGATTCTAGTGATAAGAGATGAGGTATTAATAAAGGGGAACATTTTTCTAAGGTAGAAAATCTACAATCATATTAACGTGTTTTTCATTTATAACTTGGGTGTTATTATTTTATTTTTATCAAAAAGGCATGAAGCCTAATTGTATTGCATCATCGATTTATTATCGGATGTTAAATTACATAGATGTACGATAAAAACTCTCAAAAGATAGAAAAAAGACTTGTAAGGAGTAAACCACAACAAATGGTAAACCATGAACCTCTCACTCAGGGAGGAAGAGAGGAGGTATTAATAAAGGGAAACATTTTTCAAAGGCGAAAAAATCTACCATCATATTAACTTGTTTTTCATTGTGACTCCGGTGTTATTATTTTATTTTTATCGAAAAGGCATGAGCCTAATTGTATTGCATCACCAATATATTATCGGATGTTAAATTACATCGATGTACGATAAAAGCTCTCAAAGAATACAAGAAGGCCTATAAGGAGTAAATCACCACAAATGGTAGACCAAAAACATCTCACTTAGGGAGGAAGTAAAATCTTTACACCTTAGGTATTTTTAAATCACAAACACGAAAGAAAATTGCTACACAACGAGGGATAAAATAGAATAAAAGAAGGGGAAGAATCGATCTCTCCACAGCTAGACATAGGAGCTCCACTAAGCCTTCATATTTGGAGAACGCTACTTTATGTTGGGGTGTTCGATCACCCTAGCATGCGAGTAACATGCGCCGTAGCGGTCAATGGCACTAGGTTACAACCATAAAATAGAGAGGTAATTAAATATCCATCCAAATTTTGGATACCATGTACGTTTTCATCCTCCTTACTTTTTGGGGTTATGTTTTCATCCCTTAAGTGAGTAAATAACCTTTATTACCATTTTACTATGATATCTATATATTAGGAGTATATTGCCAGCCTTAATTTGTGGGATTTGATAAGGAAAAACCATTTCCATAAATATTGGGAAGGATTCAAATTGGAGATTTTCCATCTTATCTACCAAATATAGTTTCCATATCTATAGTTTCCAACACGTCAGACAAATCAAAACAATCCACGTCTGCACTTTCTCCTCAAATCCTATGGCCCACAACCAAAACTCCCTGCCTCTTTATACAACCTCCTCCTTATCACAATCTGTTTACTCCAATTGGATATTCACGCCAACGAAATCTGGGACCCAACGAATTCGGAAAGCAATTGAGTCCCCATGGAACTAAAACACCTTTATATAAACTGTTTGTTACATTACATATGAATACTACGTATGTACAACATTGTATAAAAAAACCCACAAAAACCTAGGTAGAAAACAAATCAAGAAACAACATCTAGAGAGGGGGAGGGGGGCAATTCAATGGCTTCTTTTGGTGAGGAGATCAAACCCGTTATCCCTGACTCAAGGGAACTGTCGGAGGTGCCATGAATATATTGATCCCAGAAACACCATTTGTTTTTTTAAGAGATATAATCCATCATTCTCCAACCAAGTTTGTTCTCACGAGAGAGATGATTACTCTTGTACAAAGAACCAAAAAATTGCATTTGCATGAACCATCCAACCGAGATCCTCCCACTCTAATAATGGAAATACACAATACTCTCTCTCTCTCTCTCTCTCTCTCTCTCTCTCTCTCTCTCTCTCTCTCTCTCTCTCTCTCTCTCTCCAGTGGATTCGTCTATTCTAAGCCGATAATCCCCCCGGCGAGGTTCGATGGGTTCGCTTACAAAAACCGTCTTTCGACCAGCATTGACTTAGTCACCGTTGAGGCTTTCTTAGACCTGGTTTGCCCCAATAGCAGAGACTCTTGGCCTCCTATGAAAGCAATTTTTGTTGAAATGTTCGGTGCACGAATGTTAAAATTTACCATGTTTCTTGTCGTCGAAATTTATCATAATTCTTGTATTATGTTTTTACCATGTTTTGAGTATGATTTTTCGACAAGTTTTATGATGTTTGACGTAATGTTTTTATCATGTTTCTTTGTACTTGTTGTCGAAATTTATCATAATTCTCATATTATATTTTTAACATGATTTTTCGACTAGTTGAAATATTCGATCACGAATGTTAAAATTTACCATGTTTCATGTATTTGTTTTCAAATTTATCATAATTCTTGTATTATATATTTACCATATTTTAAGCATGATTTTTACCATAATTTATGATGTTTGTAGGAATTTTTCGTGTACAAATGTTGTAAAATTTACTACGTTTCTTGTATTCGTTGACAAAATTTACCATAATTCATGTATAATAAATTTACCATATTTTAACATAATCTCCGGCGAGTTCTTGTATTTGTTACTTGTTTGATTAGTTTGCTATAAATTTATCCTATGTTATAAGTTTATCCTATTTATGCTCTATGATAATTTATCTCAAATTGTATTTTAAATTTTTTGTGGGAGAGAAGATTTTAGAGAAGATTAGGAGAGAGAGAGAGAGAGAGAGAGAGAAGGGTATTTTGGGATTTATTTGAATTTGATGATGAAAACATAACCCCCCAAAATGGATGGGATGAAAACATAAGTCGTACTGGGTTAAAGGACCAATATTTAAGTGCCCCTAAAACAAATAGTACATGAGACCAATTTTGAGAAAATATGGGCGGATCAAGCAAAGAAAAGACGGAGGTGAGGGAAATAGCAAAACGGTAGCAATCTAGATGGTAGATGGATACGGAAGGCTGAGAGGTGTCGAGGCAAAGGGGACAAAACTGCCCCTAATGTATTCTTTTCATGTACATGCATGAAACTAAAAAATGGAATTGGAGTGCTCTTTGAAGGAGTTGAGATTTGTGACTCTTTGAAGTTTTCTTTCTTAGATTTATATTCATTTTGAATTGAAGGAGTATAGTTTTGGGGACCCGAATTTGGACTACAAGTTTTCAGTCCAAGTAAACACGTAGAATCCATCTCGATCCTATTTATCGTCACTCATTTAATATTCTGTTGGGCCCGGAGTGCCCCCATAGATTTGGTTACACAATGCCACCATTCGTTTTATGAAAAATACTAACCACTGCTCTTACAAAACTTATTTGTTATTTATGTTAATAGAGATAGAAATAGATTTGATTGATTCATATCTTATAGTGGTTTTTCAATAATCTACCTCTCATTGTTTGGACCAAATTGATATTTAACATACTTAAAATAGAAATGTAAGTAGACTTTTTTACATCAGGCCACTTGTTGCACTCAGGGGACTTCTTGCTTTGGAAATTATATGAAATAAATTGGACAATGTAATAGTCGTGCATATATTCCTATAGTTCACATTTTAGTTATGCTTGATTGAATGTATTTTAGTCACTAACTTATTAATGTTTGATATACTAGGTTGTTTGACCCATTGGGGTGTTAGCCTTTGGCCAACGGGTGTTCATGATTGGTTTCTTGCCAATCATTGGTTTTGGGTCTCAGTTTGGGCGGACATTTTGCTTTTTGAGCATTTTCTGTTGATTCCTTGTCCTATTAATTTTGTATTTATTTCAAGATTAATGAAATCTTTTTGCCTTAAAAAAAAATCTTCGATACACTTGATTTTATTACTACAATCAATCTGCTCGGGAGCTCTGCAAAATTAACTGTGAGCAGCAAATTTGTGGGCTCAAAATGAAACCCCTTCGAAACAATAGTAGCCTATTGTCAGGGCCGGCCCTAGTGTTTGGGTTGCCCAAACCCGAATTATAGTTTGGTTGCCCCACTTAATATTAAGTAATAATAATAATAATAAAGATATACAAGAAAAAAATCAAGGTTGCATTGTGTTTTTAGCTTAAATTACATAAAAAAGATCGGAATAAGAATATAACGCCAATTATAATAGTCTATAATTAGCACGAACTGATGCGTAACTCCAATTATAGTGCTCTATGATTAGCACAAACCGATTCAAAGAAAACGACATCTTCTTGCATTTTTTTTTTGAAACAAACTGTTCTTGTGCACGAAATATTTTGAGCAATACAAAATACTTTAAAAGAAAAGTTAAAAAAGATTGTGGAGGAAGCTAGTCCGTATTGTATCAAAAGGGAATTGGGGGATGGTGCTATCCCTAAAGGTGATGTGGAACACGGTTATCTTGATTGGAGGTGATGTGGAACCAGGTACATGGATTGACTAGGTTAGGATCCCAGCTCTGAAGCACCTTGTCTGGATCGTACAAGCTCCGACGAAGCGCCGAAAGCGCGTCCCCTTCTGAATTCCCACTCACTTCCAAACCCACAACTGATAGAATCACAGCAGCAATCAAAAACCTCAAGCACCCAGCCATGGCGCCCCCTTCAGGGTTTCGTTTGATTCTGTCTGAGATTACTGGGAGGAGAGAGAGAGAGAGAGCAGGGGATCGGTTTGGGGAATAACAGAGTAAAGTAATGGATGGATGGGGGAGAGGAATCTTTTGGTTTGTTTATGGGAGGATTAGTTTTCTGAATTTGGTCAATTAAGAGTTGTATTAGTGTTGGGTTCTGTGATTTTGTTTTTTTGTTTTTTCCTTTTTTCTTGTTTGTTGTCGCAATGGCCAACAACTTCAAATAATAAGCATTGAAAATATACAGTAGTTTAGTACTCTACTTTGAACTGAGTATAATTTTTATTTTAGAGGGTTTATAGTATATTTTTATCTCTTTGCAAGTTTGTCAGCAACATGTGGAAAGACTACTTTGCCCTAGTCTGTATTAATCTTTATTTTTTTTTCTTATTATTCTTCAGGACCTACAATAATGGAATATTGAACTATAAGTGGGACCCACCACGGCATTCAACAGAGAGCTTGTGGGGCCCACTCTTAACGATAGTATGCAACACCAATTTTCAAAACATAATGGACTCCATTTTTTTTATTAGTGGCAAAAAAAACATTTCAAAACGTGATGGCAGAGGTTGATGATGGTTATTGACGAGGTTAACAATTTTGCTTTACCACATGGGTGGTGTTAATGCCAAAACCGCTTTTTGTTTGTGCCAAAAATGTGGTGCTTAAAAACCTTGTACCATGTGCAAGGTACAAGCCTTATGTGCACTACATTTTTGGCACAAACAAAAATGGTTTTGGTATTATCATTTCCCTACATATCAACATGATATTCCTTATAAATTGAGAATTGTGATAATAGTTAGCATAATCACGTGTCTGACACTATTTTATCAAAAGCTATTCATGATTGACTTAACTAATATGACAACTGCACGTGACGACCGCTAATAAAATAAAAAGATGCAACTTGGGAAAATGAGACCGTGTCCTTAAATGGAACCCCTTTTCCAAGTTACTGGCCAAAACCAAGAATTTATATATCAACTCCTCTCTCGTCTCTTTCTAAATCAAACCTTGAAGAGAGATTAAAGACCCAATTTTAGTCCAATCATTGGGTGATTTGAGATTTAACTCAAAAATCTTGTGATGGGCATAATCGAAAGAACTTTCGTATTCATGTTGGGCACAATCACTGGAATCTATATCGCACAGAACTACAATGTGCCCGATGTCGAAGAACTCATGGACATTGTCATTGCCAAGCAAGTCGAGCAGCACTACTGCAAGTGATGGAGATCGCATAAGGCCCTAATTAAATAACCTGCACATACATGAGGTGTGGAAGCAAGAATAATATTTGTTTGTTTTTATTTATTTATATTATTTTAAGACTCGAATCTACTAGGAAGTTATTGATTATTTTATTTGGGAAACATGTTTATTTCAAGTTTGGAAATGTTGTGGCTAACCTATAAATATTGGGCTTGTTGCCTTAGGTACTTTTGATATTAAGAATAAAGAGTTGATTGGTAGTTTTTTTTTTTTTTTTTTTCCTTTTTTTTTTTTTCTCTCTTGTTGCTTTCCTACGCTGGCCAAGCCCCAGAAAAATGGGAAATGGGGACCCTAGAGGGCGCTCTCTGGTGTGCGGCATCCGAGCTGTCGGATGTGTTACGGTCCTAATTTCATCTTGGCACTTTGTGAAATCTAAGCCATTGATTGCCGAGATCAACGACTAAGATGCGCACACCATGGCCGCACACCAGCACTCTAGGTCCAGAAAAACCAAGACGACAAACAAGGACAAATGTAGGATTTGAGTGTGGGTCGATCAAACACTATAGCAAAAATTTATTGGGTAGACGGACCTATATAGTCGTCAACCTTTTTTAAAAAAATATTATATAGCTGGTCGAATTGTATATTCGTATTGTCCCATTTCTCATTAATTACTTATTGCTTAAAACAGGTAATAATTCTACAGGATTAATTTATGTCCCTATTTAATAAAATTCTCCTTATACAGAAGAAAAAAAATCGCATTTGGTAGCTTTGAGTCTTTTTTTTAATGGAATATTGGTTTTTCTTGACAAGAGGAATTTAACAAGTAATTTTTTTTTTTATCAAAGTTATTAAAAGATGCACTAAAGGCAAAATTAATCGAAAACAAAAATATTTTTGAGATTATTTTTGTCCTTATTAAAAAAATCTTTGCTTCATAATTTTCTATATTTAGATTCCTCTAGTGTAATGAAATGTTGCTATGGATTTCTAAACAAACGTTATAAATTTCTGTAATAAGATTATGAACCTCTACACAAAATATTAGTATGATTTTTATCCACATGTTATGAACTTCTACACATTTTTATTTTTTTATTTTAAAGAGATTCAAATAGAAGGTTTATCGTAGCATTTCTTATGGAAAAAATAACGAGCGACTGAACGGAGATTCGTCAATCAGTCATTCTATAACCACATCCATTTTATCAACAATCCCTTTCACCATTTTGTTTGGTTGTGTTTAGATCGATTTGAGTTTGTCCATAGAACTGTAAAATTGTTGGCCTTCTCCAATTGAAAATGCAAATATGGTATGCTGACACTTGAACTTAGAGATAAGTTTTTCCACTAGGGGGCAGTTGGGTTTCATTTCATTTCATTTGAAAAATGACCATTAGGAGGGGTTGGATTGAATTAATTAGTCTTTGAAGCCAATAATTTATCCTCCTAATTAAAGAATTCGTTTTTAGTTTTTATTAAAATAATTGGATTATAAATGTTCATCCCACTGAGAGAAATTGAAAAAGTATAAAAGTATGCACCGAAAACTGAAAATAAAAAATAAAAAATGACAAATAAGACACACAAACTATCTATTCTGATTATTTTCGTCTTCAAATAAAAAATGGTTTTTGCCTTCACTCTTCACGCCATGATTGTTTACTTTTCAATGTCGTCTTGTAAAGAATAATTAATTTTAAAAAAATTTGCCGCAAAACTAATAAAAGCATTGATTAAGATGAGAGCAAACTATGACGGAACCAGGGGAGTTGCTGCATAGCCCCGTGTTGTGCAACCTATTTCAGTGCCGCGCCGGTATCGTTTCGACGATCGGAGACGTCCACCGTGTAGAGCTTGTCGAGCACTACAAATGTTTCAAAAATCAACTCGATTAGATATCATTAAGTGCCACTTCGGAACAATAATAAGTTGAAAAAAAATTGGAACACATATGTCTTGAAACACTGGATGAAAACTATTGAAACCATTTTTTTCAACTCATTTGTGTTCCGATGAGGCACTTAATGATATCCGATTGAGTTGATTTTCAACACATCTATAGTACTCGACGAGGTCTACACGGTGGACGCCTCCAATCGTCGGAACGGTGACGGCGCGGCACCAAAATAAATCTGCACAGCACGCTGCGCAACACCCCTGTTTCAAAGATGACAAATTACATTGACTTATTAGGTCACTTACGGCGGCTGGTTAGTTCAACAAAAGCATTCTCCATTTCTCATAGTGCGTTGCATCCCTTTTGGTGGTGGTGGAGCAAGTAAACTGCCCAAACAAAAGTCTTAAGCTATGGGTTTCCCATCATATTACTCCTATACGAGTAAATCACAATTTTCACTGCACTTTTAGGGGTACGGGGTTCTCGTAGTTAGCGGCTCACTACAGGGTTGTAGCAAGTTCATCTGGCCGTCCATCTCGGTAATAAATGCTCGAATTTTAATCCAAACAATGAACAGCTCGGAACATTTGAAGTTTGGATTAAATCCGAGTCGTCGGTGCCAAAATGAACAGCTAGATGGGACACTACAACCCTCTCACTGCAGATCCTCCGCTTCCCTTTTAGCGGGGTGCAAAAGAGTCGAGCTTTGAAATGTTCGAGTCTGCCTCGTTAACTAAACAAGCATAAAATTCGAGCTTAGGCTCTAGTCGTTTAGTACTAAATTTGGTTCAAATCTAAATGAGCAAATATACAGAGAAGCCAAGCTTTAGAGTATTGAACTCAACTCACCTACTACACGAGCTTGAAACTTGAGCCCTAACTTTTAGGCTGTGTTTGGATGACCAGAATCTTCAGTAGGAATATGAATATGATTACCGGGAATCAAATTCCCAAGAATTTTCTTGGGTAGGAATAAGAATATTATTACTGGGAATTGAATTTCTAAGAATTTGATACCTGGAGGAATGACATTTCGGTGTTTGGATTAATTCAGTAATCTTACGCCGGAAACAATTATTTTAGAAATTTATTAAAGTCAACATTTCTTTTTTTAATGGATGAGTCAGGAATCTGAGATTCCCATAGGGTAAGGGAGGGATCAGATTCTCACTTAGTCTAGGAATGTGATTCCTGGTTGAATATGTCATCAGGAGTCATATTCTTATTCTTGTCTCTGCCAAACGTGAGAATCAGAAAAGTCTAGCATCACATTCTTGTTCATGTCTGTTCTAAACGTTGGAATCATGGATAGAAGGAATCACATTCTCATTCCCCTTAAGATTACTGACATCCAAACACAGCCTTAGTGGTTTTGCTATGATTTCTATTGCACTAGTTTATCCGGCTGAATTTCCCAAGTATAAAAAAATAAAAAAAATAAAAAAATTTGCCAATCCTGTAATCCATTGTAGTAAGAGAAGGAGAAAGAAACAAAAAAAGCAGAGGTTACAATACTGGAAAAAATTTAGTCAGCAGTATTGTTATTTTCTTCTGAATTTTTGTTAGTTTGTTGACAATTTTTTTGATCATTTGTTCATCTTCTCAAGACCAATTGAGAATATATATATATAAAACAAATAACAAAACATGTGCAAAAGCTAAGAAAAAAATACTACAAACAAAGATAAGGTCATAAGCCAAATCAGAAAGATAATTATTGCTTATTTTGGTCATTTTCACAAGACCAGTCACATATTTTTTTACATATATATTTTTTAATACCAGTATTTTTTTCCCTGTCGAGACGAATCTGAAAAATCAAATGTTTTGATCAAAAGCTGAAGAAAATTGCTAACAACAAAATTAAGCCAACCAAGAATAAAATAAATTAAGAGCGTCCAAATTTACATTTCATAAAGGAGAATTTGGTCCTTGAAGGGAACTAATACCGGATCAAAATACTACTAGTATTTTACTGCAAAATCTATCCGGCGCATCTAAACCATAACACTTTTACAAAATTCAAATCATAGTTCCAAATCTACGATCAACCACATCACAATACCTTTGCCGCACTAGTTTTTCAAGTTTATTAAAAAATGTTCAATAAGATTGGCCCCTGCAAGTTCCTTGGATGCAAAAAATTCTCAAACTAAGTATATATGTGTCAATAAAACTCTATAATTCTAACTTATAAAAACAAAAACTGGCAGCGTGTACAGTAAAATAACAACTCCGTATTTACACACAAACTTAGACCAACCAAATAGCAATATATAAATACGGAACTCCGTCCTATATTGTTGGGCCCCTTTCCTTTTTTGGACATGCCAAAAAAATGTCTATAATTTTTTATTTAGTAAGTTTTTTATATTCAATATGGATCTTGTTTGATAGATCTCAATTAGTTTTATTAATCAAAGTTGTTGGAATGACCAAAAACATCATAGATTATGAGATATAAACAATTTTTTGAGACGTTCAAAAAGGTAAAGAGGCCCAACAATATGGGACGGAGGGAGTACAATTTTTGCTAGCTAAACTTGGTTCGGGCTCCCGCTAAGAACAAATCATGCATCCGCCACTGAGGAACGTATAATGCTTTCCTATGCATGTCATTCATATCGGGAGCCTAAACCGAGTTTAGCTAACAAAAATTGTACTCCCTCTGTCTCATATTGTTGGGCCTCTTTACTTTTTTGAACGTCTCAAAAAGTCGTGATTTAAAACGGTTGTCTTCTTATCATTGGTCTTCCTCTTCAAGTAAGCAATCAAAAGATTATTAGAAGATGCATTATCCACCGCCACGGTAAGAAACTTGTCAATCCCCCAATACAACAACTTGTTCTCAATTATTCTACCAAGAGTGTCACCCTTATGATTAGGAACAACACAAAAATTGAGAATCCTCTTTTGGTATTTCCAATTTTCATCAATGAAATGCCCGGTAAGACACATGTAATTCAAGTTTTGGACCGAAGTCCAAGTGTCTGTAGTGAGACACAACCTTTGGTTCTTAAGTTTTCTCTTCAAAGATTTTCTCTCCTCATCGTAAATGCGCATACACTCCTTGGCAACCATAATCCTACTTGGAATCTTGACCCACTTAGGTTGAACGACATGCATAAATTTTTTAAATCCTTGACCCTCAACAAATACAAATGGCAACTCATCAATTATTATCATCTCTGCTAGGGCTCTCTTACACGCCTCAACACTAAAGGTACAAGACACAAGGTTTGCACTTGTCTCACCGTCGTCTTGTTCTACTTTTTCAAAACTAAGGAGTTTTTGCCTAGAACCCGTAAATTTCTTGCTTTTGGGATACTTGGTACACAAATTTTTCAAATGATGAGTCTTCGACTTTGTACCATTGTTTTTTGAATGACATGCATAAGATACCCCACACCAATTGCAAGCAGCCCCTGGGTTTTGGATGATCTTTCGGGGTAATAACTTTAAAATCTTTCCAACAAGCAGCCCTCTTATTACTGACTAGACCATTACCACCTTTTTTAGTCTCATTTTCTGTTCTTTCAGCCACTTCATCATCATTTTCCATTGCAACATCATTTTCTATTTCAAGATCAGTATTATCAGGTAAATCAAACTCAGCAGCTTCATCCCTAAGGTCATCCATATCAAACTCATTTTCATCATCAATCTAAAAAAAGGAAAGTTGAATTCCAAGTTACATATTGTTTTTTTGAATTACATATTGTTAAATGTTAATTCTAAAAAATTATCATACATGAAATAAAATGGATACCTCAAGGCTAGACATTTCTTCTTCGAACTGCAAGCAGCCCTCTTCACTCTTCAAAAAATTAGTGTCTGAAGACTGCCAGATAAGAATGAGAGTGTGACACATAGTTGTTGAACTACTGAGAGAATAGTACTGGCTTATATGAAAATGGTATGGTTTTTTCTTCCTAAAAAGTGTTTGGCCAAACGGATTCTTAAAGCAGCAAAGAAAGATGAATATACAACGTCAAAAACGAAACAACAGTGTTAACCAAATTACCTACAGAAATCGGATTGGATAGCTGATCTTGATGGTTGATAATGGAGGTAGATCTCGTGGCCTAAACATACAAGCAAATTCGACCGTGGAGGTAGATCTCTTTTCACCTTTTTTCTGGTCTATGTTTGATTGAACAGATGGGGTGTGTTTGGAGGAGGGGGGAGATGAGATTTGTGATGGAGAAGAGAGGAGAAGAGAAGGGAGGTCGTAGCAGCTACTGATGGAGAAGAGGGGAAGAGGTCGCGGGGCTGCTGAGAGAAGAGAGATTTGATTTAGGCCTGATTTGGCTAATTTGAAAAAATTGGTTTTTTTGGTTTTGTCCTTATTCAAAAAAATTGCATTTATTAGTTTTGGGTCATTTTTTTATGGTTTCTTGGCTTGTCTCGACGAGAGGAATCTAAAAAGTATAAAATTGTTAGCCAAACTTAAAGTTTTGTGAATAAAGACAAAAAATAATCCAAAAAACTGATTTATTTTAGTTTATTTTCGGGTTTATTCAAAAAACTATTACTTTTGACCATAATTTTATACTCTTTGGATTTGTCTCAACAAAATAAATCCAGAAACCACAAAATTTTGATGCAAAACTAACAAATGCAAAAAAAAAAATGAATAAGGACAAAACGGGAAAAACCAAAAAAATTGTTTTTTCAATTTAGCCAAATCAGGCCTTAGGGTTAGTTTTAGGGTTGGCTTTATAGTTTATACATGGACGATGTAGATCAAACAAGATGGACGGTGTAGATAGACTCTTGTACGTAATTCGGTTCGGTTCGGTTATTGGTCGGTTCGGACCATAATCAGTTCGGTCTTTCGGTTCGGTTTGACAGCAATTATATATTTATATTAAACCGAAACCGAACCGATAATATAATTCGGTTTTTTTTTTCGGGTTTGTTTTAGCTTGCACCGACCGAAAACCGGTCTGAAATTTTGGTTTTCGGTTCGGTTCGGGTCCCGCTGGTTTTTTTTGCCCTTGCTCTGTAATTCAAAAGGAGATTTAAAAGTAGGAATGCGGGGTAAGGAGGCTCGAACGTGCGACCACCGGATAGCTAGGAGTGGAAAAGGCATGCACTTAGCGCTGTAAATGAACTGAGTCGTTCGTGAATTATTCGAGACTCGGCTCGGTAAAGGCTCGTTCGAGTTCGGTTCAAATACTAAACGAACTGAACCTGAACCTCAATTTTAAGCTCGTTTAATAAACGAGTCTAACTTGAACTTGACAATATTCGGCTCGATTTGGCTCGCGAACTCGGAATATACATGAATATCTCATAAGAATTTCATATTTATAACCTTGAACGTATATAAACTTTCATATACATAATGAAAATTTTATAATTTGTACAGGTATAAACTTAAAATAAGTATTATGAACTTAAATTTTAACATGTGTTTATAATTTTATATATGTATAGACTTCTTTATGAACAATATAAAAAATTTATTTGAAGTTCTAGACTTGTATAAGAGCATATATATATATATATATATATATATATATATATATATATAGAGGAACTCTCTAGTCCGGGACTAGAGAGTCCGGAACTCATAGTTCCGGATCAAATTTTCATGATCCGAACCGTCCAATGTGTTCAAAAGGTGTTTTCCAAGGCCCACGCGGGAAATCTTCAAAAAAAAATACCGGGAAGGGCTTGATCCACGCAATTTTGTAAATATGCAGTTTTTGCAAAAAATTGCGTGGATCAAGCCCTTGCCGGTATTTTTTTTTGAAGATTTTCCGCGTGGGCATTGGAAAACACCTTTTGAACACATTGGACGGCTCGGATCGTCAAAAAAATATCGGGACGGGCTTCAAAACGCTTCAATCCGGGATTTCCGGGATCCCGGACTGGAGCCTCCCCGTATATATATGTATATATATATATATCTAATATTTTTGATTTGTTAAGGTTCGTGAACGAGTTCGAGTTCGATCCAAACCTTAGCAAGCTCGGCTTGTCAAATTTTAACTGAGTTCAAGCTTGCCTCGAGCTCGTTTAAAAACTCAATGAACGAACCTGAACATTCTAAAACTCGACTCGATTCGGCTCGTTTGCAGCCCTATGCACTAGCCAACTCAGCTACAACTTTGTGTTGGTAAATAAAACTAAATATTGGAGTATGACAGATACACAAGATTTAATTTTCTTTATTATTTTTTTATTTTTTTTATAGTTGCCCTAGCCCAAAGGGTTGCTCAAGTCCGAGGACTTGTTGGGCTTACCCTAGACCGGCCTATTATGCATTGCCCAAACGAAAAAACAGTTCTTACTCACTAGAAACACAAGAGAAGAACCAGAACATTTTGTCATGCATCACACTTATAAAAGAAGACCGACGTCCGCCTTCGCCGTCAAGTGGTCCGTCCGCCACTTGACCACTACCTTCGTCCTCTACGGTGCCGACTGGAGCATGTGGCAGGTCGGAATCTGGTCGAAATTTTGTGGGGTTTTGGTTGGATTTTTGGGTTTTGAGTTTGGTCGGAATATGGTTTAAATTTCTGGGTTTGGAGAGAACAGCGTTCGCGAGTCGGGAAACAAAAGTTGACTGACAAAAGTTGAGTCGGGTCATTGCAGGCTGTGGTGCCGCCGGTGGTGAGGACGTGGGTGGCGGCGGGTCTGGTTCGATCTTCTTCGTCGCTAGGTTCGATCTTCCTCTTCATCGTCTTCGTTGAACCCCTCTCTCTCTCTCCTCTGGAACGCAAAGAAGGGGTTTTTTTTCTGAGTTTAGAAAGGCGGGGGCCCACGTGGGTGCTGGCCCGAGAAACAAAGACGAGCTGGGTTCCTGGGTGGGTCCCACTAGTGGTCCAAAGTTGACTGACAAATCATTTACCGTGCAAGTCCATCTGGAGACTAGTATTTCGGAAAACTGCATTTCAAAAAATTTTGGCTGCAAAACAGGAAACGAACACAGTGTTTGAAGTTACACATCCTAACCTTTTTAAAAATTAGCATTGAATATATTTGCCATAGAATGTAAGTACGAAGCTATAGGTAGATAGGAAGATAATTTTCAAATAGTCAAAATATAATTTTTTTTCTTTTTTTAATTAGTTTTTATGGAAGAATACAAATTGAAACAATTATCTTACTTTTTCATAACTAGTCAAATTAACAAATTCTTATTGCGTCACATGTATCCACATCACATAAATTGGCTAATGAGTATTACACTTATTCTTAATTTTTAAATTATTTCATTACCATTCATGAACCTATATAACACGAGTCCCTATATTTTAGTACATGTAAAAGAATTATGAGTGTCTCCGTATCTATTTTTTACGGTATTAGGTGTTAACATATTCGTATCGTGCCGTATTCATATTCCCGCCCATGTCCTTTTGTCCATACTTTCATAGATTATTTGCATACGGTATGCAGCATAAGGGTATCGTAAAGAGAATAAAGAAAATCACAAGAAGCTGAACAAATACCCTTGTTATAACGTCATTATCCTCTTACTGTAAAATGGTCATTTCCTTTTAACGTCATTATCCTCTTGACTGTAAAATGGTCATAAAATCACCACTTGTTTAAATCACTTTTTGATAAAAAGCCAATTTTGATAAAATGGACATAAAATCACTAACTGTGAAGTGTATTTTACTAGCGGTTCGGGTTATTTTTTGGAACCCGAAAATAAACCCCACAAGACTACATATGGCGAATCAATGGCACGCGCTGAACGGTGTAGTGCACCTGTTGCATGACTAGTAAAAGAATAAACTCCAAAAAACTCATAACAAAAATCAACTAACCCACAGGCCACAGCCCTATCGAGTGAGAACAAGAAGTAAGGAATTTATTTTTCCTATCCCCACAGGTAGTACAAATTCCTTGAGACTACTAGAAATTTGTCCAATTGTTAAGTCACAAAATTAATCGAGCTATGCAAACTAATTATTAATTAAAAAAAAAAAGAGAGAAACAAATAAAGGAAGGCCAGTTATTTATTTTGAAGCGAAAATAAAGAAGAATCCATATCGAAAGGAAGCACGATGAATAAAACAAATATTACGGTGACGAATATACCGACGGACATTTGATAATTTATCCCAAAAAAAAAAAAAAAAAAAAAACGGACATTTGATACGACGGTACCAAAAAAAAAAAAAAAAAAGGCTTTGATGGGTATAGGTTGAAATCTAGGCCATTGCTTAGATTATAATGGAAGTCAGGGCAAATCATTTGCCAAAAACAACCACCGAGAAAAACAAAGTTAACGTTCACGTCAACCTTTCATTTTTTCTTTTGTCAATCTTCAGTCTTCAATTTTTTCTACCTCAAAATTAGATTGCTTAGGACTGAACTCTCCACCTTCTCCAAACACTGAAAGCCCCCTCCCAACTGCACTCAAATAAAAACAATGCATAATTCTTCCTCTTATTTTTTAAAGCTGAACAAACCCAACGACAGAAAAAACTGGCATACCTTTTGGTATAGCTGAAACATTCTTCAGCTTCGGTGTTTGAGAAGTCGAAAACATGGCAACAAGGTCAGACTTTGCGCAGAAGCTGCTGACCGATCTCCGGATGAGGAAAGAACGGATGGCTGCAGCTCAGAGCTCGAGCCATTCATCCCGGATGGCTGGAGGTAAGTATAAACATGGATACGATACAAAGTATTAACATGGAATGCCAGTGTAGAGTTTACGGGTTTCATCTAACACTAACATGAAGCAGGTAAACATTCGATTGTCCTTATGTTCTGAATATATCTGCTTCGAGGGAGATGGACATGGGAGATGAATAATTTCTTGCTGAAGTTAGTGAAGTATGAATTATAGTTTGAGGAGAAAAACTTGTATGCCGAACGGGTACTCCCACGTGGTACCAGTCGGCGCATCCGAGCCGTCCGAACATGTTTGGGACGGCCCAGATTGAAGGGTGACATTTTTGTAAATTTTAGGTGCAAAATTTACCCCAACAAATTTGGGCCGTCCAAAACATGTTTGGATGGCTCGGATGTGCGGACGGGTACCACGTGGCGGTACCCGATCCGCATGCAAGTTTTTCTCTGGTATTAGAGTAACTTTGTTTACACCATTATTCTTGTTCAATGTCTCCAAGTAATTGCAAAAGCAGCCGACCACCCACCTTCTAAAAGTTCAAGCAGGAAACTGCAATGGGAAGAGAGGAATATTTTTAAATGTCAATCTCTAATCTCTATCTTGAGATATGCAAATCTACATACATATGTACATGTAATCCACAAACCTATATTCTTCGCTTTTGCATTTCAGTGAGTGTATTTGGGCCAAGGGGGTGGGTGGTGCTTCATCTCATTCGCAGGTTTTCATCACTACCACGGGATTCTGATAGAAACACATGAAATGCACCACGAAAATTCATTAAAGTTGCCCTGAAAGATGTTTCACTGTTTCCAAGTATAATCTCAATCTTATGTGCTGTTTAAAATAAAATAAAAAACTCAATCTCATGTATCAGATACTTTCACATTGAGATTCAATACATTTCGGTAGAGCAAACCATCATGCAATTTCATGAAGTTTAAATGAATTTGAACCAAAAAACAAATTGTCCTGTACCGAAGTATGGTGACCAGCTATTGTTGAAGTAGGATTGCAGAGAGAACACAAAGATACAGAATAGAATAGGAAAATAGGAGTAACTACGAGAAAATTCCATAGATAACACACCAGCCTCAGTATGAACCATCATCCATATTTCGTTTCCAGAAAGAAAAACCTTCAGAATTGTTGTGATTGAAAATTTGAGGAAGGCTGAGTGATGGACTTAATTCACGTGTATAGGGTGTGTAGAAAAAATGTTCTGTAAGTGAATTCTTGCAAAAGTGTTAAACTTCTGCACTTTCACGTGTTGGAACAGATGTGCAAGGAAATATGTCACAAAATTACAAAGGATCTCGACAACCAAAAGCATCACAATCA
This sequence comes from Vaccinium vitis-idaea, assembly GCA_963854785.1. NCBI lineage: Eukaryota > Viridiplantae > Streptophyta > Magnoliopsida > Ericales > Ericaceae > Vaccinium > Vaccinium vitis-idaea. Next base: position 32,894,230 of record OY978226.1, on the reverse strand, counting down.
GTAAGTTGATTTCAACACATCGGAATATCGATATCTTGAAACAGTTCACCTGTGCAAACTGTAACCCAAATTTATTTCATATCCCTGGTAGGTTAGTTCAAGACCAGCAAGCTCACAGAGAAGGTCGAGTAATAGCACCAGATCCCTCAACCTCGAAGAAACTTCAAACCAGCTCGTTCCTTTTGGGGGAAGCCAAAATCCACGACAAACAAGAGATTTATCCATGGCCCTTGCTATTGCTTTCGAACATGGAGCCAAACTCACTAGATTGGACTCCTCCGGCAGAAATAGTTCAGTGCTGAGTTTCCTGCTCAGGAAGTCTGAAAGAAGCAGCAGCTTCCGGATGAGCGAAACTTCAAGCCAGTTTTACGCCACTCTCTCCCAAGCCCACATAAAGGAAATATCAAAAGGGGCACAGAAATTGAACCAGATCTTAAGAGCTTCCACCAATGGCCTTAACTTTGATGGATATTCGATAGAAATTGGAAAGGACCTGCTGAAAGGTGCCATGGATTTGGAAGAGTCATTGAGAATGCTTGTGAACCTTCAGGAAGCTGAGGAGAACATGATTCCCCCTCAGAGAAAGAATCGAATACGATTACTGGAGGAGGGTGAAGAGGATGAAGAAAGCACAGTCAAAATATCTGAACAAAAGCAAGTGGCTAGGCCAAGGTTCTCCTTCGATAAGCCCTCAAGGAAGGTTACAAATACATACTCAAGTGAGGCTCCAAGTTTTTCCAGAAAACAAGCTGTGAACAACTTAAACTTGGTGCCTCATAAGAGGTCAGCTAGTTGTGGCCCTGATTTCAGACCACTAGCAGCATTCTCAGAACTGAAGAATCACACGACTTCATCACAGGCCAAAACAGAAAAGGGGAGACTTCCGAATGTAATTGCTAAACTTATGGGACTTGAAGAACTACCACAAGTTGTAGATTCAAAGAGCACGGCGAAAGTATCAAGCTCGAAGCAGAAAGAGGAGGTGGTTTCAAAGAGGATCCCTAGCGCAAGTACTAAAACTGCTGGTCCACCTGTGTCTATAGAGATGAAATCAGTACAATCAAACAATTTAAGAGCAACTAAATCTTCGAGTTCAACTTCAGAGTCTCGGGATATCCAAGTGGCTCGAAATGCCATCTCTGAATCATTTGTTCCAAATGGAAAAATGCTCTGGAAGGACCAGCAAAGTGACATAGGCCATTTGTACAAATTTATAGGAAGTGAAAACAATATTCAGGAGGTGAGAAGAGAGGATAATGCAATGCACAGGAGACAAACAAGTATGGAAAGGGAAGAAACCAAGCAACTGATCCAAAAGGATGATATCCCAAAGCATAAGCCCTTGGAAGCTGCGAATAAAATCGGAGGCAAGGAAAGCAGTCTTCGAGACGAAAAAAGAAACGGAAACAGACTCCATCCAAGCAATCAAAACAAGCCAAAGTACGATCATGGAACGCATCAGCAGCAAACCAAGCAAAAATCTGAGCTTCAAGAAGATAAGAATCAAGCAGAAAAGAAGGATCAGCTACATGCAAAACAAAAGGTCAAGTTTATAAAACAGAAAGGAATTGAAGTGGAACCCAGGGATCCATTAAAATCAATGCATGATGCTAAGGGTTTGCAAACAAGGAAGCAACACGCAAACCAAAAAATACCCAATGAACCAAGTTCCACAGAGGTTATGGGTGAACGGCCATTGAAATGGCTGCCAAACAGCAAAAACCCGGAAGAACTTACATATCGAAGTTCAACTAAGTTGAAGGTCCATACAAATTCAAAGAATGGGAACTCAAATCAAAATGCATATTCAAGGGAATTAGGATCTGAAAAAGACAATGCAAAAGGAAGCATTCCACCAATTACACGAAAAAAAGATGATCATATGAAAGTGCATAAAAGTGAAAGCCCCCGTAATATAGAAGAAGTACTTACAAGAAGGAATGGAAGTCTCCGTAACTCAAGGCCACCCAAGCATCAGATTCCGATATTGCAAGGAGTGAAGCAGAAAAGGCTTGACAAGACCAGCAGTTCAAAAGGGACAGAACAAATGAGTAACAGCTTGTCCAACGAAGCAACAACGAGGAACCGTAGTCCTGAGGAATCAGAAACAAGTGTTAAATTGCAGAATGTGGCACTACCACAGAATAAAGAAGGTGAACACGCTCCAAAATTGTACAGTTTTGCAGCAGACGAACGCCAAAGCCAAAGCATAACACAGCTCCCCACTAGGAATGAAAGTGTAAGTTTCTCTCTTTTGTGCAGCAAATTGCACCATACAATAGTAGTTCTTCTCTCCTTTTGTTTTTCTCCGCAAAATGCAAGCAAAGGGAAAGGAGGAAAAAAAAAACAATGAAGCAACCAAGACTCAGAAAAATCAAAACAAAGCAAATATAGACCTATTCAAGTCACCCCTGTAAATAGCAAGGGCAGTTCAACAATTATTTACATTCACACACTATCTTCACAACAAAATGCTTATTTTCCCTAGAAATGATTATTTCTAAAAGTTGGCAGCACCCTCATTATACCTGTTGGATGTCATGCAGTGCCAAAGCAAAGCCTCAGCAACATCGACAGTACCTATTGCTAGCCAATACCAAGCACCTATTTTCATCGAGGGTCAAGAACTGGAATCTCTTGAAACTGCATCAAGTCCACTTAATGGTAAGTGAAAATTTCCAACCTTGCAACTCCAATTATGTTCCATCCTCCTAAAGGTGAAATCAATCATTTTGCTACCAAAGGGCATAAACAGAGAGTGAAAACAGAAGTTGTCAACCTCCCTAATATCAAGATCTAACTCAATGCATTCGTCCTGAAGCCCGATACTAATTTCCTAGATTATCTCAACATTTCAGCCTGCTTACTCATTCATGTTTGTCAACAAAAAAAAAAACACTCTAGCCGCTTTTCTAAATAAGCCCACCTCAAAATTTCTATGCCTGCCGAAACCCAGGATTTTGGTTGGATGGGCAAGACTCTTGGGATGTAATCCTAGATGTTCAACGCTTGGCAGTTGCCAAGGCCCTTGCTCTTCGCCCGTTATTGGAATTTGGGGCCCTCAGTACCCTAGGTTTGGGTGTTGATTCACCGGGACTCAAGGGGGGCCAAAGGCACAACCCGGCTGGTAAATACAATTGTTTGAGGGGGCCAAAAAAATCACCGTGTTAAATACAATTGTTAAAAAATCTGTGGAAAGATCCTTATATAAATACAACTCTTGCACATCACTGTAGCATTCCCTACTCATTCATCCTTGTTTGCCTAAACCTCATCTTCTGGGATTAAGGCTGAATTTCCACTGAGGTATTTTCGGTATTCTTGGACTATAAGTTGTCAAATCAACAAGTCATTCTCCTCACATATATCAGGTTATCAACTGATTTGACAACTTGTAGTCGAAGAACACCAAGAATACCGAGCTGAAACTCTCCATAAGTCAAATATGACATTAGCATATAGATCATAAAAACTTTTGTTAGGAGAAGATTACTACTTGAACCTCATTTTTTCCTTTTGTGTTGCAGGAGCTGATGGGGGAAACACTGAAATCTCTTACCTTTCACCACATGAACACAAGGAAATTCTGACACCAGAACCGCAAGAGCTCTTGACGGAAAAAGAAATAAACCTCAAGAAGATACTGATCAAAAGTCAACTATTCCTGAACACGGCAGAGGCACTGTTCAAACTGGATATATCCTTCGACATCCTTCCTGCCACTGAATACAGCAATCAAGATGAAGACAGCAACCTTGTATTAGACTGTGGATTTGAAATAATGAAACGAAAAGGACGAAGACAGGAGCTCGCCCTTCATCCCTATTTCAACATATCAATCATCTCCATAAAGGTAACATCTCTGGATGATTTGGTGAAGCAACTTTATAAAGACTTCGAAAAGTTGAAATCCAATGACAGGAATGGACGTGTTGAACATAGTGAAGCAGCATTTATGCACAAAATGCTAGAGAGAGACCTCCAAAATAGAGATCCAGATGTGAATGGTATGTGGGACTTGGGTTGGAATGCGATGATGTTCGCAGTTCTTGAAAAAGATGAGCTTATAAAGGATGTGGAGAGGTATTTACTCAATGGGCTGATAGATGAGACCATGAAAGATCTACTTGATTTGAGTGTGTTTTATTATACTGAAGAATAAGAATCATTTGTAATTTAAGTGACACCAGTTTGATTACTTGAATACATTGTATAGCAAAATTCACATGGCTTGACACGGTTTGTGAACAATAATAGCAAAATTCACATGGCTTGACACGGTTTGTGAACAATAACTAGAAGGTAATATCCATGTTTTGCACACTCACAGTTCATGCATCTGTTGTCTTCCTATATGTCACCAGGGGCCAAATCCATGTTATTTATCATATCATTTTTGAAAGCTAGAACCCATCCCCGGGATAAACTCACTGATGAAAAACTGGAGGAATTACCTCATATGACTATTAAGATCAATACTGCATTGCAGCTGCTGTTCGATTTCCCAGCCAACAATGACGTGAGCTTTTTAGAGCATGGCGGTGACTATTCGTTATGCGATGCCATTATGTCCGAATGCTCCTTAAATGCTCCCCCTGATGTATGGCTGATAGCAAACAATGTGCGATCTCCATTTCTTGAATGTGCAAGTTTTGTTTTTTTGTGTGTGTGTGTGTGTGATATTTCATTTGAATGGGAGCATGAATTCAGGTCTATTACTGGCTCTGATTTCTCCTATCAATGTAGTGGCTAACGATTTTGAATCAGATCTAATTACCTAAATTGCCTCCAGGAAACTATATTGATGATAGTATGTTGGTTGTTGATGCATATTTTTTCTTGACAACTTTCTCCGCTGTAATGTACTATATGGATGATAGGATGTTGATTCCTTTGACTCAAATCAAATCACGCTAGGTTACAAGCTCTCGTTATCATCATACAACTGAACATAATTTTTCTACTAAATAGAAGCATAAACGGGCTCTAGACCTAGGTGAACTTGGTGAACTTATAAAAACTTATTCAAGAGTAAACACTATTGAGAGAATACTAACCTCCGTAACGAAAAAGGCATGGAATCTGAAAGGAACTCTATTTGGTAATTCAACAACTGCTGATTTTCTGGACATATAAAACATAATTTGCTTAGATCGTGTTTAAATCGTCAAGGTGATTGCACTCCAAAATCAAGATTTGCAGCCCATCCAAAAAACCATGTCACATCCAAGAAGCAGAGAGTTTCTACACTCGAATAAAGGGTTATTTATAATTCATCTTGATGTAGGCCATGAGGCCTGTCCCTATGTTTGTATTCAATAGTATACACAAGGCATTCTTAGTCTTCTCTCTGAATTTAAGCTGGCATTCAATCTAGCAAGAAATAAAGAAACAATAACCAAGATCTACAATTTATGGGGGCAGTGACATTCACAAACTTATGGTTTGAAGAACAAGGTCTAAGCAGTTTATGAAAATATATTTATCTTTCTCTTCTAGGAAGAATTATACAAGTTGGAGTTGTCTTTATACCTGAAGGAAAGTTTTACTAAGGGTTGGAGGTGTAGATTGGCCAGAGAAGGTCCCAAAGTTCCAACTCAGTCGTCTAGAACTACAATTACAACATAATACCCAGAGGCCCTTCAACAAAATACCAAACTGCACCGAACTTGGTGCTCCTCAGTGGTTACAGATCATGAAATGTTTCATCCATACTACAGTTCAATCTAGCAATCTTCCTAAACTAGTTTTAGATTCTTCAACAGCCTACTCATCTATGCTTGCTACCTCCATAGATATATGATATGATGTGTATAATCCACGACAGTCGTCGACGACGGCTCTAACAAGGCAACTTTTTGGTGTTTAGGGGAAGGAGTAGAGTACTACTAATTAAATTCTTCATCCTCACCAACAGTACAGTGCATCTGGATTCTGCTCCAACAAGTTCTCCAGTTGATTAGCTGGTACACGAGGGGGAGTTTGCCATTTGGGCCTAGTTTGTAAATTGACAAAATCAAGAATTGATAAGAGGAAGAAATTTGATAAAATTTAAGATTTTTGCATTCAAAAATCTTAGATTTTATCAAAATTATGGCGTATATGATGGCAAAGAGATAGGAATACATATCCAGTCGCCTAATATCAAGTAGCCATCATCTTCTTCAGAAGTAATACTAAGCTTGCGACGGACAAAAACAGTCTCTGAACCCTTGAACATTGTTTCGATTGGCCGGAGCCTCTGAGTTTCCGACCGTTGTCGGAGATGATTCTGATGGGACGGGAAAGGTACAGGGTAAATGGGAGAGGGAGAGGGAGAGGGAGGGGGAGAGAGTTAACCGTCGAACTGATCAAAAAAAAAAAAAAAAGTTTACCGTCGACGACGACGGTTCACTCTAGATTATGTTTTTTTTTTATCAACTCTAGATTATGTTGAAACAGGTAATTATGGTTTTGATTCAGTATATCCAAACCTATTTTAAGAAACATAAATTCATTAAGATCAAGTACTAATTTATTTTCAATTAATATGAATTTTTTACATGATTTGTATTTTTCTGCGTTCTACAATGTGAGTGTCTCGGATCGTTAAAATACCACTGGGATAGATAGAAAATGTACTTAAAGTCCCTAAGAGTTGTTGGTATGGGAGAGGATATGATTCAGTGTATTCAAATCCATTTTAAGAAATAAAAATTCATTTAGATTAAGTACTAGTATGTATTTTATTTACGAGATATTCGTACATTATATGGATTATAATAATTTTTACAAGAAGAATGTCTCGGATCGTTAAATAATTGTCATTATGGGTAGAAATCGTCAAGAGAATTTTTAGAACCAAACGGCGTCGTTTTGGTGACATGACATAGGTTCAACCTATGTCATGACGTGGAAAATATATTTATTTTTACAGAAAAATACCATCTTTTTTTTTATCCGAAAAAAATACCATCCTTTCTCTCTGCTCAGATACACACGCGCCAACTTCTATACCTCTCAACTGTGTCTCAGATGCCGATTCGACCTTTCTGTTGCACGCCGCCGCCGTCGTCGTCATTTGCGGCACTTCCGTAATTCTTCACATTCCACCAGTTCCATCACAAATACATATAACATCGCAGAGCGTACCTGCTGATATTCTGTGGATCGGAATTGCGGGGTTCATCTGATGATCGAAGATATACATTGAGGAAGGAATACTATTAAATGGGTTCAGAAATGAAAACTGAAAGAAATTTATGTTGAAACTCGCGCAACAATGGTAGAACTGCAATTAAACCGGGAAATTCCTACGCAAAAATGGACCTACGTAGGAATTCAGTGCTTGGGGTTTATATCACTTTGCCCCTTAAAGTTGTGAAAGTTACGTATTTTACCCTTGATTTTTTTAACAACAGTTCTACTTGTATTCATGTCTTTTAAGTGACACGTTTTTACGATGGACAGACACGTATTTACAACGGACAGACATGTCCTTGTGAACAAAGGTGTTTCTTCCTCCCTTGTGACTATTCGAAGAGTCACCAGTTGATCTATATATGTTGCCTCTTTCGAGCTGGAATTTTTCATGTATTTTTATTTGAGTATGAGTCTTTCCATTCGAGGGAGTACAACCACAAAGTTTGGTTCGTCGGGCCTTTGCAATTGTAGTGCTGCTTTGGATGAGATTCTAATCAAGTAGTGCTAGAAGACATACGTCCAATACAAATCGTAAGCATCGTCATGGTGACAAAATTTGTCTTTAAGTACAAAAGGTCGCACTTGCCTTGATCACAGATTCTTTTTATTCCATCAATTTCCAGATTTTGAGTTCTTATTTTTATTGCATATTCGTATTATTGGTTTTGCCACAAAAAGTAAATATGTTTTCTAATAGTGTATAATGTTAAAACAACTATTACATTGGATTACTAGCCAGGTAGTCCCAAAGGTAAGACGGTTTCTTAGTTAGTTTGCTCCTTACTGTCAAGGTTTAATTTTTGGGAGTTGGGATCGTGCTACAAGAAAAGTAATTTCTTGTTCGCTTGCCTATGAACTGGAAGTCTAGAACATTGAACATGCCTTAGTTTATGTCGTCATTCTCGCATTTAAAAATTAACCAATGTGAATGAAAACTCTGGATGATGATTCATATTTTGAGTTTTTCACATGCGCAAGTATTCTTGAATTTTACAAATAGAGAGATAATCTCCAACAAATTGTTTGGGCTGATGCTTTACTTTCATAAAAGAAGTAGTAGCATACATTAATTGTGTTATTCAAAAAATGGGGTGAGCCCCAAGTCGAAAATCACTGCAAGAAAAAAGAAAAAAAGTGTTATAGAATTCCTCAACTTGGTCTTTTATACTCTACCAATTTTGACTAAGCTATTATATACTTGCTCACACAATCACCATCACATGAATGGCTATTTTTGTTCATTCAATGTACTCCACAAATAGATAAAATACATAGAATTTGGACAGAGTGAATAACTAAGTTAGAAGATCTCATCAAAATCATTTGTTTTGAATTTTATAAAAAAAACAATGTTATGGTGATCATGTAACGTGTCACTATTGCAGTTATAAAGTGTGTAAACTACATGATAAATGAAAGTACATTTTTATTGTACATTAGGGATATATCACATGGTACTCGAAATATGATTTTTGAATGTGATCACAATAATAGTATTAGTCTTTCGTAAAAACTTAATTCTTTCTTCTTCTTTTTATATATACATCATTCGTCATCTATTACATGGGGGGAGGGGAGAATGAGACTTAATCATTGAATGCAGTGTGGGACATCCGATAGTTTTATCCACTACTTGCAAACTTTATTCTTTCTATGGAGTTGTATTTATCCCTCAAAACAAAAGAAAAAAGTAGGGATGTTATAATTGTGTTTAGGAAGATTCTTATTTAATTTGTTTGGCATAAGTTAGCATCAAATCCGTTGTCGTCCAGCGGTTAGGATATCTGGCTTTCACCCAGGAGACCCGGGTTCGATTCCCGGCAACGGAATATCCATCTTTTTGTTCTCTTTTTTTTTTTTTCTGTTGTGGAATTTGCTCGTGTACCATCGATTTAGAGTGATTCCAACCCCAACCCAGTTGCGCACGTAGTTTCTCTTTTTTGGCCAGTTTGTGCCTTGTTCCCTACGAACTTCAGTATTTCCTAATCCACCACCACCATCATCTTCTTCACTTCAGAAATCTTGTGGAGACTCCTGACCAGTTTTCCTATCATAATCTCCAGGTATAGGCTCAACGCCAACTATTCCACTATCTCTCTCTCTCTCTCTCTCTGAATCTTTGTTCACACAAACTTCCCTTCTCTCTCTCTGAATCCATGTATTTTCTAGCTGGTGTTCTATTCTTTCCTTTCGATCAATTGATTTGTTCACTTTCTACCCAAGAATTGTTTCCATGCTTTTCTTTAACTGTTGTTGTTCGTCCTATAAATGTTGAGTTGATCTAAAGATTCTTTTTTTGATATCTGTGGAGCTCCTATGTGACATTTGTTTGTACGATTAGAGGGGATATTGGGTTGGATTTTTTATAATCACAAGATTTTTTTGTAATCACAAATTGACCATAGGTATAATAATTTTTGGGCTACCTTTTGGTTGGCTGCCGAGAAAGTTGTGGAATAGAGGGGTGAAAAGGGCTCATCTAATCCTTGCTGAATTATGTGTCTTTTGGGTTCTAAACAGCAAAAATATGGTTACCAATATAATTATAAAAAAAAAAAAGAAGAAAAGGGGGGAGTATATTACACTTTTAGCAGACTGTTTGATTTGCAATTCGAGAATTCATGTATGTTGATGGTTGATAAGGTTCAGGCCTTCGGGGTGAAGAGTGATTATACTGTTGAAATCATTGCAGATGGCTTCATCTCCTCTTATCTGTGACACGGAGCAATGGAAGGACTTGAAGGTAATTTGTTACTCTTAGAATTTTACTACAAACAATTATGGAATAGGGGTTGATGTGAAGCTTCTACCTTTGTGCAGGCCCACATCGACGACATTAAGAAGACACATTTACGTGAATTGATGAGTGACACTAATCGATGCAACTCCATGATGGTGTATGATATTCTAATAAACTTGTTGAAGTCATCTTGTTTTTATCCTTTTCTCCTTTTGATGTGGATTCCAAGTTTATCGTCTACAATAAGCATCAGAATTCTTCATTGGGTCCTGGTGTCTTTTTTGCAGTGAATTCAATGGGATACTATTGGACTACTCGCGACAATGTGCTACTCTTGAAACAATGGATAAGCTATTCAAATTGGCAGAGGTGCGGTGAACAATTTTCTTTCTTTTTCTTCTGGTGTAATGTTGGTATAAATTTTTGTAAGTTGGGCTTCCATGTATTCTAATGCAGGCAGCAGGTCTCAAAGAAAAAATTAACAAGATGTTTAACGGGGAGCGGGTAAGTATGTTTAACTTTCTTCTTCCAATCAAACATAACTTGCATAAACTGACATACTTGTTAGATCCTTCATCACTGTTTTTCATGTCACATTCAGATAAACAGCACGGAGAACAGGTGTGTCCTTCATGTGGCTCTGCGTGCTCCAAGGGATGCAGTTATAAACTGTGACGGAAAAAATACAGTCCCAGATGTTTGGGAAGTTCTGGACAAAATCAGGGAATTCTCTGAGAGAGTGCGCAGTGGTTCCTGGGTAGGGTTCGGTTGTTAATTATCATCTAACCAAACATTTATAGCGTAAGCGTAAGCTGTAACTTATGGGTACCTATTGTTAGGTTGGAGCTACAGGAAAACCATTGAAGGATGTTGTTGCCATCGGTATAGGCGGCAGCTTCTTAGGTCCTCTTTTTGTGCATACTGCTCTTCAAACAGGTTGACATTATGTGTTCCAATCTTCAGCGTCATAGTATTCTCTCTTTCTCTAGTATTTTTGTGCTTGTTTAAAGATTAAATTGCTTATACATGTTTATAAGCCTTGTGCAATGATGTCTGGTATCAACTCTTGGAAAATTTTCAGATCCAGAGGCTTCTGAATTTGCAAGAGGGCGCCAGCTGCGCTTGTAAGTACAGATTTTCACTCTGGCGCTATTTTTATCTTGTGGTGGTTTGCATCAGTGAAATAGAGAGAACCTTTTATGTCACCGAAGTAATAGGATTTTCCATTGCTCTTTTCAGTTTTCCTCCTGCATGACAATGTAGTGGCGATCTTAAGCTTGCAATAAGTCTTAGCTGCATGTCTAGCTCGTTACAATGGGATTTAGGCGAAATGTTCTCAAGCATTGCTCATGGTTATGTAGGTAGCAGTTGACTTCGGCAAATAGCAAGGTTCTAAAACTCGCTAGGCGCTCCCAGGGCGGCCGGGCACCTTCTAGCTTCCAGGGCCGAGTACTTGGCGCTTAGTCGGGATAGTCGGTGAGGGGTCTTCTAGCGCCTAGATGGCGAGTACTCGGCCTTCCAGACCTTCTTTTAGAACACTAGCAAATAGACCTCTTTTTTTTTTTTTTATCTTCTTAACGAATTGAAAGTGAATTACTTCGTCATGTTGTCAAGAAATTTTGTGCTAGGGGGTATGAGGATAAACTTTACAGAAGCCATTGCCCATGTGGCCACATATAGCCTGCGCGAAAGTGACAATATTCCATAACGAGTCTCCTACGAGGCTCATGATATGTATGAATTAAGTCTAACGATTTTGGTTTCTCGTCCAACAAACTTAGTCATGGTAGCGTAACTAAAATTACGAGAAGCCGCATGCTTTTAGTGGGAGAAGGAACCCTCCATAGTTACCACTGTGCAATGTTTGCTTACAACAACTGATGATTGATCATGGATTTATATAAGCTTGCTCCTTTTTCCTGTGTGCAGTCTAGCAAATGTTGATCCAATTGATGTTGCTAGAAATATTACTGGGTTGAATCCTGAGACTACATTAGGTAAAGTTTCGTTGTTCAGTCAACATCTCCATTAAGCATTATATGCTTACTGCCTGAGTGCTACTTTGGGTTACCTATACCTGTGCTTGAATTTGTCATGTTATTTGCAGTTGTGGTGGTTTCGAAGACCTTTACAACAGCTGAAACGATGCTGAATGCTCGGACACTGAGGGAATGGATCTCATCTGCTTTGGGGTTAGTTTAAGTTTTTACTTTGTTCGAGATATACGGATACTGCACAGTTGAATTTCACAGGGAGAGAACAGTCAATCAGTATTTATTAAATTTACAGGAGTTTGAAAATTGACTTAAAAAGAAGAGGTAAATTATCTGCCTTGGTGTAACTCTTCGGCTGGACAGACTATGATCTGCAAGTAATTGGAAATCCTTTGATTGTTCTGGATACCAATGAACTTTTTTGAAGCTCTTTCGGATCATTTGTATTTAGTGGTGATTACCTTAGGAAGATAATGAAACGCTACAGGAATAAGGTATAACCAAACTCTCTCAGATTCTCTCTGGTCATATAACTATTGGCGTGTTATTTTGCAGGCCTGAGGCAGTTGCAAAGCATATGGTTGCTGTCAGTACTAATCTAACGGTATTACTCTTTTTCCGTTGTCTCTTGTGCTTAGGTGGTTAACATCTCCTGTTCACCTGTTACATCAGTTTTGTGGAAAAATGGATAAAAACAGATATTTGTTGCTTGCTTATGCATACTTATGCAATCTGTAAATGTATTTTATTCTTGGCTTTTGATTTGAAGGCTGGTCATTTCTTTTCATGTGGTTTTGAGTGACAAGAAATCAATTGTGGAGTGCTATTTAAATAAAATTGATTAAGTTGGAAGTAAACCTATATAACCCTTGTCCGTGGATTTTGCTTAATCTTCAATGCAGCTTGTAGAACAGTTTGGGATTGATCCTAATAATGCTTTTGCATTCTGGGACTGGGTCGGAGGCCGATATAGTGGTAAGTATGCTGGCTATTTTTGTAAATCTAGTGGTGACCATGATATTTGATGCGCTTTTGAATACTTCTTGCAGTTTGCAGCGCAGTTGGAGTGTTACCTTTATCTCTCCAATATGGGTTCTCCGTTGTTGAGAAGTACGGTAACTTGCCATTTCTCTTAATTGCAATAGTGTTTTTTCCCTTTGTTTCATGATTTTACATTTAAATTGACGCCCAGTTTGGAGATTATCTGTGTAGGCCATGTGTAGGAGGTGAAACTTGTATTCTTTTAGCTGCTTCAAGGGAAGTTATGAAGTATACTACTATTATCCCAAATTAAGTCATGAACTCGAAATGTTTGTGGGCCTTTTGAGTTCTTAACATTTACGTTGTTTCTCTAGTCCTATTTGCTATTTGAATTGGCATTATAGATGGTTTAATGTTTCATCTTCCATTTACAATCTCCCACGGATGAGTTGAACACTAACTTCTATTGTAAGCTAAAATATCAATGCAATTGCAACTTTTTCTCAATCTTAGTTGAAGATACGAAGATACTTCTGCTTTGTATGTCTATTCGACTTCCCAGTGTCTTTTGGAAAACTGATAACAGTGGGACGAGTCTTTCACGTATGAAGTGTATGAAAATGAAAAGAAAATAACCAACTGTTCCCCCCAACCAAATGCAGAACCTAGGAATCTCTTCCATTAAAGTTGATTTCTCTTAAGCTTAAACCTTCTTCTTTTCTTTGACAGGCCCAACTTTTATCCATTCAACATGCTAGATAGATAGACTATCCTTATAACATGCTATGATGCTCTCTTGGCTTGCTCTGTATAGAGTTTCATGCCATCCGCAGTTTAGCAATATATGTCGTCTCCTTGGTTTTATTTAGATTCCACTTTGGTTGGCAATTGCTTCATTAATTGCTTCATTTCATTTATTAAGCTATTTGTTTCTCTTAAAGGTTCCTGCAGGGAGCTTCAAGCATTGACAAACACTTCTATTCAGCACCTTTTGATCAGAACCTTCCCGTATGTACCTCCTAAAAAGTATTTCTCGTGTTCATTCTTCCTATATATAGTGTCTGCTATAGCTATAATGAGCGCGTGTTCTTGTGCTCCTGACACGGATTAGGCCAAAAGCCTTGGAATAACAGGAGAGAATCTGAATTTGAGTGGTTATGAACTCTTTTTTGTCTGGATCGTTGTGTAGATCCCTTGATTTGTGGGTTTCATGCCCCAACACCTGGGCTAAATATCCGAGTATGTTTTAGAAGATTATTCTGATCCACCTTGGTGGTACTTTCAACCGAAATTTATACGGGATTCTAGTCAATGACATTGAATAATTTCTTCAGGTGCTTTTAGGTTTGTTGAGCATATGGAATGTTTCTTTTCTTGGACACCCAGCAAGAGTAAGTACATCACCTGCTACAAAGTTAGTTTGAAAATTTCTACGGGTGTTACCTGATGATTTGTTTTTCTCGTAACCTTGAAAGTTGTGACATTATTCCAGGCCATTTTACCTTATTCTCAAGCCTTGGAGAAGCTTGCGCCGCATATTCAACAGGCATGTTTACCATTCTTTTGCTTCTTTTGTATTCTCTTGGAAGTTTCTTGCTGATGCTCTTACACCATGCTAAACTTGCGCAAAATTTAGGTTAGTATGGAAAGTAACGGTAAAGGGGTGTCAATTGATGGTGTTGCTCTTCCCTATGAGAGTGGCGAAATTGATTTCGGTGAACCAGGAACAAATGGTCAGCATAGCTTTTACCAGTTAATTCACCAGGTAATTTACGAGCTCCAAAATGTACTATATTGTAGCCAGCAAGTATATGAGCTTCTTCTTGATATGATGTTTCTTGGAGTTTAGGGGTATATCATATCTGAGGGAGATAAGCTACTAATGGCTGTTGAATGCATTTTTTTTCTTTTTGATTAGTATAGGATACGGCACTTGACCTTTTGCTGTTGTATTTGTACAATCAATGTTGCTTGACTATGTCCTTACTCCTTACCATGAGTTGAAAACCATCTTCTTGAAACTTTCAGGGGCGAGTAGTTCCTTGTGATTTTATTGGTGTTGTGAAGAGTCAGCAACCCGTATACCTGAAAGGTACGCAAGTCATTTCATCTTATTATTTTGTTTGGGGACTATACCTAGCCTGAGTAAAGCGTGTCTCTTGATCCTTTTTCTATCTAAAGCTTGAATTTCCATTCAATTGTTGTTACAGGTGAAGTGGTGAGTAACCATGATGAGCTCATGTCAAACTTTTTTGCACAGCCAGATGCCCTAGCTTATGGGAAGGTAACATGAACTTTTTTTATTTGACATTGGTGAAATTTTAGAAGTAGTTATGTCTCTTTTCTATTTATAATTACGTAGTATCGCATCTAATTATGAATAGATTTGTTTTGATTCATATGACTTTTGATTGCAATATCTGTCTTGTAACTAGATTTATACTTTCTTATAGACCCCACAACAGTTACAAAATGAGAATGTCCCCCAGCATCTTATCCCTCACAAGGTGATTGTCCTTTCAGTCCAATTTGTTGTCTTTGATTTACAGTTCAATGCTTGCTCCTAATATTAGCATTATCTTTCATAGACCTTCCCCGGCAATCGTCCTTCTCTCAGTCTTCTCCTTCCATCATTGAGTGCTTACAACATTGGACAGGTTTGGCGGAAACTTTTAATCCTTTTGTGCAGTAGTTTGTTCATGTTGCTAATCATTTGGAGGTTTTCGAGTAGTTTAAATTCTTATAATCCATTCATTTTTGTTAGCACCTCTAGCGGTCTGATGCTCCCAGTGGTTCATTGGGGTTATTAGATCCAAATTTTGTAAACTGGACATTTTGGTCCTCTGGGAAGTCTGCTTGTATGGTCCATGCTGGTGAAAAATACCTAAGACCAATCAGCCGTTGTTATTAATGGGATCTCGTACAGCATTTGCGGAGTAGCCTAGATGAACCATGCTGTTTAATTGTCTGACTTTTATGCTTCACATTTTTTAGAGAGTTGTATTCTCATCCTCATAGTATTTTTCGTGGATAGATGCGTAAGCTATCTGGATATCATTTTGAGTTTCACCAATGGAATTGAAGTGGACATCAATTAGTGCATGAAGGATTGCATGTTATTAGATATCCCTTATATTTCATTTAGGTTGCTTTGGTACTGCAAAAGTGGATGACCTTAAGTTCTTTACCAATGACCTGAACGCGCTTCACTCTGAGAAAACTTGTTATAAGACAGTTCGCGGTACTTGGCGTAAAAGATGCAGATAATCATTTATGAAAATAACATGCTTGTAAAACCTGTAGGACCTGTGTATGTTAGGTAAATAAATATAAGGGATAGACACATCAGGGAAGTTGATTGACGAAGGTGCTTAGTCTTCAGAGGATTGGTCAATTGTAAGAAAATAAAATGGGAAATGAACAGCTGAATCGTTTCCCTTCCCTAGAATATGAAACAAGACACTAAAACAGGCAAGAACATAGTAAAACTGCAAACACGCTAAACCGTAGCTCCATTATACAGTAAACGGTGTAAACAAGAATTCATAATTTTGCGGAAGTATTTTTGCATGTTATGTGGAGAAAAAGTTCCATTTCTCTCGGTGTTTATACTCTTCTAGTGCTTGGACACACGCACACACACTCAAAAAGAGAATCCTATGTGTCCTTTTTTTGGTGCCTCCTTGTTGCATGGTTTGGGGATCCAATGCATGAATGTAGCACTTTAGTCTCCTTTCATACCAGGACTTGTCTTTTTGCATATTGGTGTCTTACTTCTTGTTAAGCGATTAACATATCTGTCTTTGTGACCCAATCCCACAAATTCTTGTTCTATCCTCAGTTGCTGGCAATATATGAACACAGAATTGCTGTTGAAGGTTTCGTTTGGGGTATCAACTCTTTCGATCAGTGGGGAGTGGAGCTAGGAAAGGTATTTTTTTAAATCTGTATTTTAGCTTTCCACGTCACGGTTATGCTTCTTACACATTCCGATGTCCATTACACGCGTTTTGTAGACCGTTTAGCTCCAGAACATTTTGCTTGGCTACTTTTCCCTTTCCTCTTGTTCCTTAACAATTATGTTTCTATGCTAAACTGCAGTCGCTGGCTTCCCGAGTCAGAAAGCAACTTCATGCATCTCGGAAGAAAGGAGAAACTGTTGAGGGCTTCAATTTCAGTACCACAACAATGTTAAAGAGATACCTAGAGGTATGTAAAGCATCATTTCATGAAAGAGGATAGTGTTATGGTGCATCATCCAACCATTTTTTGAAGAAACTGCTGTTTCTAGTTTCAGAAAATGAGAAAAAAAATAAAATAAAACACCAAACAAGTAATTTGATTCAGAAATCGCAGTCTTAACTCTTTATAACAACTCAATTTGAGCTGTGTGTGTCAGACTTGCCAGAGCATTTTTGCCAAGAGAAAAATGTGTCTGATTTGCAAGATAATTGTTCCCAAAACAAAGAGAGGTTTTGGTTAACTGCAGGCTCATTGGCAAATGCTATACGTGGATCGTTTGTCCACTTTTCTCTGCCTTAATGTTTGTATGTTAGGTTGATTTGAATCATGGATATGTGCAAAGGATAGGGGTACCGAACATGGTGGTATCAAAATTGTATTATTGTACAAACTGCCAGCAACCTTTCGGATGATTTTGATTTTCATGGATTTGGATTTTTTATGATCCCATTTTGAAGAAGGCCGTGCTTAAAAATTTGGCTTTTATTCTTGTGGGGATTTAACAAAATTGTTTTCATTTCACAGGGAAGTGCAGATGTACCTCAAGATCCGCCTACTCTTCTCCCTCACATGTAAGTGGCATCTTTGTTGAAGGAACTGCCAGTTACCTTTCGGATGATTTTGTTTTCAAGACCACATAATCTTGAATAATTACAGGCACGACTGTCTGTAACTCGCTAACTTATGTAACGTTTGATTTTAATTTTGTTAGTTTGCGTTGGAATTACCCAAGTTTTGGCTGTTCTAATTACTCTTGCTGTATGCTTACATGCATTGGTATACTAATAAATCCAACATTTGATTTACCCAAATGGTTTGAGTTTTGAGTGTTGCAACACTTACGTCCCGTTATACCAAGTGAATTATTGGCTTTTTGGCTGTTCTCACTTTACGAGTTAAGCTATTCTCCTCACTTACATCAACTAAAAAAACTCTAAAGGGCCTAAAATCAGAAAAAGTTTTGGGCACGGAGAGGGTATATACGCGTGGTGTCCGGCACAATTTGTCAGTTTTAATCGGCCTAGATTTGTCGGTGACATTTTTGTAAATTTTGGGGACAAATTTTCATGTTTGGATGCTTGGATGGGGTGCCGGGCATCCAGTTAGCTAATGATTCATCGATAAATCCAAAACAAAGTAGTTAGTACAGAACTTTCCATGCCATATCAAGGGTTCAACAGTTTTTTCTTAACTTGTTTTTAACACCACATTGAGAGTGCTAGCTTGTTACGCTGATACAAAATTACTGAACAAAAGAGAAACAAGCCTAGCCCTACAATCGATGTTGACGAAAAGTAAGAGCAGAAACTGAAATTGTGGAGCCTAAAAACATCCTACTACACTGGATCAACTACTTCTAGACACCGGTAGAGCCGAACCCACCAGCACCTCTAACAGTCAAATCTAAGTCCTCAACTTCCACCACTTCCGGCTTCATGATAACCTCGATAATCAACTGAGCAACCCTATCGCCGGCCTTCACTTCAAAATCGGTATCAGAGTGGTTGAACAAAATAATCCCAACTGGACCCCTGTAGTCCGCATCTACCACTCCTGCCAAAACATCGATCGAATTCTTCCATGCCAATCCTGATCGAGGTGCTGCAAAACAAAACAAAACGAAACAAACCCAAATCAAAAGGCAGTGTATTAACACCATAGACTGATTTATGAACATAGTCATATGCTGTGCATATAATATATGCATCGGGATTTATGGAGATTTTACCAATGCGAGCGTATGTTCCTTCCGGGATAGCTATGCTTAGATCAGTTGGTACCAATGCTTTTCCCCTGGCTGGTACTGTGACTTCTGTTGCGCTGATCGTAAATTAAAAACAACCAATTAAAGTTAACAGAGTCACGAACAGCTTTGGATTCAGAAGCTACAGAGTCACGTTCATTTTCTTGGGTCTATCACAGACCATGAATACATTACAAGAAATGAACGAAAAGTGCAAGATAGATATAGAGAAAGAAAGGGGGGACGGCGTTAGTTACCTGCAAAGATCATAACCCGCGGAGAGAGGGGAAGCCCTAAACGGCAGAACAGCTTTCTCAGAAAGCTTCTTCACTCTCAAAAGCCCATTGAAGCCGGGCTGGTCAAGCTTCTGAACTTTCGGAGACGGTTCAGCGATTTCGAAACCGTTGATTTGTGGATCTTGTTGGGCCATTGCAAGGATTTGAGATCGATGATAGAACTTTAACTGGGTATTTCGCAGAAATTGGGATTGAGTGGTGGAATTGGGCAATGGCTGAGAGTGGGGCTTATATGGAGAGAATATTTTCCCGCGAAAATTCTGCCATGCGTACTTGGAATGGCGCCAAAATGTTGCCGACATTTTTCTTAGGGCATTTTGGTCGTTGGGGAGAAACGACGACCAGGATTAGGGGTTTTATCTGCTGTGTGTTTCTGGTAAATAGCAACCGTCTTACTTCATGCAACTCAATGGAGGCCCAAGTAAACTGGCCCAATTAAATGTCAAATAAAATCTTCAGTAATTGGTCCAAAGAAAAAAAATTGGTCTAAAGGACAAGTTTGGGGCTTTAAATAGTGTTTAGTCCAGTTTAACTTATTTTAATGCTTCCAATACATTGATGGAAAATTTTTGAGGACTCAAGGACAACATTAGACAAAAATACCCTTAATGAATCATCTCCTTGCGCGTCCTTTATGCACTGCTATAAAAAAATAAAAATAAATAAAACTGAAAGCGACTTGTCACTGTCAATTCCCCGACAATGACCCGTCATTGCATTTCTCCATTCAAGTTGCAGTTGTCACGTGCTTGGCGGTGGTGCGCTTTTGTAGACCCCATCCCGTCTCTCTCTCTCTCATGGCTGCCATTTTCTTTCTCTTTAATTTTGGAGTTTGGTTCAATTTTAGGGGATTTAGGCTCTTTGGAGTAGGGTATAGTGGGTTTAGGGATTTTGGGTTTAGGCACTTAGGGTGCACTTTCCAATTATAGAGTTTTAGTGGTTTAGGCACTTTCGTGGGTACCCTAGAATTTTAGGCTCTTTAGGGTGCATTAGGATTTATGTTTAGACATTTTCATAGGGTACCATAGGGTCTTAGGCACTTTCAAAGGGTATCCTAAGGTTTAGGTTTAGGCACTTTCATTTAGTTTGGGAGTTTAGACACTTTCATTGGCTAGTGGGGGCATTTTTGGAATGTGTATGTGATTTGTCCTCTTGGCATTAAGGAAAAAGTTGATGTTCTTATTGCAATAAAGACCTCTTTACTATGTCCTCCCAAAAAACGGACCCTAAAACCTTTTACCATATTGTACATAGGTGGTGCTACACTGCTTTAGTGACAGCTTGTTCTTGTCCTTTCGGATAGTAGCTATGGTTCAAACCGGATATTTCACAGTAGGTCGGGAGCCCTTATAGTCACGTCCAAGAGGGGTTGCTACGATGGTTGCTCACTCTCACCCTTTTTAGCCTTTGGACAGTTTCTTTCGATTAAAAAAATGTCAAATAAAATCCACATATCCAAAGATTAGACTATATAGTATATTTTTATGCAAAAATATGATTCTTAGCCCATCTAGTTGTACTCTTTGACTTCTGAGAGATTCGGGGTTCAAGTCTATGAAGAGACTTTAAATCTCCTTTAATTGTTAACCTACTAACACTCCTCTAACATCCACTAATGCATATCATCTGACAAAAATAATGTATTTATTGGTACGCACATGAAGTAAATATTCATTCAGGTTGGGGGAAAAAAAGTATGATACGAATTAAATATTTAGTTCATGTATAAATTGTGACTACGTGTGAGATGTGCAATCTAGACAAATTAGAGGGATCATTAGTAATCTAGACAAACAAATGGATCCTTTAGGCAAGTGGTGACTAGCTCATGCGGTAGAGCTCTTGGACGTCTCATACTGCATCCCGGGATCGAGTTCCATTCCCCTCTTCCCCATGTATTAAATTAGAAATGACGAATGACAAAAAAAAAAAATGGATCCTTTAGATTATCAGATAAATTTATTCCGAAGAACCTTAGACTACGAATAGATAATAGAGGCTTCATTTTGATATTGTTCTTGGATTTTCAACAAGAATTTTAATCGCAACAAATAACACTTATATGAAGTTACATAGTTTAAGGCTTTCATGTGTTGGGAGAATTTATTGTGAATTTTAGGTAATTTTTTGTTCCGTCATCATGATTTTTTGGTGCTTGCAACAGTGACAGGATGCTCTACCAAAAGAATATTTGAATATTTTTTCCAACTTTGATCTATATTTTTATATTTTTTTTGAGTCCTTTCGTCGAAGAAAAAAAAATTTGATGTAAAAAATTTACCCAAATCTCGCAAAACTTAAAATGACCACAATGATCATGCCACAAATTAAGTCCACTACCCAAAGCACAAGATGAATTTAGCCATGTAAAAGAACTGAAATTGAACCACACAAGAGTGCCACATTGAGATTACTTAAACATGTTTTTTCTGAGCAACTTGTTTTCTCAGTTGAAGAACATTGATGTGTATATACATCTAACTTTCATGTAAGATACAAACCCAGTTTTTGACCCTGCCATTAATACTACTACAATAGAAATGTGTCCACTGATTTTCCGTTATCGGCTAATCATTTCCTTTGTTTTTTATTTTTTGGTTAAACGGTCAAGGGGTCTGAGCTAGCTTACGCGCCTCGACTAATCCCCTCCCCGGTCCGGTCTCTGGCCAGTCCTTTTCTTTACACCATCTTCTTGCCTTTCTCACCCTTCTTGGAAGTAATACTCGTCTCTCTGGTGCTCTGTCCAACAAAAAAGCACAAGAAGCAAAATTCTGTCACGAAAAAACATTCTACTTCCTCCGAAACTCAGAACCAAATGAAAGGCACATAGCTATCGCGAAAGACTTCTATGAACAGCTCAATATCCAGATGTGTAAAGAACTTGCGTGATCCCAATAAAACAATAAGAGGCATACGTGTATATCGAAGGATTCTGTACATATCTGCATTCGGGTCCGTGCCCGAAAATAGATGCAGGTAACATTGCTGTAGCTTTTATGTCTTAGAAAGCAAAGGTAGTTTTTGTGGCAAAATACACGTTCTCTCATTTATTAAGCACTTCAACTTTGGGTAAATTGCACCTCCAAAAAACTGATAACTTTATTAAGGCCCATATATTGAGTACCCATAAATGGAACTCTTCCCCAACCCCTACGCCACTCCTATCTTTTCACATGGAGTTGTCAAAAAATAAATGTTGAAATTAAGTCCCAACCACTAGTTGACATATGTCCACCAACTTGCAAGTAGGTTCCATACTCGTTCTGTTTGACCGAATATGAGTATCGAATTAAAATAGTTATGCAGTAGACCCATATTAGCCCCATTAAACAAAGAGACGACTCGAAGTAGGATTTGAGACTCGTTAGTAGGATTTGAGACTCGTTTGTTTGACCGAATATGAGTATCGAATTAAACTAGTTATGCAGTAAGACCCATATTAGTCCCTACGCAAAGAGACTCGATGTATCAAATTACACACTCATGCGAGGACAAACATTAATCGTTCTTCAACAAATTCAAATTCAAACTCTCGAAAACTCACAAGTAGTCAAAAATGGACAATTTTTTGCAGACAAAAACACCCCCAAAATGAGGTGAAGTGCCCAGGTATTGATGAACAAGGCAATAGAAATGAATAGATGGTGAAGAGCAGAGGAGTTTTTTATTGGACTAACCGTTGATAGAACGGTTAGAGGTTCGAAACTGATTGATCTCAAGCTCATTCTGGCGATTTCCGAGACGGCAGCGTTTCTAACGCCGGGTACATCACTGGTTAGTTCTTCGTAAGCGGCCTCAAAAGCCTCAAGCCAAAAGCTAGGCAACCGAGCGGTTTTGCTTTGAGTGTACACATCCCACATCTGCCTAACCAGTTTCTCTCTTTCCTCTAACTCCTGCCCATAACACCAAAACCAAATCAGTGAAATCACAAAGGAATTCAAAACAATTTTCAGGCCTTTGGATGTCAGATGATAACAGCAGAAAAGAAAGGCTTGTGGTTTATCACCAAATCTCACAACTTTTGGTTAGGTTTCATGAGAAACAAAATGAACCAATAAAGATTGATATTTTTCGTTCATTTCTCACCATTTTTGTTCTCTTTTCCCACCCTTTATCACCATCGAAAGGGGCTGCTATTCCCATCCAAACTACCCAAATGCAAGTGTTAAAAGTGCTAACGACAGAACACCCAAACAAGAACATAAACCAGCACAATGACTCTAAGAAGAAAAATAATTAATGTAGTTCAGCTTAAAGCCTCTAATCAACAAAGGAATTTTGTTCTGAAGATGAAAATATCAGCATCTCCAATAGTTCAATAGCTAAAGAAATGGAATGCTATCCCTATAGTATGTGTTTTGATAACCGGATGATCGGGCCAGCTTGCGAGCACCTCGACTAATTCCAGGCCTGGAGGTAGCGACCGGCATAACCTAGTGGCCCCAAGAGTTTTCTCCCTACAGTATTTTATTAACAAATGGGACAAAATCCAATAATTTAGCTGAAAAATGCTATTTCATTTTCATCTATTTTCCAGCAATAAAGCAAATGAAACTACTCTTTGTGTTAAATGAAACAAATTAGAGCAAGTCCACCAACAGGTCCAACACCCCAAATCCCTTGCCATTGTCATAACTTGCTGTCAAATCACCAAATTATGGCAAAAAAAGGTTTTTGGTGCCAAATTTCCCAGCAAATTTGGCTTTGCCACTTCACTCAACCCAGCTAATTAATCGTGCTACAATAGCACCAAACTTGGGAAAATATAAAAAAAAAATCAAAAGAAATCCATAAATTAAAAGAGCTCATTGAATTTAGTAGCTAGCGGCAAAAAGTTCGAAAAAATTCAAAAGAAAGCCATAAATTAAAAGAGCTCATTGAATTTAGTAGCTAGCGGCAAAAAGTTCGAATTTGTTTTGGACAAATACAGATTGAATACTCAGAAAACCCCATTAACAAATGGGACTCTAAAATAGTAAAGCCAACAAGTGGGAAAGGGGAGGGGGCAAACCAGGACGTCGAGATCGGTGTGGATCGGAGAATCAAATTGGTCGGAGAGAGGATTGAGGTTACCGGCGGACCATTTGAGAGTGACGGTGCCGGTGAACATGGACCAAAACGCCAGTAACAGAATAGCCGCTAATGCCCAGAACTTGTACGGACTCTTCCCAAAGAGGAAAAATCCACCGCCACCACCACCTCCACCTCCAGTACCGCTACTGCTAACCCCATTTACGCCGTTGGTTACTAGTAGTGCCGTGAGTGCTTCTTCGGCCTTCATTTTCTCACTCTCGATAATTGGTTGATTGGTGGATTGCTCTAGTGAGATAGATAGATAGATAGAGAGAGAGAGAGAGAGAGAGAGAAGGGGAGAATTATTGGAGCGAAGGGTGGAAATTGGGAGAAATTTTCAGTGCGGAGCTGGCATCATATGGGATACTGAGCGCACATATCGACCCTACGAAAATATTTTGGACAGCTCAAATTTTTAATAAAAAAGAAGAGAGAGTAGCAAAAATCTGAGCCACCTAAAATACTTTTAGATTGCTCAGATGCAAGCCGTCACCACATGGCCATGCCAGCTTGGCCCTAATTTTTTTTCAAAGATCAGGGACGAGAAATTGGGTTCTTGTAGCGTCTCATCCGCACTGCATTATAGCTCCCCCGTTTCAACCATCCAAAAATATTTTTAAAGATCCTAATTTTAAGACTCTCAAATGGGTGCCTTCCCAGTTTTTCAAAAGATTTTAGCAACCCAGTTGCTAAAATCATAGTTGATGAACTCATTTGCTAAAATCAATCATGATTTTAGCAACTGAGTTTCTAAAATGTTTTGAAAAACTCAGCGTTAATGAGTTTTTGTAAAAATCAGACAATTACTTGTTGAAATGGACAACTAGATGAATGTTACACCGTGCAGCGCGGACAAGACCCTAAATGACCCGGGTCGGTGTAATGACAAAGAAGTCCGAGGAGTCAGATTTCACACGTAGAGGTGGGGAGCTATTCGGTAGATATGGGCAAAACGACATAGGAGTATATTTGATTATTGACCTCCGACATTGAGGGGTCCACTAATGTGCCTCGTAATTAAACGAAGCACGTTTATCTGTTTATTGATAGAAAAATTTACCAATACACGCAAGTAGCCAAATACCCAAACAATAAAAATAAGAGTTTAAGTTATTTCCATCGCCAGTGAAAATAATTTTTTTTTTCAAATTGATTGCATTTCGTTACATGTCCATGTTCTACTATTTGTAACCACTGTTTGGACACATATGACGCAATGCAATTGATTTGGAGGAAATTTTTGTTTCCACTAGCGGTAGAAATAATTTAAACTCTAAAAATAAACACAAACGGTAATTAACAAGGTACCAAACTACCAAAAGTTTCTTCTGAAACTACATTAATCTACCAAACTACCAAAACTACATTAATCTATCACTACACTCCAAATATCAAATTTTCATACGAATACTTCCACATCTTCTTCGCCCTGAAGAAAAATCAAAACGATTCAAAAATCAAAACCGACCCCCTAATTTTTTTATTTTATTTTTGCCGTTAAACTTATTAATTGAGTTGCTTGTAAAACCTTCTCCAAGTGGACGAGTAGAGTATTATTTTGCAAGTCTGCAATTGCGTTGCATAAGAATTGGTGATCGATATGGTTAGCAAGTATAGAATATGATTAGAATCACAGCCGTCAGTCTTGACGTTTGGGTTGTTTTAAGTCTTAATATTACAGCTTAGTTGCTCATTGACTATTAATAAGTCATACAAAATAAAAAGATATAGTACTACAAGTCCAAAACAAAAATCATGGTAACACACTGTTTTTAGCTTGAATTGAAAGTGAAGTTTAACGATTCACAAAAGATGAAATAAATGTTGGAAAATATGTTTACCTTTTGTGATAAAGCCAAAATATGAATGCAATAAAATTAAAACTCGAAACCTGGAAATCAATGAAAACGAAATGGTGATCAAGGCGAGTGTTTAACACTCTGTACTTAAGACAGATTCGCCCCTGCTATGGTGCTTACGGTTTGCATGGACGTCTATCTCCCAGCACTACTTGATCGAACTTCCCACAGAAGCAGCACTACAATCGATGGGTCTGTTGAACCAGACTTGTGTCGTACTCTCTTCAATGAAAGACTTCGACTCTATAAAAGTGTAGAAAAATCAACTTCCGAAATGAATGAAAAATGTCATATATATAGGCAAACTGGTGACTCTACGAATAGTTACCAGGGAGAAGAGACACCTTTGTTCACGAAAGGATGCGTCCGTCCACAGTGAACAGGTGCCACTAAAAAGACACGACTCTAAATCAATTCAATTTCCATTCACACTTAAAATAAATATTATATTCAAAATATTTTTTCCAACAATCCCCCACATGAATGAAATTAACTCGATAACAAATGCAAAAACAATGCAAACAATAGAGAGAGTACATGTGGAAATTTCCTGCATGGGGTTAGGTAGCTTTTGTCTTTGAACCTTGCCTTGTGAATAACTATCAGACTTACTAGCTAACCAGTGAACGCGATGTCTTGAACTGTTCAGCTGTTTGTGTTTGTGTAAGTCAAGACAATAGTCAACACACATGATCTTTTCGAACACAGTTGGTTCTTACGGTTGTGCCCATTTTGGCCCTAGAACACGCGACTGGTTTCAGAGAGTGTTTTTTAAAGAATTCAGCCTTAAAGTTCTCATAGAAGCGGCCTACTTCACACTCACATAGGTGATCTCTTATTAAGAGTATCCTGCTATACCCCACTTGGATTTATCAAGATATAAGAATCATTAAAAGTTAAAACTTAACCTAAATCGCTGCAGGCATCACTGTTTCACCATAGGAATGAGTTGGAGATATATATCTCCTCAGTGATACTCCTAAGTCTCATATAACTCGGTTGTCCCGTTGAATCTAGATCTTGGGATCTCCAGTCAGCTAGGTTGGGTTGCCGTTATAGAGACTTTTAATTGGTAGGCTTTAAACCCATTCCCCTCGATGATCATTTATTCTCTAGTCAAAATCACTTGGTTAACGGATCCGTATTTCATTATTGACCTTCAATGGTGCTAATTTCAATTGAGAACAAAGTGTTGTATGGTATTGTACGTGTCTGCGATTATCATGCCAGGACTTACCATACTATCTGTGCCTTTCTAACTTTGAGTGTCAAACTTATGAACACCAATCGAAAAATAATCTATAAATTTTTGGCACAGAATTAATTAATTGCTTGTATGAGTAATTTTAAAAAAAACCACGTATGAGTTACTTGCAAAAACCCAATTATTTGCAAAAAAGCACCACTTCCCCCACAATTATGTGATGATCTAGAATATTCACATAATCACCTATAGTTTGACATGATTGTTTTAAGTCCTGACAGGTATCAATGTCACAACTATTAACTCATACTTGTGTTTAACAGTACATGTCTACAATATCGAGATTTACCGTTCTTCGTGGTCCTCTATGTCTTTCCAACTACCGATGGCCATCGTATTATAAATCTTGGCACAGAATCGAAAATCGAAAGGGGGTAGTTTAGATAACAAACCGTTTCAGAACAGTTGCTGAGTAATCCCGAACTAATCTAGAGTTGGAGAAGAATTAAGGAATTACACACTGCATTCATGAATCACGTAGTAGTGGACTTCCTTAAGTTCCTTAATTTATAGTTTTCTTTGTATTCACATGCAATGGTTGCTTGCTCTGCTACAGTGTTGGTGCGAAGTGGCGATACCATTCCGTTGATTGTGTCAATCCGATTAACCCATTTGGCTATGCCAGATTTTTGTTCGAAACAGAGAAGACAAATCTACGTGTTTATTCAAATAAGAGTTTGAATGGGTGTATCTTTTTAAATGTCACTATGTCTTATATATATGTGAAGATGTGACCCTTACGTTTAAAATAAGGGATGTGACTATTGAGGTTACACCAAAAGGTGTAACCGTTGAGTTTACATCAAGAGATGTGATCGTTCAGTTCAAAACAAAGAAATGTAAACATTGAGTTTGAACTAAAAGGTGTGACCGATAAAATTAAACCAAGGGGTGTGACCATGGCGTTTTAATGAATAGAGACATGACTATTGGTGAAAAGTCACAAATGATTTGGTCATTCAAAAAGTCATCGATAAGCGTGAGTATTGGTGAATAAGTCACATATCCTATGACTTTTCAATAAGTCACTTGACCAAATCGATTTAGAACATTAAACATGTAAATTCTTATTTTGAGTTATTTGAAATTGAGTTTCGATAAACTTAGCAAATGGCCTGGTTATGTTTGATTTGGTATAAAAACTAGGATTTAGACTATTTTTATCTCTATAATCTTCTCGGATGTTGGTAATTATCAAACAACCTTGCCCCGCAAGATATATATATTTCTAAATAAAGTGGAACCGATTTTTATGTTATGGAGAGTATCCAATGAGCATGGAAAAATATATGGAATGCATGTTGCATTTAACATAAAATCGTGGCAATTGTCCAAGTGGAAAAATGTGGAAATTGAGTAAAGAGTTACTCGATTTTGGGTCAGTTTACTCAATGTGGGGGTTTTTTTCTTACAAATGTGTCCGAAAACACAAGAGATGAAGAGAGAGTTTTTGATACTTGGTTGTGTCATGTCATAAACTGCGGAAATTATTTCGATAAATTCTGAATTGATTTCAGAATTGTGGGGGAAGCAATATGAATAACTTTATAATTTCCACAGAGTTGCACTATTGGAGATGTCCAACTATACTTGATGGATAAAGTATTATGATATGAGTATTCAATTTAAAGTTTTAGAATCCCATGGTGGATTTAATTTTACAATTGGAGTGCAATAGTGATTTGGAATTCTAACGTGTGTATAGCAAGGTCTACGATGGAGTCTGATCAACTCATTGTATTAGACAAAAGCTAGTAAGCGGAGTGGCTAGGCCATCTCTTAGAGGATATTCCAATGTGGTTCGATTTTGTTGTTGGAAAAAATATTTTGAATATAATATTTATTTTAAGTGTGAATGGAAATTGAATTGATTTAGTCGTGTCTTTTTAGTGGCACCTGTTCACTGTGGACGGACGCGTCCTTTCGTGAACAAAGGTGTCTCTTCTCCCTGGTGACTATTCGTTGAGTCACCAGTTTGCCTATATATATGGCATCATTCATTCATTTCGGAAGTTGATTTTTCTACACTTTTATAGAGTCGGAGTCTTTCATTGAAGAGAGTACATACACAAGTCTGGTTCAACAGACCCATCGATTGTAGTGCTGCTTCTATGGGGAGTTCGATCAAGTAGTGCTGGGAGATAGACGTTCATGCAAACTGGGTGGTAGTCGAATTGAAATTTAAAAAATTAGTGACATTTCACTAATTTTTTAATCGCGCGGAAGTGGTTGGATGGAGATCGAGTGGTAGTCGCCGGAGGTAGGAGTTGATTTTTTTGAATTTTTTGTACAAAATTAGAACTTTTAGAAATTAGTGAAATCTCACTAATTTTTTGGGCCCGCAAAAGTGGTCGGCCAAAGGTGAGGTAGTTGTCAGTGGGAGGTAGGAGTTGATTTTTTTTAATTTTCTGTACGAAATTAGAACTTTTAAAAGTTAGTGAAATCTCACTAATTTTTTTGATCGCCAGAAGTGGGGTGGTGGTCGGCCAGAGGTGGAGTGGTGATTTTTTTGAATTTTATGTTCGAAATTTGAATTTTTAAAAATTAGTGACACTTCACTAATTTTTTTGGTCGCCGGAAGTGGTCGGCCGGAGGTGGGGTGGTGATTTTTTTGAATTTTATGTTCGAAATGTGAATTTTTAAAAATTAGTGACACTTCACTAATTTTGTTGGTCGCTGGAAGTGTTCGGCCGGAGGTGGGGTGTTATTTTTTTGAATTTTATGTTCGAAATGTGAATTTTTAAAAATTAGTGACACTTCACTAATTTTTTTGGTCACCGGAAGTGCTCGGCTAGAGGTGGGGTGGTAGTCGGCCAGAGGTGGGGTGGTGATTTTTTTGAATTTTATGTTCGAAATGTGAATTTTTAAAAATTAGGGTGGTCGGCCGGAGGTGGGGTGTTGATTTTTTTGAATTTTATGTTCGAAATTTGAATTTTTAAAAATTAATGACACTTCACTAATTTTTTGGGTCTCCAGAAGTGGTCAGCTAGAGGTGGGATGGTGGTCGGCCGGAGGTGGAGTGGTGATTTTTTTAAATTTTATATTCGAAATTTGAATTTTTAAAAATTAGAGATACACTTCACTAATTTTTTTGTCTTTATGTTCAATTGTAAAGGTTCCTTGTCCTTCTTTTTAAATGTTTTGGATTTTTGGCTAAGTGGCCCTTTTATTTTCAAGTAACGTATTCTTTTATGTCTATTTAGAGTAAAAATCTACTATTTTGTTAAGAAGTTTTTAATATATTTCCATAATCCACTAATACCAATTTTAATTCTTTTTTGTTCCACCTTAATTTCATGATTGCTATTCAAGGAAAACTCAATTCTCTTATTCTCTAATCTCGACCTGCTTCCTAATTTTTTCTTCCTTTTCTATTTCTTTACAATATCTCTTGATCTCTTCCAGCCTTAAAACTATCTAACAGGTTGGATTCTTAGTTGCAGTCTCACATCTCTCTCACATAGGTTCATTTGTGGTCTCTCTTTTTAGGGTTCTTCATGTTTTTGTTCAGTCCATGATTGATTAGGGATTAAAAGTGTTGGGATAAAGTGTTCCTTAGTCATGTAGAACCGAAACTGAACCAAAACCGGTCCGGTCTTGCGGTTTGGATCTGGACAGATTCTACATTTGTATTGGTTAGGTTTTGGTTCTTAATTTTCTAGAGCTGGTCGAAATTGCCCGATTACTGGATTTGAAGAGAACCGATCCAATCTGGACTGTGTGCACCCCTAAAAACCAACAGTTGTAAGACTTTAGCAGCAAAAGTATGGTAAGAAGTCAGAATACTATGAAACTCACTCTTGGGTACATATCTTTAAATCACTTGATCCGAGCAATATTTGAAAAGTTCTGGATCCTCCCAAAAGTAGTTCTCGATCAATGAAAATAGTCGGTCCTTATCTTGCATGGACCAATGAGAAAGAATCTCTCCAACGACAATATAATTGACACTTGTGACACCTCAAAAAGTTGTTGATCTCAAAGGAGTGGCGTCACTTGCATACTCAAGTATGCTACCAACTTCTCGGAACCTTTCTGTAGTGGGCCAAACAATCAACCAGTCTAGAAGTGTCAACCAGTGATCTTGAAGTTTGCCATCATTAACCTAAAAACCTTTGAAGACATCTTGTCGAGCAGTGGCGATGTCGGATGGACCGGTATGTAGAGCCTGATCAAGATCCAATGGGAGGGGTATTTATTGGTTGGCTCAGTGTGCCAATGGGTCAAGTAGGCATGATTGACAGAGCCAGCTATCCCGTCATGACTAGACCAGGGATTACACTTCGGCCACCTCATCACCCTACGCCTAAGGCACTTTGTCATCAGAGTCGATACCCAGCAGTACCGTTATGTCGAGTCGTTGGATTTAGATATTGCTAGGGTTGACTCAGCACGGTATGACATGTCACATCAGTGGAAGGTGTCAGCATAACTGTATAGTCTGTTATTTTTTGGCATGAACTCTCGAAAGGGACTATAAAATGGGAACAGAGGGAGTACCTTGCAATATTTGAACAATGGAGCTATGATCACAGAACTTGTAGTAGTCGTCGAGCTTTTTTAAATGTGAGCATAGTTGTCGGTGTTATTAGGTATAATTGCTTTTTAATCGTATAATTGTGGTTGACGTTGTTGAAGCATAAACTGTTAAATTTCTTGGAGGGTTCCAACCTAAAACCAATTGGCAATAGGTGGAGTAACCTGAAGAATTTATTAACCAGACTTGGGTGGCTTAGATGAGCAATGTGGGATAATTTAACATTCCCCCTCACGTGCAGCCCGGATGCACGTGGAGGTACGAATTGAGAAGAATAGGAGATTTTTTACTCGGGCAAAGGAGAATAATTTAACACTCCCCCTCACATGCAGCCCGGATGCACGTGGAGGTACGAATTAAGGCCACCCAAGACCTAGCTTTGATACCATGTTAAATTTCTTGGAGGGTTCCAACCTAAAACCAATTGGCAATAGGTGGAGTAACCTCAAGAATTTATTAACCAGACTTGGGTGGCTTAGATGAGCAATGTGGGATAATTTAACATAAACTACTAGATTTAGTATTTTGGCACAAAAAAGAAATTTTTTAAAAAAACCCAATTGACAAAGCCCAAAGATGAAGATATCATTGTAGAAGATATAAATATCTAGGTTATAGAAGGTCTAGAAAATCTAGCTTATAGAAACTCTATAATATCTTGTGAGATATCTAGATTTTTTTTTGTGAGAATTAGTCACATATATAGTTCTAGAATCTATCTAAAAGTATGAAAAATATCTTTGAACTAGAGTCTTCCATGGAGTAGTATAAATGGGATGGGTTCTCAAAATTTGCCATGTTCATTTCATTCATCTCCCATCCGATTTCTAGTAGAAATTCAATAATGGAGTGTTCCTAATGGCCTATATAGGTGGTCACCATCTTTGTTTCAGAACACAAATAGCTCTTGCAGATCAGGCAATTGTTCACTTGAAGTTGGTCCTAAGTTTGCTCAATCTCTACCAACGGAGCCTCGATCTCCTCTGCAGACTGCAGGACGGTGTACGAAGGCTGTGTAGCTAGAGGCGCCGGTATCGACGAGCCGTTGTACAAGGCCGTGTGTTAGACAAATGCTTCATCACCTTTTTCGTTGTCACGATACAATCAACTGGTTCCAGGTTTTATCAAGCTCAAGACAAAGCAGATAACTTACTTGTCCACCTTCCTAACAGGTTCAGGCGACATAGCGTCCTTCTGCGCCTCGACGAACCCAATCTTCGAGTTATCGCCATACCGCTTTGAATTCAGTTGCATCCACTCTCGACATTTCTCTTCCAACCAACCCTCCATCTCCTCCACAAATGGCAGGACGGTGTACGAAGGCTGTGCAGGCAGAGGCGTCGGTATCAACGAGCCGCCTGTTCCAAGCGGCGCAATCTGGCCTGAAGAGAATCTTGAATTGATCATCTCTGATGATTTAGGATTTTGAGAAATGTTCTTGAATTACTGAAAAGAAAAGAAAGAAAGAGAGAGAGAGCGGGAAGAGAGAGAAAGGAAAAATATCTTTGTATTTCTATTAATTGTTACATTACAACACGAACCAGGATTTATACCTCAGTAACCGACTTAATCCTTACTACCTAACTACAGAAACTAACTAGAGTTACAAGAAACAGGTAACTAGAGTTACAAGAAAGCAGGTAGCTAAACTAGACTAATTACAAATGAAGCTCAGAATGAGCTTGTCTAATATGGCAGCTGTTCTTCCACATTTTTTCTGACATGTACTGAACAGTCAACCCTAGAGGGGCTCCCTTCCCCCCATTTTAAAAATTTACAGAGAGATAGAGGGGAGGGGTGATCACCACCACCACCGGCGTCCCAGCTCGTCCCACCTCCCTTTCCACCTCCAGCTACCATCGCCGCCATTGAGAACACTTCAAAACAAACGATCGGCACCAGCTTCCAGCGCCTCCTTTTGCATTTTTCGTTCACCACCAGGTATCTTTCCCCTCTGTCTCTCTCGATCTCGAGTGATGCTCTCTTTCAACTTGTTTTAATTTGTAGAGTTAAACCCTAATTGAAAACCTAGGGTTTGATGATTGGACTGTGTAAAACGTAACCAAAAACTAGGTTTCAAGATCTTATTACTAGTTTGATTTTCCACTCCATCCCCAGTCCCGTAGGTTAGAGGAGAATAGGTTTCTAGCATTGAACAAAACAAGAAAGAACATGATTGTTATTTGAAACCCTAAAAGGAAAATTAATTTCGTCACACAAATTTCGGCCAGATGCTCTAGTGTATAAACTGTTATCATACCAACACCAATACATAATCAAGCAAACCAAATCATAACAAAAACTCAAGAGAAATAACAATTAGTTGATTTTACAAGCCTAACTAGTCAAAGTAAAAGTTGATACATATACAGTCATTTAAACAAGGGGATAATATTAGTGCTTAGAAATTGTGGGAGGAAGAGGGGGAAGATAGAAGAACGAACACACTTACTCGGTGTTGAGGTTGAAACGATGGATGTTAGAGGGGGAAGATAGAAGAACGAACACACTTACTCGGTGTTGAGGTTGAAACGATGGATGTACAAAGGGTGGCCGGTGGAAGCCTAGACCAAACTACAAGCGTTGTTTTGAAGAAAAAACAAAACAGTGCGGAGGAGAATGGATGGAAGCCACAGTGGCAGAGGTCGAACAAGGATGAGAACTGAGAAGGGGAAGGACTCTAAGAAGATGAAGAAATGCTAGGGCAGAGAGACAAAAGCGTGATCAAAAGGAAAAATACTATCTCGGTTTTAGCTAAACCGAGGTAAAAGAAGATATTATCTCAGGGGTGTTTTGGTAAGCTTGGCTTTTTTTCTTTTTCTTGTCTTTATTTGATTTTCTTTTTACGCCACGGATCCAATCAAGGATCCCGGATGGGAGGTTTTTTGGTGTTTTGATACTTTTAAAAATTGTTTTTGGGAAATCCGAGCCGTCCAATGTGTTCAAAAGGTGTTTTCAAGGGTTCACGCGGGAAATCTTCAAAAAAAAATACCGGGAAGGGCTTGATCCAAGCAGTTTTTCGCAAAAACTGTATATTTATAGTTTTGCGAAAAACTGCTTGGATCAAGCCCTTCCTGGTATTTTTTTTTTTTAAGATTTCCCACTTGGACCTTTGAAAACACCTTTTGAAAACATTGGACGGCTCGGATTTTCAAAAAAATATCGGAAAGGTGGAGTCCCGGATCCGGGATTCCCGGATTAGATAGTTACTCTTTTTTTTATATTTATGTTTGTTAGTTTTGCATCGATTTTTTGTGTATTATTGGTTCTTCTCGATAAGAGAAATCCAAAAAAGTAAAAGATTATGACTAGAACTCTCAATTTTTTGAATAAGATCGAAAAAATTGTAAAAATCTGTCTTTTTGACTTATTTTTGTCTTTATTCAAAAATTTAAGCTTCGATCATAATTTTTTACTTTTTTTATACCTCTCATCGAGACGAACCACTAATACACAAAAAGTTGATAAAAAACTAAAAAAGGCAAAAAAAATAAAATAAATCAAATAAAAACGAAAAAATAAGCCAACTAACTTTTTAGGCCAAAGCGTGATCGAAGGTTAAATAATACATCTCGGTTATAGCTTAACTGAGAGAAAAGATACTATATACTACTCCATCTCAGGTTTTTTCACCCAACTGAGATGGTACATTTCAAAAAAATTATCACAGTTCTATGAAAACTGTGATCCATTTTGTTTTTGGACTGTGGCTTTTATCTAATAATTATTGTAGTAGTGGCAGATGTTGTACGATGCCCAATGCAAGGAGTTTGCTACTTTTGGGTAATTTCATGCATTTGCCATTGGAAACATGGGACAGAGGGGCACTGCTGTCCCTAGCAAGGGACAACACCTGCTGTCCCCGGCGATTCCGGGGAGTTCCGGTCTCGTGTCGATGATCGGAAACGTTCACGTCGAAGAGCTCGCCGAGTAGAACAAGCGTACCAAAAATTAGCTCAATCGGATATCATTTAGTACCTGATCGGTACAGATATAACTCGGCAATAATGGGTTTTAGTGGGTATGATCTAGTGTTTTGGATGCATTCTCTTCAAGATAAAAATGTTTTGATTAGGTACTAAATGATACCCTATAAAGATTTTTCTTTCTGTTCCTGCCTATCCCACTCAACATAAGTACTGCAAAAAGAAAACGGGAAGGTTGAAAAACCAGTAGTAGGCATGACAAAAGATGGGAAAGCTCAAAAAGGACAAGTACATTTAAGTTATTTCATAACTACAAGATTTAGGACCTCTGTGACGGTAAAGAAACATCAGTGAGGACAAGAGACGCCTTCTCAAATGGAATTTCAGGATCATTTCCTTCTTGATTTCCTGAATGGTGATGTTTAAGTACTCCGCTGAAGGGTGAAACCAAATAGTTTTGATTTTGAGCCCGTGTAGACACCAGTTGATTTTCACTTGCTGGCTCATTAATACCATCCTCAAAAATCTGCAAAAGTACGGAGGTAAAAGGTAAAATAAACGAACTTTGCTACACACACACCACTTTTTGCACACCACTTGCACACCCCTCTCACATAGGGATGGGTCCCACAGGGTGGACCCCTAATCGAAACATTTTTATCTTGAAGAGAATGCATCCAAAACACTAGATCACACCACTTTTTGCACACCACATGTGGGGTCCACCCTGTGGGACCCATCCCTATGTGAGAGGGGTGTGCAAGTGGTGTGCAAAAAGTGGTGTGTGTGTAGCAAAGTTCATTTATTTTACCTTTTACCTCCGTACTTTTGCAGATTTTTGAGGATGGTATTAATGAGCCAGCAAGTGAAAATCAATTGGTGTCTACACGGGCTCAAAATCAAAACTATTTGGTTTCACCCTTCAGCAGAGTACTTAAACATCACCATTCAGGAAATCAAGAAGGAAATAATCCTGAAATTCCATTTGAGAAGGCGTCTCTTATCCTCACTGATGTTTCTTTACCGTCACAGAGGTCCTAAATCTTGTAGTTATGAAATAACTTAAATGTACTTGTCCTTTTTTAGTTTTCCCATCTTTTGTCATGCCTACTACTGGTTTTTCAACCTTCCCGTTTTCTTTTTACAGTACTTATGTTGAGTGGGATAGGCAGGAACAGAAAGAAAAATCTTTATAGTTTCTCGTTGCATAATTTTTGTTTAACACTACAACACCCAAGCATTTTCTATAATTGTCATTAATGTCCACTAGTATGTCCACCTGGTGTTCCTGTCCCAGGGACAAAGAAAGCTTGCGACCAGAATTTGTTATTGGCTTTTCATTTTGTGAACAAACAGGAAGAAAATGAATTGTAGGACGTTAGTTGGCTTTTCATTTTGTCTTACCTTCATTTGCAATCAAAGGAGTGCTGAATGCAAGTTATCACTTGTATTCTTTTCACAGGCTCAATACAATGACCGGATACGACTTTTCGACCTCAAGGTTGGTGTTGAAGAGTTGGACAACAGAAGAAGCATTGATTCAATCCCATGGGACGTCGGGATCAGAGTTGTTTCGTTGCTGCGTGTCTCCAATGTATGTTATTTAGCGGGCTGCTCCCGGTTCTAGAGGGAGTTATGCCGGTCAAACTTGGTATGGGAGCCTCTCTACAAGCACAGATGGAAAGCAGTGGAGCGAGAAACCACGGTATAACTCTCTCTCTCTCTCTCTCTCTCTCTCTCTCTCTCTCTCTCTCTCTCTCTCTCTCTCTCTCTCTCTCTCTCTCCCTGTTACATGTTTGTTCGATTAATGGAGATGCATGTCCCTTATTATTTCCTAATTTTTGTAGGGTTGGAGAGCCATGTACTTGAGGGAGCACCACGGGTTGAAGAAGATGTTTGTTCAGTTCATCATTGGGTGGTCTTCCGAGGGTTGCGTCCTTGGCTCTCGATATATACTATTGGCACAAGACATCCTTCTCACCTTTGGTATGAAAGATGCTAAGGAGTTTTTTTTTAAATCAAGAGCAACTATATTGGTAAATTTTGTGGGTATCCACCTTTGCTTCACATTAGGCATTCCCATAAATCTTCTGCAACTACTTGAATAACAAACACCTAATACTACAAACATTTATTGACCCTTTACATGATTCAAAAACTGATGAAATTAAATCTGAAGTTTAAAATTTAAAATTCACTCTTCAAACAGATTGGACACTCATGAAGGTTGAATCATAAAGAGTGAATTTTAAATTTTATGCTTCAGATTTAATTTCATCAGTTTTTGAATCATGTAAAGGGTCAATAAATGTTTGTAGTATTAGGTGTTTGTTATTCAAGTAGTTGTAAAAGACTTACCGGAATGCCTAATGCTAAGCAAAGGTGGATACCCACAAAATTTACCAATACCGTTGCTCTTGGTTTTAAAAAAAACTCCTCAACGCCTTTCATACCAAAGGTGAGAAGGATGTCTTGTGCCAATAGTGTATATCGAGAGCCAAAGACGCAACCCTCGGAAGACCACCCAGCGATGAACTGAACAAACATCTTCTTCAACCTGTGGTGCTCCCTCAAGTACATAGCTCTCCAACCTTAAAAAATTAGGAAATAATAAGGGACAGGCATCTCCATTAATCGAAGAAACATGTAACAAGAGAGAGAGAGAGAGAGAGAGTTATACCATCAAACAGATTGGTTGTCTGCATTAGAACAACTAGAATGCAATTCCTTCATGATGAGTGTCCTAAGTCCTGTATCAGAACTGACAACCAATCTTCCCTTGTAAGTGAGAATTGAAGGGAAGACAACAAATTTCTCACACGAGAACCAATGGAGGTAATTCTGAAACTCACAATTTGAGAGAAAAATCACATTGATTTTTATTGATACAAATACACAATTACACGAATTGAAAAACTCTAAAATTTCACACTCTTGCTCACTCTCTCTTTCTCACTTTGCTTCCCATGATCTGAAATACAAATACACACACCTATTTATACTACTGTTTTCCCGTTGAAATTGACTATTATTAACTGCACCTCCATAGTTGTTTTGTATTGATGCACCGCTCAAGTAGTTGCTCCATTATCCCACCAACTGATTTGTTGATGATATTGCATAGAGCTCCCCACTTTTGTTGGCTATTTAATATACGGTAGAAAATCAAGTTTAATTTTCATTAAGAATCCCATGAACGCAAGAATACCCTTCATGTGTAGTGGGATCAGCAACCAAATCTTCAATGAGAAACTTGAGAGACAAATCAGTTTGCCAAGCTTGTTTTAATCCGATATGAGTACTCCTATGTAAACATCTCCGACTCATCTCCATATCTCCATTTTAGAGAACCAGAATGTCATTTGGAAGAATGAAATCACTCCAACCCAACACCATAGGAGGTTTTCAAAATAGAGACTCATCTTTCATTCTCTATCTTGGAACTCTCCCACCAAACTCATATCCATTGTTTCTTTTTCCAGAATCGCCATTTTACCCTTTTTACCTTTTGGTGTCAAATCATTCTTACAGAATTAATACCTCAATAATCTTGAAATACCTTGAAAAGGGTCTAATAGTAAACACATTCATTTAATATTTGAAAATGGAGAATTCAGGAGAGATTTTGGAGGGAAATTTTTTAGAGGAAAAAATAGAGACTATGAATTGGAGTAGATGTGAATAGTTACATTATTTAAACTTACTTTCTGAATAAAATACTCTATTTTGAGTCTCCAAAATAGACATTCAGTGAAAGATAGGTTGGAGATGCTCTGAATGGCTTTGCCAAAAAATTTGGGTCCAGACCAGTTTCAAGAATCGGAGCCTCATCTTTTTCCTTTGGAATTTCGCATTCCTATTCCACGGCCTGTTTTGGTCAAATAAGTTATTTGCCTTAATTTTTTTTTTATCTTTATTCAATTTGTTTTCGCCGCATTTGTTATTTTCGTGTCAATTTTTTGTGGATTATTGGTTTGTCTTGACGAGAGGAATCGAAAAAGTAATAAATTATTATCTAAACTCAATTTTTTCGAATAAAGCCAAAAAAAAATATGGCTTTTTGGATGATTTTTGTCTTCATCAAAGAAATTTAAGTTTGGATCATAATTTTTACTTTTCTGATTTCCCTCGTCGAGACAAACTCATAATCCACAAAAGCATAAGTCGAAACTAACGGATCATAATTTTTATTTAGCCAAAACTCTTACTCCCTCCATTCCTTTTTAAGTGTGTAGCCAACTTATTAAGACAACATTATCATTATACTTTTCACATCAACTTTTACATTCATTTTCCACTATTTTCCTTAATGGAGACATCATCATTACATTTTATCTACGTACTAACTTTTCAAAAATGATTCTACTTTTAAGGGCAAAATAGAAATGTACTAACTTTTATCTACTAGTAACTTTTTAACACCACACTTATTATAGAAACATTCCAAAATAGAATATACTCTCTTTTAAGGAACAGAGCGAGTATCACTTAAAAAAAGAAAAAAAAAAGTCCAATTGTTGGAAAAATAATTCAGTGCATGTAGCTTCACGATGTGGTGCCGCAGGTCTCTTTTCCAATTGTTGGAAAAAGGCTTAAGGGCAGGGGCGGAGCCACATGGAGACAAGAGGGGTCAGTTGACCCCCCTGACCCTCAAATTTCTATAGGGATTTTACTAGTATACCTCACAAAATTGCTGATTGACTCCCCTTTGATTTTTTTTTGCCCCCCCTTGAACCAAAATCCTTGCACTCCCCTGAACGCTTCTAATTCTTGCCCCCCCTGAACTAAAATTCTGGCTCTGCCCCTGCTTAAGGGACTCTGTATAGGGGTCGCACTCTGAATAATACTCCCTCCGTCCGGATTTGTTAGTCCACAAACATACTTTTTCAAGTCCTAAAATGTTTGTCCATTTTCAAAAGTTAAAGCATAAAGTATGATAAATTTACTTTTTTTTTGCCCATTTTTCTAAAACTTAAAATAACAACACAAAAACTATTTTTTTTAAATAATGTGTTTACATTTTTTTAATTTTTTTTGCACTGTATTAAAGTTCTCAATGAGATCTATAAAACAAGATCCATATTGGTAAATAAATAATTTTTGCAACTACATTATTTTTTAGTTTGAAAATTGCACGTAGTTTCGTAATGGACTATCAAATTGGAATAAAGGGAATATTAAATTGAGGGATTGAGGATAAAATAGCAAATTAACGAACTTAAAATGTAATGGAAAAAAAGTTGGAATTCCCAAACGGACCAACAAATCCGGACGGAGGGAGTACTTGCTATTCTTGTTTTCTATTAAGAGAAGGATTCATGACCGTAGTGGGGAAGGATTCCGCGGTGGGCACTCTTATTTCCAATTAGACAAGGATTCATGACCATCCTGTCTTCTATAATTATTATATATATAGGTACGTAAATAGGCTTTGGATCCATATCTTATTGTTCTCATTTGTTTCGATTAGGTTTCATCATATATAGAAGTATACCAGTATACCATCCTTATCATACAGCAGAAACATGGACATTGTTGCTATGTCCTCTTACAGATGTAGCAGGATGAGAGGATCGACACTCAATACGAGACAGAAGAACATTCTGATGATTACTTTCGCGTCGTACTGCGGTTCCATTATCAGTGTCAGAATCCTGATGATGTGGGAGCGCTGCACTCATACCAGCAAATATCCTTCTGGCGTCGCGATGGAGTTCTATCTGGAGACGAGGATTACTGGAGTTTTTTTTTTTTCTCTTCCTGGAGCTTTCAGGTTTACCCAGGAGCGCTCGAGAGTCGATTGTGAATCGTTCGATCATATTGGCCCATTCAATGGTGAAGGATCATAAGAATTTGGATCAGAAAATACTACCCCTTGCTGTGGAGGTTCTCTTCACAAGTACTGAGCCCAGGGTTATGCTTGCAGCCAGGAATTCAATGATGGATAGGGCCATAGCTCTCTTAGAAGCCATGGCTATGAGGCACAATGATGATGCGATCGCAAGGGCTACGAGGGAATCCATGGAAGTAGTGATCAAATTTGTGCCTGCCACCAAATCATCCATTGAAGCATTGGAGAAAGCAACTATCGTGGACAACAATTCATGTCTGGAAGTTGATCAACAGTGTAGGATTTGCTTGGAGACTCTATCGATTGGAGCCGAGGTTAGTCGCATGCCTTGTTCTCATATATTTCATGGCAACTGCATTGTCCGCTGGCTGGAGAGTAGCAACTTGTGTCCTCTTTGTCGCTTTGCCATGCCATGCTGATTTACGAACTACTATATGATTCTAGTTTCTGACCATGACCCAATGTGAAAAACTGCAAAAGCACAATGCTTGCAGAGTTCATGTACGCAAGTACCTTGTCAGTTTATTCACATCTTTTCTAGAGTACTTTCCTGAACTGTTGCGTCTTAGTTGGATTTTGACTCTTGTTATCAAAGAAGAGAAAAGGTTTTGAGGGTGTTAATTAACCCTAACACAAATAACTATTTTGTCATTCCTATCAATTCGGCGCGAGGGGGTTAGAACTTCATAGTTCGTATCTGTGTCTGGTTTTTGCATGTTATTTTCCTATATTTGACCCATGTTCTCTGCTTCTATATTCATACTGCCAGTTAATTAGTTTTAGGCTAGACAACCCAAAATATTTGGTTTCTCTATGCTTTCTTGTCTTAAATTTTTAGCAAAATTAAGCAATAGTGTCTGACAATTAACCTGAACCATGGTTTGAAATATCTGTATGGGTCGCCATAACAGTATTGATTGTGAAGTCGCAGTTTCAGCCTTTCAAGGCGTAAGAGTCGTAGCGTAATGCTACTGGTAACTGGAGCGGCATTTGGAAAAAATTGCCGATACCATAATAGCTAGACCATTACTTTCTTTTTTTTACTGGCGGGTATCTTTACTTAACACCGTTACATTATATATGCGATTTTACTACTTTATCGGCCATAATGGGACTCGGTACCGATACCGTTACATATTGCTGATACAGTCGCTTATCATCGATATTCCAAACAATGAGCTGAGCACCCTTTATTTGAACTGAATACTTCTTTAGGATTACACGAGTCTAGTTTTGGTTGTAGTCTGTTCTACTTCTACATTGATATCGGCTGTATAATCTTATAACAGTCATACGAGTACAAAACCGGTTTATGTACCTATCAATCTAGTAGTCCATATAACTATATCAAAAGATTTGTTGGTGACTCCCGAATCGATAAATGTGCTGAAGGGACACTACGTCAACATATTTGGATCTTACGTGTCCGTCTGTATCTATAGCACTACTGTTACTCTATAAAGTTAACATATTTCATTCGGATACATATACGTATACATCCATTCACTAAAATTCTACATCCATGCACTAAAATCTACTTGTTCACATACTTTTTTCTTTCCAAAAACACCTCTAGCTGATCCCCTGCTCTTCATTCTTGACATCAGCAGGAGACAGGAAGCAATCCAAAGACAAGCCAACGATATTGAAATCAACCTCCTCAATCCTCCACGTCTCCTCCACCTTCGCCCTGTGATTATTCAAGGACTTCCCGTACCGGAAAATGGTCGCCGTCGTCTTTCCACTATGCGCAATATTAATCCCTTCCACGTACCTATAATCCTCTATCTGCGACTCCATGCTCGTTTCCCAGAACACGCTCTCGTCCCCTTTCGATGCCTTCATTCGGACCAGTTTCGAGTCCTCAAATTGGATCAAGAGGCCGGTTCGTTGGCTGAAGTTGCCCCAGATGGTGTGGTGGACGATTTCGGTGTTTGGGGTGCTCTGGGCCTTGAGGATTTCGGTGCTGGTATCGAGCTTTAGGGTGAAGCAGTCTTCGTTGGATATCGATTTTTCGCCGATGCATACTGCGTTTGAGAAGAGGTTTGCTGTTGATCTTGGGTCCAAGCCCTGTTTGGAATCGCAGCAATTGGCATTTCAGTAGGAAGGAATGCAGGTATTGGGTACTAACTCTCAAGTCAAAGTTTTGGACTGAACGAGACAGTCTAAAACTGGACCGTCTATTAGCTACAATTCATGATTTGAATTCGTTCGAAAACTCTTACTAGTAGCTAGCATGATAGGGTAGTGAATTTTTTTTTATGTTCAGATATAAATAAATAAAAAATACTTCCCTTGTCTGTCTCATTAAGAGGAATCCAACAATGGGGGTTTTGCTAGAAGAGAGAACATTTTTTACACCAGAGGTGTAAAACCCTCATTTTCCACCACCATTTTTGTGGACCTCATCGTGTATTTATTGTTGATCTAACCCGTTCATCTTGTAGGCCCCGCATAGTATTATATCCCCTATAACAAAATTAGCTCAATCGGACATTGATAGGTCTATCGAAATTTGATTTTTAATTGACCGTCCATTTCGCAAAACAAAATTACAAAGTTCTATATATCTATCTATTAATATCCAATCAAGTTGATTTTTTGCATGAATGCACTGCTATGTGGGCCTTGCAAGATAAACAGACGGATCAAAACAATGAACTCACGGTGGGATCCACATATGACGGTGGTGGAA
Organism: Vaccinium vitis-idaea; assembly: GCA_963854785.1. Lineage (NCBI taxonomy): Eukaryota > Viridiplantae > Streptophyta > Magnoliopsida > Ericales > Ericaceae > Vaccinium > Vaccinium vitis-idaea. The sequence continues at coordinate 32,849,846 of OY978226.1, read as the reverse complement.
AAGGGGGGTTCTACACCGGAGTGTAAAGAATGTTCTCTCTTCCTAGAACAATAGTTTGATAGTGGATTGAAAGACTTGTGCTCGGAGAATGAATACCTGAAAGAACCGGCGGAGGGGTCTTGGAGGGCCTCTGGAGGCCTGAGAAGGCTGGGAGGAGGACTGACCCCACGCCACTTTACCGTCGCTACCGGCACTCACCTTGCAACCGGAAACAACCAGTTCAAGGAACCACAAGTCCGGATTCTTTTGCCACAGCACAAATCCACCTACTTCACAGTTGCGCTTCGCGTTCACGCTATCGTTGCTCTGGTGGATGTCCGATGACACCATCTTCACTTGCCCCACCGCGTACATGCTGTGCACTGAATCAAGCGCGGCTTGTCCGCCTGTTGCTGCTAGATATTGGTGTACTATGTATTTTGCTGTGGAGGCTTCCTGTTTCCAAAAGAGAAGCCATCAAAAAACAGAGGAATCATTTATCAAATTACATGCTATCAAAGTGTCAAAAGAGACGACCGAAGGTGGTAGCCTGGATGGTAAAACGTATTCCACTCCTCAGACATGACTCGGTTTCGAGTCTCGCCCTTGACATGTCTTTGTAAGAGTGGTGCCACATACCATCTTGTACCTAGGAGATGTTGTGGTCACGGTCTGTCCTTCTAGACAGTAGTTATGGCTCGAACCGGACATTCTGCAGCGGGACGGGAGCCCTTGTGGTCACCCCAAAGGGGTTGCTACGCAGCACTAGTTGCCCCCTCCCTCTCTTTTCGCAGCTAATAAAAAAAATTGTCAAAAGAGGGGGGAAAAGTTTATAAGTGCTAATGTTAATGGTATAACTCACTCCCTCTTTCTGCAGTAAGGGTTCGGAGTAATTTTAGGTTACCTATTAGTTTGGAATTTTTCCAGGGCTCAGGACGAGTTTCCAAGCGAGTTTCTTACACACGCATTACCACATTGTGTTGATACAACCCAGGTATGACTCACATTTGAAAACCTGCCCGCATGAGAGCTTGTCTAAGAGCTTATATACACAATTTCTAGCTCATACTTTAATGGTTTTGCCTGTGTTAGAAAATAGGATTATAAAACATGTTGGAGCGAAGAAGGACGCCTAAATCCAAGGGTATGCCGAATTCCTTGTAAATAAAAAGAAAACATTATTCGCGCATAAATTTGATGCACGATACATGACCAGAATTATGTCAACATTTGACAAGTACGAAACGAAACGAAACAAAACGAAAACAATAATGTGGTTGAGTGTGAAACAAAACGATAACAATAATGCGGTTGATTTCCATCATGGGTGAAATTTTTTCGGGATTCATTGATTTTTTTTAATGCATTCTTACACTCATAGTTTCATATGATCAAATGCATTTGTACTAATACAGGGGAATAATGAAAAAGAGTTTCTTACAATGGAGCCATCTTTAATAGGCAAAGTCAAGGTATGGTCAGCCTGGACCTGAAAGGGAATGAGAGGAGATCCAACAAGCTTAAGCAAAAGCATAAACTGGTCATTGCTGGACCCCGTGGCGAGGTGCGAATTGGTCAACTTATCGGCGCGTTGAGCCTTCATCCACGACCGCATGTTCTGCCACCGTAAGGCCGCGTTGTTGCCCATGTTGGTGAACATCTCCTCCGGTATGGGCACCTCCAACACCGTGTCGAGTGCATCTTCTTTGTCGAAATTCGGACACAATGTCCTCATATATTTGTTAAATTGACAATAATGTCCTTGAATGAGGAGTGTTTAGAGAAAGGAAGAAGAAGAAAGGAGGAGGAGGAACCTACCCTGTGGGAAAGAAGGGATGGATACCTTCCTCTTTCCTCCAAAGAGGGTTGTTGAATGGAGCAGGTGTTTGTTTGTTGTTTTTTCTGGTATGGGGTGTAAATGGAGATTGGGAAATTAGAGGGACCATTTTTTGCTTATGTGCCTAAGGTGCTCCTTGGACGTAGGTGCTGTGTGGGCACGATTTTAGTGGCCCATATTCTCTTTGTTTTTTTAAAACACCTTAATCCCATTTTGAGTCAATTTATCTAGTACATTGCAACTGGTGTCACCATGGCTTTAAATACCGGCGTTGCGTGACGTATCGGCCGTTACGTAATGGTTTTTGGCGTCTCCCATACCACACTCCAGTATACTGATGAGAATGAAAAATCGCATGTGTATTGATCGGTTTCTGTTACCTATCGATCTGTATCTGATTCACAGACCGATTCACAACCATTGAGGCCAATACTTGACCGTTAAAATTTGTTTTCTATCAAAAATGATTTTTCATAATTCACGAATCATGCACCCGATTCCCGTTACGTAACGTTCGATATTGTCAAATCCGTTACCGTTAATATTATGAAACTGGAGTATTTAAAACCTTGGGTGTCAATTGAGGTTAGGAATGGAATTTTTGTGGAGGGAAGGGAGGACAATAACACGTGATGTAGTCCCGCCTTCTGATACTTGCTCCGTGTACGACATGGCTAGAACATTTGAAAAAGACAGCTATAATAACAAGTGATGCATGGTAGAGACAGATAGCGATATGGGCATTGTCACATGCATGCAAAGAGATAAAAAAAAAAAATGAAAGCATAAAATCAAGACTTCTCCAAAGCATAGCGCGCAAAACAAACCAAACCCAAAGGAAGGCAAAAATATTTTTATAAATCTTTGTAAAAGATTACAAAGATTGAAAGGATCAAATGCACAAGGGTAAAAACGCCGTCCGAGAACCAAATCAAAGGAAGGCAATTGAAGCCAACCAAAACTTTATAACAAACACTAAAGCCTCACGGGTAAAATATGTATTTCCCCCTTAAACTAATCGATTTTTTTTTTACTTCGTCCTTAAACTATCGATTGAACGCACTTCCCCCTTAAACTATGAAATCGTTACACAGTTCATCCAATTTGTAACTCCCATCGATGGAATGAATGGAAAAAACATGGGGTTCAACCTAAAAGAGAGGATTGAACCCTATAATGTATTTGGAGCCAAAAAAAACATGGGTCAATCTCTCTCTCTCTCTCTCTCTCTCTCTCTCTCTCTCTCTCTCTCTCTCTCTCTCTCTCTCTCTCTCTCTCTCTCTACCATTCTAACCCTACCACGATCTCTGTGTTATCTTTCAGAGCCCTCACAGCCCCCCCCCCCCTCTCTCTCTCTCTCTCTCTCTCTCTCTCTCTCTCTCTCTCTCTCTCTCTCTCTCTCTCTCTCCACAAGCAATGAGATAGGCCTGCAAATATTTGAAGCTTGCGGTCGAATAGTGAATCCAGTGAACGGAGCCTCGGGTCTCCTCTCCACCGGCAACTGGCACCTATGCCAGGTGGCCGTCAAGGCAGTTCTAGCCGGCGGTGTGATAGTACCAAACAATCATCCGATCTCGAGAAGAGTTCGGTAACGATATCATTCGACTCGGAGGAATCGCGGATGTTGATCAGCTTCGACGGTAGCGATTATGACATGAAAGATGTGTGCGAAGTCGAAGAACCAAATCTTTTGAACCTTTTTGTATGATGAGCAACTTAACGATTTGGTTTGTCTCATTGCTTGTGTAGATGGGGAGAGAGAGAGAGAGAGAGAGAGAGAGAGAGAGAGAGAAAGAGAAAGAGAAAGAGAGAGTGAGGCAGAGATGGACGGGGGGCTATGAGGGAAGATAACACAGATCGTGGTAGGTTAGAATGGTAGAGAGAGAGAGAGAGAGAGATCGTGGGGTAGAGTCAGATTGACCCATGTTTTTTTTTTTTTTGCTCTAAACACCTTCTAGGGTTCAATCCTCTCTGTTAGGTTCAACGCCTTGTTTTTTCCATCCATCCCATGGATGAGAGTTACGAATTGGATGGACTGTGTTACGATTTCATAGTTTAAGGGGGAGGTGCGTTCAATTGATAGTTTAAGGATGAAGTAAAAAAAAAAATCGAATAGTTTAAGGGGAAAGTACATATTTTAGCCTCATAACCGCTAAGATACCCAACAACCTACACCAAAACAAACTAAGTCCAAAAGAGCAAACCGAAAGGAGCAAAATCTAAAATCTATGTGGACAAAAAAGCCACCAAACCACAATCTATCCCTGGTTGACAATCTCCCATAGAATGCAAGCCATTGCCCCCTTTGAATTTATTTTATTTTTTCGGTTCGGCCTCGGTCACCTGAAAATACACCCGAACCGAACTGAATCAAACCGAAATATCCTAATGGGGACCGGTTAAACCGAAATATCTTGGCCGTTCATCACAAGCCCCATACACAACACAACAAAACACCTCAACCCATTCGTTATACAGAAGAGCCTCCATCACGTAGAAGTCCGTGGGAGGGTCTCTCCCTCACTGAAATTCTCATCTCATGATCTCTCTCTCTCTCTCTCTCTCTCTCACCGGAAAGTCTCACCAACATCTTCTCACGCCTCACCGTCTGTATCTCTCCCACTAGAAATTTCAACGCCCAAAGTCGAGCACGAAGGCAGAAAGGCCAATACACAGTGCGCAAGCGAAAATCTGGTGCTCTGTAGTCTGTACCCGTCCCGTCTCTCTCTCCGATGCTCGAAGCACGAAGTCTTCATTCACGATTTTTTTTTTCTTCCCATCAGTAGAATCATTCAATGAACTTGAACCACCTGTTTCTGTGATTTGTGGGGGTTTTCATTCCATGAACTTGAATCACGAAGCCAAAAGCTCCAAACTTTTATTTTGATGGGCCTAATTAAGATCTTTAGAAGCCCGACCCGAAAAAACCAAAAACACTGAAAAAATCGACCGAACCGAACCATCCTGAACCGATTTTGGTCCCTTGAATATTTCGGTCGGGATCGGCTTCACCTACGTCTATGAGGCAATGGGCTGTCCACGGGCCCACAATTTCTTTAGACCTAGTAAATTACCCGCTAAAATGAGATTAATTAAATATTGGTTAAATTTCATGGAGACCCCTCATCTATTCACGTTTCTCAGAGTACCCCTAAGGTTTTATATTCCGACATTGACCCCGCTATCTATAAACGGCCGGATGGGGGAGTGCTTGTGTGCACTCCCTGGTATGCGGCATCAAGCCAATCAGATGTGTTTTCAATGGCTCGAATTTCATCTCGGCACTTTGTAGATCTGAGTTGTCCATTACCGAAGTGAAATCCTAGCCGTTGATTGCCGAAATCAATAGCCCTGATGCGCACAGTCTAGGGGTGCACACCAGCAACCCCGAGTCCCTATAAACGTTACCCGAATAGAACCCTTTTGCTAAATTACCGTTAAGGCATTAAGTAATTTTGGATTAGGATTAATCTAGGGAAAACGTCGAGAGAATATATCTACCACCCATTGGTCTGATTTTGGATATCCTTCACAATCTCACTTGTAATTTCATCAATCAGTTCTGCGATAAAGACATATATTTCCTTTGAGGAACAAGTTTGAGTTTGGTCGACTTATTAAAAATAATAGCTTTGGACATTAGTATCTTCATATTTTTGTCTTTAAGCTCACTCATTTTGCTATGATCAGCATATGAGATTCTTTTCTCTACCACCTCCCTTTCAGCCTTCAGAAAATTTATGATACCTTCATTTTTCTGTTCTGACCAAAACTTGCCATCTTAACAAACTTTTTTTTATCCTCGGCCCACATTCCATTGGTTGAGCGACCTCGCTGGGTTCTGCAAATACGATGAATTTTTTTTTCCGTAGAGAGTCATAATTCTTTAGTATTGTCGGATCAATGAACGGGGTTAATATAAATAAAACTTCATTTAACATTGAATAATTTAACAATATAGCCTAACAAAACAAAATAAGTCCTATTTACCCAAAAAAAAAAAAAACAAAATAAGTCCAACTCAATAAATTTGGAAAACTAAAATTATTAATTAAATAAATAAAAGGAACCCAGCCTTCTCTCTCCTCTCTCGCGTTGGCAAAGAGACAAGCGCAATAAAGAATCAAAGGAAGTTTTGAGTACCCCAAAACATGTCAGTGTGGCATGCTACCAAACCAATTATTTGATCAACAAAATAATACTCAAAACAAGGTATTCAATTGATTTTTACTTCCACTTCTTAATCATATTTAGTTTAGGCCTCGAATTATTGAGAAAAATATGAAATATGTACATTGGTGTTGATAATGAATCTAAATTCAACGCTTTCAAAATACGAAGGCTCGTCACAGGACATTGTAAGACACTAAGGGTTGAAATAGAATAACTATTAGCGTAATATAGAAATTTATAAATGTATTTTTTTTCTTTTGCATATAAGATATCTCATCAAGTTAGATCTTATTTTTTGCACTGAGCTTTTCGTATTAGCAACATGAATTTTCGTCATTGATGGACAAAAATCTTGGAGCTGCCCCTGCTGTGAGCTGTCAATGTATGACACAAGATGCTTAAATGATTGTATGTCCATAGTGTAGACATAATAATCATCAAAACATTTGGGAAATGTCAACATGGCAAATATTAATACCTAAACTGTTTATGATTGTGCCAAAACTCCATTTGAGGCAGAAAACTTGTTAGTGTAACTGTGGAAGGAAAAATAAATTCCAGATTTAACAAATAAAAGCTTTCATTAGTTATTTAATGTCACGTGAATACAACAAAAAGTGGACTCAAGAGGGGCACTAACAGAAAAAATTCTACAGGGACCAATAGCAAAGTATATCCGAATTACATCACAGCCTCAGCTATACCTGAATATTCTGATGCGAAATAGCTTCGGCAAATGTCCAAGGGTGGTGCGACGTTTGAGCCTCAGAACGGCTTCTAATCACTAATAATGCCAATGTAAAAGAAGCAGCTGCTACATCATCATTTAGAGTTGTGTTTCCAGAGGAAAACTTGCATGCCAAACAGGTACCGCCATGTGATATTGTTTGAGAAAACCTGAATATTCTGATGCGAAATAGCTTCGGCAAATGTCCAAGGGTGGTGCGACGTTTGAGCCTCAGAACAGCTTCTAATCACTAAGAATGCCAATGTAAAAGAAGCAGCTGCTACAGCATCATTTAGAGTTGTGTTTCCAGAGGAAAACTTGCATGCCGAACGGGTACCGCCACGTGATACCCGTTGGTGCATCCGAGTCGTCCAAACATATTTTGGACGGCCCAGATTGAAGAGTGGCATTTTTGTAAACATTAGGTGCAAATTACCCCAACAAATCTGGGCCGTCCAAAACATGTTTGGACGGCTCGGATCGCGGACAGATACCACGTGGCAGTACCTTATTCGCATGCAAGTTTTTCTCGTGTTTCCGGCTTTAATTTTTTGAATCAGGAGAATCTATGCTATTCTCAATGAACTTGACATGACATAGCACTCCACCAGCTTCATCTGCAAAAGTGATTTTCTTTCTATCCTTGTGGATTGCATTCCCTGAAGCAATCTCACCCTTCTTCTCGTTCAACCTCTGCAGGGAAATATAAATGGAAATGTGAACAAAGTTGTAATAAAGCAAGACACACTATCTAAAGTAAATTAAGCCTTCTTTTTTCCAAAAGAACAAACACAATCTACTTTCATCTTCAAAGAGATGAGAAACAAACCATGAGTTTACAAAAACGGTTGGAATCCCTCGTCATCATGGCTAGCCACTTTCTAGTTTTTTCTTCAGCTTTTGTTGCATTCTTGATGGCTGTTTTCACCTGTCGAAGTTTAAAATCATTAAGCCTCGTATTCTCTGAAAACCTATAGAACTTGATGGGCTTATTAAACCTCGTACAAACAGAAAATCCCTTTCTACAAAAACCTGTTTCAAGACCACAAATAAGTGAAAGCATTTGAGTTGATCAAGACAGAAGGGGACATCAGTGCCAACTTATGAATCCAACCAGAGGGGACTCTCTTCTCTAAAAAACAGAAGGGGCTACGTTTATAATATTACCCATGCATTTAGGGAACTTACTAACCCAACAACGGCAACAATAACAGTACCCATGTAATCCCTATAGCAATAGGGGTAATGAGTTACTAACCCAAACAACGGCAATTTATAGCTAAGCTAAAACTAACAGCAAATGCAATGCTTTTGACCATATCCGTTAACTGTTGAAAGATTCAACTCAAACCAGAGAGATGCCAGCATCAACATATTAGTGTACCTCATCCACGCCATATTTCAAGGATGTAGTGGGAGGCGCTTCAGACTGAACTTGTTCTTCTACAATGTCCTTCATAAACTTCAACTCCTCCATCAGCATCGTCGCAAGACTTTCAATGTCCTGCATCTGCCGCTGTGAGAATGCAATGGCCCTCTCTGAACAACTATGGATGGATGCTGCCCCAGTGCTAGCATGAGGAAGGGGACGAGAAAGGTGGGGAGCCCTTCGAAAGACCCTAGGTGGAGAACCTTTTCTATCACTCCTTGGTTTCTTAGTCATCTGACTGGGACTAATGGCATCAGAGGTTCTAGTGACCTCACCCAGCCCTTCTGGATTTGCATCTACTTCAGCAAGTGTATCTGGTCCCACAGGAGAAGGGCTATCCTGAGTGTCTTTCGTGAACTGGAGTTTATCCTTGCATTCTGGTATAATCACAGTATACAAAAATTAGGAAATGTCGAACTATTCAGAAATGAAAACAAAAACATTGGCAGCATTAAATGTTCAGACACAAAATATACAAAAGAAGGATAGAATCATAGAACAGCAAATTACCAAGATACATGTACAGTGGTAGCTGGTATTTGTCCATCTTCTAATGAGTGTGTGTGTGTGTGTCAAGCTTTTAATAAGACAAACAAACATACTCCAAGGCAAGCAATGTGGACCAAAACATACTTTTTTTCCAGCTCTGCTAGAGGCAGAAGTCATTCATTTCAAACAGAAATATAGCTGCAGGGGTACATCTCAAAGAAATTGCCAAAACGACGGAATAGTGTCATAGTGCTATAAATATGTTCAATATGTCACATAGAGCATAAAAAATGTTAAGCAATGTTGGAACACAAAACCATCGGTAAACAGTCACTCCACCCTACCAATCAACAATGGACAATGGATTCACCCTAGGGCACGAAACAAAAGGTTTGCCACAGATTGTATGTCTAACATGGTCTCGGATTTAATGCATGTGAAGTGACACAACAAATCCTCCATCCAAACATTTTAGGTTTGCAATGTAATCGACATAATAGGAGTAACGCATAATCTAACTCCATACTCTTTTTACCAAAAAAAAAAAAAAACTCCATACTCTGACTTACTGTAATGGTCTATCTGTCCATCCAACTCCACACCTTCCATAGCCTGACGAAGCTTTTCCTGAGAAGTTGGAGAAATGGCCTGAAAGAAGTAGCAACTAATAATAAAACCTTCCACGCAACAAAAGATGAATAACAAAGCAACACTGAAATATTTCTAACCTTTCTTGTTGAAAGGAGCCTCTCAGGAGGATGACACTGCTCCAAAGGATAATTGTTCTCGATCACTGGCAATGGAGACTTACATGCACCATCGCAATGAAAGTCTTTTTCAGAGGTGTTGCTTTCTGAATCATCAGGGGAAGATCTTAGACGCTGCTTCCCTTCCCCTGCAGTTGAATCAACCTCATCAACTGGACTTTTATGAGGACTCAAACAGTCTCTTGCTACGTCACCACAGACTGATAATAATGGTGGCTTCTTGGATGCAAGCAGATCATCATCCGTAGAAAGTAAAACAATTTCAGGACTTGAATAATGAGTATCCCAAGATGTGCTATGATTGCAAAATGAGCTGCTTATAAAATCCATTTCCAGATTAGGGGCAGATGAATTGCTTTCTGAATCATCAGGGGCAGATCTTAGAGGCTGCTTCTCTTCCCATGCAGATGAATCAATCTCAAAATCAACAGGCCTTTCATGAGGACTCAAACAGCCTCTTGCTGCCTCACCGCTGATTGATATTAATGGTAGCTTCTCAGTTGCAAGCAGATCAGCATCCGTTAAAAGTAAATCAATTTCAGGACTTGAACAATGAGTATTCCAGGACGTGCTTTGATTGCAAAACGAGCTACGTAGAGAATCCATTTCCAGATTAGGAGGCAAGCTTTCGCTAATATCATCCTCTAAATTGTGAGGATCACCTGCACTATCAGGTTTCAAGCAACAAAGGTTACTATCCATTGCCATATCTGGCAATTGGACTCCACAGGCATGATTTGTTTGCGTTGATATCTCATGCACAGAGGAATTACTTTGGAAGTGATTAGACGTATCTGAACCTTGATCATTGACAAGAAAGTTTGTTTCCGGAGAGCTTTCTTCAAGAAGTGGAAGCAAAATATGTCCTTCCTTATCTTCTGGTGTAGGAAAAACCAGAGACCGCTGACAGGTCTTTCTTAGGTTTTCTGCATCCATCGTCTCTCCACCAGTTGGGGTAAGAAGATAGTTAGGCTCAATATGCTCCAAATGATCGAAACAAAGTTCATTAACAATGCAACTTTGAGATTCCTCTTCAGTCAAGGAGATTTTTTCCCCCAATGCCAAGTCAGGTTTAACAGCGCAACTTTCTTGCTCAGCACAAAAGTTAGATGTATCATCAGAAGTACAACTAGTATCTCTGCATTCCGGGTATTCTGTTTCTGGAACCTCGGCTTTAACAGTAAGGACAGGCAAATCAGGACTATATTGCATGGAATCGTCAGCCCTCGAAATTTGATCTGATTTCACTGAAATCTCAGTTTGAGGAGATGAAGAACGTTTCTTTGCACGCTTCTTTTTACCAATTGGATTCTTCAATTTCCAACTGCTGATAGGTTCTTCAAGATCACATTCATCTTCCTCTGGATGCCGATCAGGATAGTCTTGTTCTGGGGACAAATACAAAGAACGTAAAGCTTTCCGTTTCTTCGTTTTGCACTGCTCCTTCAACTGTTTCAACGTCATTTTTTCAGAGTTAATACCATCTGTGCCTTCTTCATCATCATCAGCATTGCAATTAGACATCTCTGTGTTACTTTCTCCTTTCTTTGTTTCAGTTTTGACCATGTCGCTATCAAAAACCATATCTGCATCACTGTCTTCTGGTTTAAGTGTTGAAAGACTATCGCGTATTTTGTTATCTTCACTCTCATATATATCCTCCAACTTCTTGAAACTAAGGGCTGGTCTTCCACGAGAATTTACATTGAGGATTTTTTCAACCGAACCAGCCCTAATAGCCTGGATAAAATGCAAATGACTGCATCCCCTAAGCTCCATTCTTTGCCACCAATTTTTGTTACTATTCCTACTTTGTTGCTATAAAGCAGGATCAATAATTCTGAAGCAGAACCAGCAACCAAAATCAGTTCCGATAGACGCACAAACTGTAATGCCATAGAGGGGAAAACACTTAATCAAGAGAAGATAAAAAGTAACCACACACACACACAGACGACACTAGCAAAAATGTGCTTGCATATGAATGTGGAGTTGACTTACATAGATCAGTAAAAAATCAATATTAGGCCTTGGGTTAAGCATGCTGATAGATTGAAATGTTCAACAAAAATGATTCACATTTTACAAAAACTGGCTTGAAAAAAAACAAATTGACCAAAGTTTAGGTTATCAGCAGCTTCTAAATCTAAAAAGGCACACAAGATAAAGACCTGAAATGTGGAATAAAACACGCTGCATTGCCAGAGTATAACTTTTTAAGCATAGAAAGACAAAATTTAAGGTAAACAATATGCAAATAAGTGGACAAAAAACAGTCTACAAAAGAGAGACAACACAATTAACTTATTGTCTCCGCATAACTTGTCGTACCAAACAAATTTTATGTGGTATCTTGCGAGACATTCAATAGGGCCAAACAGAGCTATAAATTACTCTCTCCTTCCCAATTCATTTGAGTAGTTTCATTATTTCGGACCTCTCAAAAAATTGTCCACATTTTCCAATTTATAATGCTTTTTATATGCAATATGGATCTGTTTGACATCTCAATAAGTTATATTAGCAAGAAAAAATATGCAATTATACACATTACAAATTGTAAGAATGGACTATCTTTTAAGCAGCAAGCATATCGAAATTGTACAAACAAATTGGGACAGACTACAAAGGGCGTAGAAAACATAGAGAAAACGTAACTGCTTGCACAATGAAACTGTAAAGGTAAGCTAAATTGTTATAGTATTTCGTTAAGGTCCAAGAAATAAGCTTCCACAAACCAATCTGTAGCCAAGAACCCGATATCACATTGAAAATATCAATCATTCAAATGAATTTGAAACGAGAAACAGATAAAACCCTAAGGAAGGGTTTTGTGACTTACGTATTGCCAGTAGAAAACCCTAATCTCCACCAACAACAAAAAATGTTGTTTGGATCTACCTAATTGGATAGCCACATATAAAAGATCTACAAATCAGAACAATAAATCATGTAAGAAATATGAGAGAGAAGTAAGCTCGCATACCTGCGATTGAAGGCTCTGTCACGGAGTGTGGATTGGGGGGAAAGAGAGAGAGAGGAGATAAAAAGAGGGGTAGAGAGAGAGATGAAGGAGTCGAATGTATTTCAGATTAGTACTTGAGATCTCGCGCCAAAGGGTTTGGCGGGAACTAGGGTTTCGGATTATAAAGCGGGGGAAGATTTCGGTGTTCACGTCGCGTAACTCGTTGCAAATCTATGGCCGTCGATTGCAATCTAGATTCTCAATCCAATCAGGATTCGACACGTCTCTCTTTGTTTGTTACTTTCCGCAGTTGAATCTTGCAATTGTGTGCCCACTTCAGAGGTGTTTGGGAGTCTATTTTTTAGCTTTTTCATTTTTTATTTATTGACTTTTTGGATTATGGTCAGAAAATGAGTTTTGAATCTGAGAGGAATGTTTGGGAGAAATTGTAGAACGCATTTTGCAAACGTAGTAGTGTGTTGGAAGAAAAATGATGAAAGTAAGTTATAATGAAAAAGTAAAGGAATAGAAGAAAAAGTAGCACAAAATACAAAAAGAGAAAATGAGAAAAGTAGAAGTAGAAATCAAAAGGAGGTCCAGACCTGTTTTTGGCTTGGAAAGCTCAAAATGGAAAACACGTTTTGCAAGAAGCTGTTTTGGTTCCAGGCAACCAAACATAAAGAATGAGAAAATGAAGGGGGCTAAACACCCCTCTTAAGCACACTAAAAAAACATGCCACGCTAAAAAAACACGCACTCTAGTTCACTGTACATATTTTACACTTTTAAATACATTTACACTTACTTTTTACACATTTCAACACACTCTTTCATCATCAACATAAGCTCGCAACGCATATGTAAGCATTTTCATATTAGTAATCAAGGTGCGTTCTTAGTATTTGTAATAAATAAGTGGGCAAGGAGAAAGGGCCCGTTCAGTGGGCTTGCTGGAAGGTCGACCAGATAGTCGGACATTAAGGCTATGTTTGGAAGTTAGGGAAAGAAAGAGAAAATAAGGGAAAATAATTAAGAAGAAAATTAGAGAGAAAATTGAAGAGAAAATGAGAGGAAATTTGAATAGGAATTTTAATAATTTTCCTTCCTCTTTTGTAGAACCAAACAAAGGAAGAGAATTTTTTTAAATTTTCTCTCCCTTTCTCTTCCTTTCACTAAGAACCAAACAGAGCCTAAAACTTGGTCCCTCCGTTCCAATCATAAAAAATGTTTTTTATGATTTCAAAATCTTTGTTTAATAAAATTAATTGAAATATATCAAATAAGACATTTATGTTCAATATAAAAAAATATTATAATTAAAAGATATAAATAATTTTTTGATACGTCCAAAAAAAGAAACAAACACAACAAATTGGAACGGAGGAAGTATTTATTTACACATAATTTGAACGTTATTTAGCATTGTCAACTGTTTGAATCCCCTAGAATCAAAAAATGCAAATTTTTTGAACATATAATTTGAACTTTCTTTTAGATTGTCGGCACTAAATTATTCATTTGTAGCCAAAGTAAATAAAAATTCTCTTCAATTTGTGAATAAGCAAAAATAATACTATAGCTCAATATAACAAAATAAACTAGGCCCACTAATTTTTCAACCAAAAAATTCTCTCTCTCTCTCTCTCTCTCTCTCTCTCTCTCTCTCTCTCTCTCTCTCTCTCTCTCTCTCTCTCTCTCTCTCTCTCTCTCTCTCTCCTTGAATCAGTTTCATACACTAAGAGATTTCGAGTTGAATTTGACTTGGTAGGAGGATTGGAGCTGCAATTTGACTTTACATGGACTCGAGCAAAAGAATCATTAGTCATTATGTTAGTTAGTCGAAGCATGTCTTTTGACAAATGATAAATTCAAGCATTCACAATTTACCGCTCAATAGAATTCTTCTCTCTTAGGGACTTTCCCTCTCTAGACCTCTCTATGTTCTCGTAGGGTTTCCCACTGGATGAGGGGGGGAGCGACGCCTCCTCCTTCTCCCCTTAGGCTTTCTCTCCTTTTTCTATTTCCCTCTTCCTCTAACTCCCTTTTATCACCCTCTCCCATCAATCCCCTACTCTCCCATTTTCAGTTTGTTCTCCGATGTTGCCACCACTGTTGGGGGTGGCGGTTTGGCTTAACGGCGGGTCGGAAGGCTGGTGCTCCCGCTGTTTTCAATGTTGGTTGGATTCGGTTTGGGCCTAACGGCCATGGGAGGTGCAACGACTGCTAATGGGTTGTGGTGTGGCTATTTGTTTGGGAGGCGGTGATGATGGGTTTTGGGGTTTGTGAAAGGCGTTTTGGTGTTGGAAGCGGAAGTGTAGCGGAGTTGTGGTGTTAGAGGCGGTGGTGCAGCGGATATGAAGTGGAGAACAGCAGCGACAGTGGAGCTGGTGGATCAGCGGCGGCAATGGTGAGGATGTGGCGTCATTGGAGCTGGGGTGGAGTGCGGTGGCGGATATTTAGGGGCAGCAAGGTGAGGTGGCGGCGGAAGTGCAAAGCGAAGAAGGAGGTTGCGGTTGGGTGCTTCTGGACCTTCGATAGATATTGGATGCGAGTTGTTGAAGAGGAGGTGGAGGTTTGGCGTTGACAGAGAGATTGGTCGGCGTCTATGCTTCACGCGCTTTGGGTGATTGTACAATTTGGAATTTGCAAGCTGATTTTGGGGTTTCAAGGAGCATGTGGAGAGTCAGGCATAAAAGCGGTTGGGTATGGATTTAATGGGGGTCAAACTTATTTTTTGAGTCGTTGGTCAAAAGTGGCGTGGGAAGTGGTATAGGAGATGAGGTGCTTTGATAGGGAGGTTCTATATTGCGTTATTCATTAGGGGTGCCAGCTCGTTTGGGGTGTTCTCGAGTTTGGCTCAATCATGAGGAGTTGTTTGAGGTTGGCCCATTGGGTGTCTTGTTGGCATATTGCCAACGAGAGTTTTTATTGTATTTTCTTATAAAAATGAGAGGTGAAGAGCAATTTAGATTTCTTCGAGCTCTAGAAGTAGGAGGGTTTTGGTCCCTTTGAAACTACCTCAATGCAGGGTCTCTTCTGTTGTACCAATTTCATATTTCGCCCTTTGTGGAGATGAAATTTTCTTTGCCGTTAAAAAAAATTTACCGCTCAATAGCAGTGCTAGATGGATACAGATACGATTGAGACTTCAAATCCAATTGGCATTCTTCAATTGCCAAAAGTTGGATGTGGCATTGAAAGAGAGAAAAGTGTTGATGTGGTAGCATACATAATGGAAAGGGATGTGAAAAGAGCAGTTAAATGGCAAAGAGATGTTCTACATGCAGTATGTAAAACACTATCCACATACGTTAAATATGTGAAATTCATCATATCTTTTGAATCAATTATGTACTTTTTGATGAAAGAGATACAAAGATCTATATATTGTGTGCTAAGAGAAAAAAATTCCCAGTAAATTGATAAAAGTATAATGCAAGTGCATGAAAAAGAATGCAACTATCCATATTTGTTAGCTGCAATGGACAAAAGTTTTGTACCGGTAAAAGTTTAAAAGTTTTTTTTTTTGTTTTGTTTTGTTGTTGTTGAAAATGTCAAGTATATTATCAAAGCTATCTGGCACCCGATTACATAAAAAAACAAGAATGAAACCAAACCACTAACAAAATGAAAATGAGCGGCAATTGAGCCAAACTCGTAGACACACTTGTCGAGACAGACCCGACACCTAGGGGACGGAATGATGAATCCTATCCAAGTGAAAGTGGTAAAGAATCCACAAGGATTCCCAGCTCAAACCATAAACACGTTACAACACCAGTAATCGGTAAAACAACAACAAAGAAAACAAACCAAAAAACTAACTAATCAGAAGCCCAATAAACTGGTACAAACCGAGATCTACTGAGTCACCCCACTGCGATGCACCGAGTCATACTAAGTTTACCCGAGTCGCCGATCAGTCACTTCCCCGGACAGGACCTAGCACCCGTAGCAGCCGCCCATGGCATAGGATAGTTTTATTTGTCAGAGGGGGCCGAGGCTCCCAAGATCAACCCGTCGTCAGATCTGAGCCAGCCGAAGCAGTAAATGGTTGGCGGAGGATGAGGGATGATGGTGGAAGAGGACAGGGGCTGGTGGCGGAAGGGCTGGTGACGGAAGGGCTAGTGGTGAAAGAAGAAGGCTCGATGGCGAAGGGGTGTGGTGGGATCTGGCTTCATCAATCGGTCAGGGGTTGAAGGGGGGAGCTCCGGCAAGGCGAGGATGATGAGGGGTGGGCCGAAGGGGCGGCAGCCCCACCCTTCAAGCTCTGAAATCGATCTGAAAAACGAGAACTCGGTAGAAAAAGGAAGGAAATAAGAGGTGAAGGGAAGGGGAAGAAGGAACAAGCGAAAGAAAGAAGAAGAAGAAGAAGGAAGGAAGGAAAAAGGCCGGATGGGAGGAGTCGGCAGGAAAAAGGATAAACCCCTAGGGCTTCTAACTTTTTAGAGAGAGAAGCTCTCTAGGGCAGTAGTAGGCCCTTTTGGGAGATGTAAAAGTTAAAAAGCTCAGGTTCAAATTTTAAAGAAGTAGGGAATTTAGGATTGAATCTGCTACATTGGAAAACCTATGTGGCAGAGTCAGTCCAGACTTTCGGAGGCTTAAAGAAAAAACAAAAATGAGGCCCTCTGTAAAATCTAAATGAACAAAATAGAAGTTCATAAATTACACTATAAAACAATAAACAAACATTCGAAGATTTTAAATTTGTCAATTAAATTTCACTAATTTTTGAATTTTTTTTTTAAGATATTATAAAAGATACCTACGAGTACTAAAATATGGGTCCTTAAAATTCATATATTTTTTGGAGGTCTAAATCAACCGCAACATTTGCTTTAACTCAGGGCCGGCTCTACTATATGGCTATTTTTTGTAGTTTCGCTAAATTTGATTTTCAAAATTTGGAAAACGAAGCTCACAGAGTCATAGTCAACACGATTCATCCGGATTCAAGTCCCTCCCAACCCCAAGACTTGCGTAGAGGGTCATTTGTCCATCTAGTACTTAAGTGGTGTTGTGACAATGGACTCGCCTTTCCGGATAGTAGTTATGGCTTAAAAAGACATTCTACGACGGGTTGGAAAACCTATGATCACGCCCAAGAGAGATGCTGCATTGGTAGCCCCTTCCCATTTTTTTTGTGGTCCAAAAAAACACACAGTGGATACCTATTGTGTCAGTGGCGGTTATGCTTGATTGTTACCTAGATAGTTTTGGAATTAGTCGAATTGCGAAAAAGCTGATTTGGCATTAGGTTATTAAAAAAAATACTCATAATCAACACATTAGAACCCATAATCTTACAGTGGGACCCTTCATTCATGCTTATGATTCTCCCTTCGTCACGGGGATCTGAATTTTAGTAAAATATTTTTGAAAGACATTTTCACATTCGCAATCACATTTACATGGCGAATAGATGCGGATGAGTTTTTGTTTGATTTTAGCAGTTCAGTTGCTAAAATCAACCGTGAGTTGCTAAAATCAAATGGAAAACTTAGCTGGCAAAACGACGTCGTTTTGATTGTCGTGGCCTTTTCGTTGTGGCCCTTGTGTTGTGTACATATCATTATTCAACCAAGATACTTTTTTTTTTTTTTTGATCGGGACCAAGATACTTTTATCCAAATCGGCAGTTGGTGCAGAATCAGGGGAACCAAACCATAAAAGCGTTTTTCGAATCCGCAAATTTACATTTATTTCTCCGCCCGTTCGCAAAATCGCCGGCTTCTGAAAAAATGATGAAGGCCTCGTTGAAGAGCAGATATGATACAGACAAGAGCACTGCCAACGCCGCCGCTACTATCGCCGTTAACGCCGGCAACGTCAAGCTCCGGGTATCCATGACCGACGCCACCGTCGTCAACGGCCCCAGCTTAAATGACTTAGCTCTCGCCATTGAGAAACCCGGTTTCTTCGTCGTCGACTACAACGTCCCCAAAAAGGTACGCTCAATTAGGGCACACAACTACTTCTTACTACTACTTCTTACCTAGGGGTGGTTTGGCCGGCTTACTCAAACCAGCTTACTTTTTCGTCTTTATTGCAAAATTATATAGTTATGCGTTAATGTTTTGTTTGTGGATTATTGATTTATCTAGATGAGAGGAATGAAAAAATTTACAAATTGTGAATCACAATTGAAAAGGTTCAGTGAAGAAAAAATAATCCCCAAAAAAACTTGTCAAGTTTGGATTATTTTCGTCGAATTCTTGATTATAGCTTCGTACCTTGCATATTTCTATCGACAAACCATTAATACACAAAAATTTGATGCAAAAGAGGAAAAATGTGAATAAACAAAAAGTTAAGGTAAAAGAATTATCAATAAATTATTTAGACAAACCACCCCTAGTATGTTTATACAATGTTTGTGTATATCTATGGTCTTTGATAATCGTGTTGGTGTTTTGGTGAATTAGGATTTTAAGTTCCAGTTTATGAACTCGGTAACGATTGCGGAGAAACCGTTGAATTTCACTTATATCCACAGTAGGAACGATAACCAGACGATACTGGATGGGAATTTGGTTTTCGATCCGGCCAACAGGGTGTCAGCCAATCACGTGCTTGGGTCGGGTAATTGCAAGTTTAAATACACTTATGTGAACCAAGGGGTGACCACATACGAGCCAAGCTACGATTTGGCCAAGAACTCATGGGACTTCGCAGTATCGCGTAAGGTTTATGGGGATGACGTGTTTAGGGCTTCATATCAGACGTCGAGCAAGGCTTTGGGGCTTGAGTGGTCAAGGAATTCAAAGGTCAACGGACGTTTCAAGGTATAAAGTTATTGTTTTATTGGTAATGATTATTTGTTTAGCTAGATCTCTTGTTAAACTCGCTAATAGAAAAATTGAGGAACGGATGTTTCAAGGTATAGATATTACTGTTTTATGTGGTTTTTAATTGGTTGCATTGATATTTAAGCTGTTTAACATGTTTACACCCAGTTGTATGGCTTGCAATGATTAATGTGGTAAGCTGTAATCTAGGTCACCATTATTTGTTTAGCTATCTCTTGCTAAAGTTACTAGAAAATTTGACGTACTTATTTCACAAAGGTAGAGGGATCTGACTTGCATTTGGATATTACACCGTTTGATTTAAGGAAGTTGCATTCAGTTAAGATTACTTTGCAGATTAGTTTGCAAGTACAGTTGATTTGTATGGGACTGCTGTTTCTGGGGTGGGTGTTAGATCTGTCAAGATGGAGTTATATTTTACCGGATATCCATTGAAAACCAAAGAATATACAGCTATGCACTATTTCCACAGTTGGCTAAAATGGTGAATATATGAGGTGGATAGGAATGCCTGTTTGAGGCTGATGAGTTAAATAATGTACTTAAAAGTGGTAACTGTGACTGACACTAAGCTGCTACTTGTTTGGCTGATGAATTCCTGTCATATTTTCAAGATATAATTAACTAGTGGAACTAAGTTTTTTGAAGTTAATTCATCACCGGACTAACTTTTCAGCCACATTATTCAGAAATTCCAGGTGTTGCTTGTATCTATATATGCTTTTCATTTCCATTTTCTGTTGTCTTTGTAAGTAAGTTTGACAGTTAAGTCGGTCACTAATTTTGGGATGGTAAACTTACTAGTTGCTTAGCTCTACGTACCTGCCAGAATCATTTGAGATTGCTTTCTTGTAGCGATCTCGTGGGGAGCTGATCAATATTGCAAATAGTTTGAAACAGTTTAAGGTATGATTAATGACAATTGAGAAGTATTGTTTGTTCGAACGCTTGAACAGTAAGAATACAATAGTAATCAACCTCATTAAAATGGGTAGAATTATTTGATTAGTAGTGTAATGCTTCATTGGGTTCCTCATTCATCTGACCGTTTAACCACTCATTTTCAATCATGTGGGAGTGTTCGCTCCTTGAACAATTTTTGTAAGGTGACTGAGAGGATATAAATACGGGTCGGTTCTGGGGACACATAAACTCATTTTCAATCATGTGGCAGTGTTCGCTCCTTGAACATTTTTTATAAGGTGACTGAGAGGATATAAATACGGGTCGGTTTTGGGGACACATTAAAGAACACATAAAAAGACACTCCATCTTGGCCTTTGAAACCAACGGCTGAGATTTAAAACAAACTCTCCCCCCTTTCTAATCCACTCACCTTATCTCTCTCTCTCTCTCTCTCTCTCTAGAACACCCCCACCTTTCTCCTTCCCATCTCCGGCGACCCCCTGCTCCGGCAACCCATTTGCTCTCTCTCTCTGTGTGTGATGATTATACTGTCATTATTAATTTTCACAGGACTTGCAGAAGTTAGGGTTAACAGAGTACACTCAATTCAGGCGAAATTATCAATCAATTGATCTAATTTTGTTGGCCTACCTCTGGGTCCCATTGGCATGCAAATCCAAAGCCAATTTTGCCATAGCTTTTGCTTGGGGCTGGGCAAGCGGGGAGAGTTTCTCCACACTCAGTGGATCTAGAATATAGTATGTTGACTGATTGTAGGTTTGTTTACAAGATTGCTCTCTCCAGATTCCCTCCCAAACTGAATAACTTTGGGTTTGATCAACAATTTTGTTGATAAATATTGCTATTGAAGTGTTTAGTTTCAGAATTGCAATGACGTATTGTATCTCTTGGGAAGAAGGTCAAAATAAGCTTGGTGATGCAGTTCCATGATGTTTAAAAAAAAAAATAAAAAAAAAAAAAGAACACAGACATATATTCCGCACTTCGAATCTAGATATGGATTTGTGGTGGCATGTTTGCGACACCGTTCAGTTGGTTGTGGCGGTGGCTGTTCGGAAAATCGGAAGGGGGAGGGTGGGAGTGTTCTTGGAAGGAGAGAGGGGAGAGAGAGAGAAAGAATGATAAGGGGAGTGGGTCAGAAAGGGGGAGAGTTTGTTTTAAATCCCAGCTGTTGGTTTCAAGGGCCGAGATGGAGTGTCTTTTTATGTGTCTCCGGAACCGGCCCCTATAAATATATATTTGAAATAATACCGTAAAATTTCCACATTCACTTTTGGAAATTATCATCTGTTCGAATAAGGATATGGTTAGTGAACTAAGGTCTCTTGTCGTAAATTTGGAAAGCTGATTATTTTGCCATTCAGTCGTAAGGATGGATAGATCAATTGCTCATGATCCATACAAAAAAGTTATCATATGATGGCTGTTAATTGAATAGTATCAGTAATCTGTATTGGTTCTTTTGGACTATATTCTACATCTTTTACTTGGAATTTTTTGCCATGGTCATTTAGGTCATAGGAAATCATGTGGATTTTGTATTTTGAAGCCGTTTTTCCTTGCGATTGAGAGCATAGTCCGTACGGAAAATTTATCATATGATGGCTATTGATTGAATACATCAGTATTGGTTATTTTGGAGTATCTAGTACATATCCCATCTTTTACTGGGATTTTTCCCCATGGTCACTTTAATTTCTGGGAAATCATGCGGATTTTGTATTTTTAAGCTATTGCAATTGAGGGCATAATAGTTGCTGTGTTGTGTATCCTGCCTAACGGAAGACTAGTGTTTCTTTGGCTGTTTGTAGTTTTTCATTGCGTTACATTATCTGTTAGGAATTGCAGGTCAGCAATTCCCCCGGGAAAATCGTTTGTGTAGGAACAAAGCATTCTTCTAGGAATGAATAATAGGAAACTAATTGGCAGAACCGGTACTCTTCTCTTATACGTAGTGCAGTTCTCTCCCGGCTTTTCCCGTCCTTACTTTTCTTTTAGAGTTTCAACTCCGCTTCTACCGACTTGAGAGCTTTTTCGGAATCATTTTTTTCTGCTTACTACCTATACTGGGCTAAGTTGGTTGCTCCCGAGAGTTCACAACATCATCAGTACTGGATAACTCTGAGCGTATTGGCAGCTGAACCGCGGATTACTTTCCTCTGTAATTTAAGTCCAACATATTTTTTAATTAACGGTCCGTTTGATTCACCCGTGCTTATTGCTTATTTGAATGTAAGCAATAAGAGTGTTTGGTACACTCCTTGGCTCGATAAGCAAGTGCAGCCAAACACGTGTCCGTATTATGAATTTTGCTTATTGCTTGACACCAGGAATCAAGGAAACAAGAGAGTTAAACTTTACATTGCGATATGATAAGAGTAGTTTGTCCTTTTTTTGCGGATGTTTAGCCAGGAAATGCCGAGATGTTGGTCTGAAGAGTCTATGTTGTCTGATTACTACCTGTTTTGATTGTATCAATTTCTAACTTCGGCTTTGTTTATCGCAGATTGCAGCGTCCATGAATTTAGGAGAGGAGCTAAAGCTGCCGAAGTTGACTGCCGAGACAACTTGGGACCTCGAAATGTGATTTTCTTCCTCCCCGTTGTTTTCGTTTGCTTGTTATGTTCGATTCGGACAAACATTCTTGCTCGCTGGGTGTATTGTGCTCTGAAACCCCAGCTGGAAAAAACCTTATAGATTTAAGCATCAACTTTTATACTTTTGTGTTGTTATTTTGTGCTAAATACCACCAGCTCCGTAAGCACTTTTGGTCAAAAAGCTTCTCTCATGTTGCTGCAAAACGTGGTAGTATGAAAATAATTCCGTCTGCCCTTTGATGAGTTGAAAGCGGCTTCTGGCTGATGCTGCAACATATTCCACCTTATCTGCCAGTTTGAAATTTCGAACGTAGATAACGATGTCCTCAATTGTGGGAGTGTCTATGCAAATTTGCTAAAAAACAACCCATTGGGCAGTTGATAAAGGAGACTAGAGTTGGACTTTTTTTTTTTTTCTCTCTTGACCTCCAATGGGTTGTTTTTAGCATTTTCTAATTTGCTAATATCAGCAAGACAGCTCCACCGAAGACCACACTGATTCTACATGGCAAAGATGGGCTGGGCTCAACTCCTGTTTTGGAAAATTCAAAATTTCACGTTTTTTTTGGTTTTGAAATTGTGCGGGAAATTGGAAAACAAAACCCAACACTCTCTCTATCATTTCTCTCTCTCTCTCCACTACTGGAGCCGCCGCCGCTGCCACCACCACCATTTGTCTCTCTTTTTCCATTACCGGAGCCGTCACTGCCACCACCACCAACACCGTACGACAAAATAAGAAAGAACAAAGGTTGTATAACATCCTGCATCCTAGCAGATTAATCCTCAAGTATCAAGCGTAGAAAAAGTTGAAAAGTTCATAAGTGATCCAGCAGATTTCTCATTTACTTCTGTTCGTTCATAGTACTAAATTGGGTTTGGTGGCCAATACCACGGGTATTGATAGTGTAGACTGAAGGGGGTGTGAGGCTAATATCTGGTGGATCGCATCTCCCTGTGTGGATTAAGATTTCTTCCGCAACGACGGAGGGGTATTAATATTTTGTTTGTGACTTTGTTTAGAACAAGATTTTTTTTTTTTCAATTAGTTTCGCAATTTTTATTGGACAGCACTATGGGTACAGAAAATGATCAATTCGATTGGTTTTGGTCATTCCGGGCCCCACATAAATGATCGGAACCGTTAATGTTTTTTTAAATAATGTTTACTTTCATCTTGTAAAAAATCAATTCAATCAGATACCATTAAGTGCTTCATCGGTTCATCCAATTTTTTATTCGGGATGAATAGATGAAACACTTAACTGTATGATAGAGCACTTAACAATATTCGATTGAGTTGATTTTTTACGAGATACAAATAAACATGGAGTATTTGAAAAACATGAATGGCTCCAATAATTTGTTTAGGCCCCGAAGTAGGCCTAAACCAATATTTTTGTACATCAATTTATTTATGCCCATATACCGAAATATAGGGGGAACCGACCATGTACAGAGGGCGTCGGGGTCCCCGTTGTGGGTCCCAAAAAATTAATCTGAATCGTTCATCCATCTCAAAATCAAATTCCGATTGGGCTTACACGAGAATAGATGCAATTGAACGGCCCTGTGAGCTCGATCCAAAATCACCCCATTTCATTTTTTAATGGTTCGGATTGATCGTTTGGGATCCACAACGGGGTCTCCGACGCCGGTCAGTACCCATATATTTTTCGCTATCCTTGCATCACCATGCAGTAATCAACTTCTCATTGCCACGTGTAAGACACGTGTCCATTTTTAGTACTTCCATTTTTCCAGTTCAAAAATGATAGAGTCACACACACTCAACCACACACCCTCTGTCCCTCTCACATGTGGTGGGTCCCACCTATCACTATTCGTTTCCAGTCGTACGCCTTCTTAGCAAGTGGCCACAGTTGATGGTGTGAACCGTAGAGAGCAAACAATATTCTATTGGACAGGCTCTAAAAGCACAATTTAGATTCGTTAATTGAGATTCGGATTTTAAGGTAGGAAACGTTCCAGCCGGTCGGCATGTTAGATGATATCATAGCACGCCTTGAGTGGGTCTTTCACTCATGGTCAATTCTTCGCTCGAGTCAATTCTCTCGTCTCATCCATCCTTGCCTCTGCGCTTCAGGATTGCATTTGAGGAGAGTGTTAATATTTATCACACTCGCTTATTTAAGTTACTTAACGCCCTGTTTGTTAGAGGTAGATAGAAGGGGATATAGAAAGGGGCCGGATATAGAAATCCGGGTGTTTTATATCCGGTGTTTGTTTAGTTTTTTGTTACCCGGATATAATATCCTGGGATTTGTATATCCCTTTGGGGAGGGATAAAATATAGGCACCCCTCCCCCCGGTTTTGTTATATCCGGCCTCCCTTCCCACTTGCATGTGCAAGCTGTCACCCTTTGACAGCCCTGCCGAGAGAGAGAAGGAGAGAGAGGCAAGGTTGGCAGATAATGACCCCACCACTTTTCTTTGTTTTCTATTTTTTAATTGGGACACCACCTCTCATATCCCTCTTCTACAACAACAAAACAAACACAATAATTTTTAATCTCCCCTTCTAAAATAATACCCCTCCAACTATATCCACCCCTATATCCCCTTCTTATTATATCCCCCTTCTCCCCTCATATACATATCCCTTTAACAAACAGGGCGTTAAGTTTGAATTTCATCGAGGCCAACCATCTCTAATCCTGAGGTCACTAAGGGTCACGCCCAGGGAACCGGGGGCCTTGTAGTGAGTGAGCTCACTACATGCGTGTAGTGAGTGAGCTCACTACATGCGTGTAGTGAGCTCTCTCGGTAGTCCGATCCGAGATCAACGGTTCGGATCGTCTTACACTTTAAAAAGCACTTTTACATTAACTTTAACTCCAATTTATCCGAACCGTTGATCTCGGATCGGACGGCCGAGAGAGCTCACTACACGCATGTAGTGAGCTTACTCACTATAGGCCCCCCAATTCCCATGCCCGGTCATTACTTTCAGAACTCCGAAATTAGTCAAAGTGTGTGCAAGTTAGCTCGGATATAAAATTATAAAAAATAATTTAAGTCACTCAATTTTGGTTAATATAACACCGTCAATGGATTGACAACCAGAATAAACGAAATTTGATCTTTTTCATTGAGAACAACTAAAATGAGAAAGAGTTGATTTTAAAGTTGGTCGGCCGGGTGTTGTGGCCGACTCCTCAAACCTCTGGAATATAAAAAGACTGTACAGATTTCAAAGCAAATAAGAGTACATCGTCACAGAGCTTAAAAAACCTACATATTTTAGTAGCACATGAAATAATCTAATGCAAAATGGAAAATAGTCAATCCCAAGTTTGAAGTTTACAAAAAGTTGTTTATACACATTATTTACGTGTCTCGGTTGACAATACAATTATTTTTATTCCATATTACCTGTAGAAAAAATAAAGATTTACATAAGCTGATGATTTGCGTGATAATACTGGCATCAGAAGTTGACATTTTACTAGTAGTATTGTTTTTTTCCCTTATAAATATAAATCTCCTATAAAAAAAAAAATGAAAAAAAGGAGGTCAATCTCATCCACGTGCACCATCCCTTTTTGAAGGTGTGTGCAACTTACGTTGAAACTGCCAAAACCCAATTGTCAACCCATTTTCTGACGCAACTGCTTGTTGTGTTGTTACCAAGTCACAGCGAACAAGTCCGGTCCGAATACTCGTAGGTCTCGTTTGATTCGCGGATTAAAATAGGTGGAATTAATAATCCTGGGATCGGTAGTCCCTAATTATTTATCCTGGTATTAATCTCATCCCTAAGCTACCCAATCCCATGTTTGATTCGCGTGGGATTATTTATGGGATAAAATTTTTTAATCAAAAACTTTTTTTTTTTGATAAAAAAGAGTTTAAAAAGTTTTTTTTATTAAAAATATTACTTTTTTAAAAAATGATAAAAAAATTTAAAAAAAAAATATTTATGGAAAACAATTTTTGAAAAACATTTATTTTGAAAAAAAATTAAAAAATCATTTTTAAAACAAATAATTTATTTTAAAAATTATTATTTCCAAAATAATTTATTAAAAAAGTTTTTTTATAAAATATTATTTCCAAATAATTTTTTTAGATATATTTATTTTTTTGTAAAACTTTTTTTTGTATAAATAGAGTTTTTTTTAGATAAATAATTATTTTGGAAAACATTTTTTTAATAATTTTTTTTAAAATAATTTTTTATAGAAAATATTATTTCAAATTCTGAGCATCATTTGGGAACCAAACATGGGATAAGCCAAGAAGTGGTACTGTTAGTCCTATCCCAGACAGTTAATCCACGAATCAAACGAGGCCGTAATGTAAGAACTTTGGTGCCGGATGCGTACTACTGATCTAAGGTCATAAATGAATAGGGTCGTTTGTAAATTATTCGAGACTTGACTCGATAAAAACTTTTTCAAGTTTGATTCGAGTATCTAAATGAGCCGAACTTGAACATTAATTTTAGGGAATTTGAACCTAACAGTATTCAGCTCGATTAGGCTCACAAACCTAGAGAATATATGTATATCTCATAAGAACATCACAAATGAATATGTTTAAAAGTTTTACATGTATAAACTTTTAAATGTACTATAAACTTAAATTTTAATGTGATTTTACAATTTTATATATGTATTTACTTATTTATGTACAAAAATAAATTTTTTATTGAAGTTCTAGACCTGCGTGAGAGCATTAATATCTAATATTTTTGCTACATTAAGACTCGTGAACAAACTCGAATTCGACTCAAACCTAGGCAAGCTCAACTCGTCTAATTTGGAAAATGCTAGGTACACACAAAAATGCAGTGTGTGTGGAGCCCACACACTTGTGCGTGTGTTTGGGTAACTTGTGTGTAAGTTTTTGTGTGTATGTAGTGTTGTTGGTCTAATTTTCATTGAGCTCGAGCTCATCTCGAATTTGTTTGATAACTAAACGTACGAACTTGAACATTTTATAGCTCGGCTCGATTCGGCTCGTTTGCAGCCCTAGGTACCAAGTGGCGCGCGGTACCCATCGTGCATCACCGGTAAGAGTGTATTAAAAATCCAGACCGTCCAAAACATTTTTGGACAGCTGAGATTCGCACTCGAGTACCATGTCATCCCTACCCTTCACGCACCCAAATTATTCTCTTGTTTTTGGGTTTGGTAGTCAGGTTGTCCAGGACTCCAGG
Organism: Vaccinium vitis-idaea; assembly: GCA_963854785.1. Lineage (NCBI taxonomy): Eukaryota > Viridiplantae > Streptophyta > Magnoliopsida > Ericales > Ericaceae > Vaccinium > Vaccinium vitis-idaea. The sequence goes on along the minus strand of OY978226.1, from coordinate 32,821,962 downwards.
TCAATTTACACACACATCTACTAAATTCTCTTTTCGGTTTGTTCAAAAATAGGTCATCCGTCATCTATGTCGGAAATAGGGAATTCACAAGAGATACTCCAAAATAGCCTAACCGCAAAAGATTGTTAAGTTTCGAATTCAGAATGTCTAAATTTACACCATCCGTCATTCCCTAAATACTATCATTTGAGCGGTTGAATACTCGTATTCATTTTTACCACTTCATTCTCCCACAATTTTTTCCTAGATGTCTTCTTTCTTTCTTTTTCCCCTTCTGTTTTGGGTTTAATTTCATACTACTACTTCGAAAGTTCATTACGTAACTGTATTTTCCTACACTTATCCACCAGCTCCCACCTATCATGCTATTCTTCACGCCACTTCTTCATGATGGAAAATAATTTATTTATTTGTAACAAGAAAAATATTTATTTACCCCATGATGGTATACTTGGATCAGGGAAGTCTTATGAAATATGTGGTACTGAATAATCCAGAAACACTACGTGACTATGCCTCCAAGAGCATTAAATAACTAGACCAAAGCGTAACTATTTGCTATCCTTATTGCATTTTAAGAATTGAACAAGTCATCTAAGATTGACACGGGGTAAGCGAGAAATTAGATTCTCACTTTATTTTAAAAATAATTGAACCCGTTGAAATTTTCATCAACAATTATATTTCCATTTCAATCTTTTCCAAATATAGAAATCATTAAAATATGACATCAGTGTGTGGACTGCCCTCTTAATTTTTCCGTGATAGTATATTTGGATCACGGAAGTCTTGACGAGGATGTATGGTGTTAAAATATGTCGAAACACTACATAACCGTACTCCAAGAGCATTAAATAATTAGACCTCACAGAGTGTAACTATTCGTTTACCTCAATGAATTTTAAGAATTGAATTAGTCATATGAGATTGCCATAGAGTAAGCGAGGAATTAGATTCTCACTTTATAATAAAAAACAGTTGAATTTTTCATCAATAATCATATTTTATTTTAGATCTATACCAAATATAGAAATCACTAAAATATGACAGTAAATTCTCATTCATTTCAAGTTTTTCACCTGTCCAAATTGGGCCCTATTAGTATTTCTTTTTTCATTTTTTTTTAACTGCAAAAACTGAGAAGGGTAATAAAGGGCGACTAGCGTAATAACCTCTATAGGTGTAACTATTGGGTTCTCGACCCGCTGCGGAATGTTTGAATCATTGTTACTGTCCGAATAGGGTAGACTATCAGCACAACACTACCTAAGTGATTAGTTAGCGGCCATCCACGTAAATCTACACAAATCCTAGCTATGACACGGAGGGATTCGAACCTAGAGGTCCATCAAGAGGGGAGAGGGGCCTACTAGTATTTCTTTACCGCATCTTTTTTTCCTCATTTGTTTTTCAGCAGCCGCACACGAACACCACACCACCATAACCATATCCCATCAGTTTTTTGAAAACCAAACGAACAAATTTGCAAAGTATCATTTTCGCTCCAAAATTCATCAACTATACACAGACAAATACATACATAGATTCATCCATACGTATCTCTGCGTCTCCGATTCTTCTTCTTCTTCTCTCTCCGTCTCCGTTCTGTGTTTCCCGTTGTTCGGAGATTGGTGAGTTCTTACGGAAGGGAATGAAATCGGAGAATTAGGGTTTGCGTCTGCGATTTATCGATCGATGTGATTATCTCGTTTGCGTGAGATGGCGGGAACGAGTCGAACAGGCGGGGAGTCGGTGTCGGAGACGGGTATTCCGGCCGGGTTGAATCGGATCAAGACTCGACGGGTTTCACTGACGGGCGGGCCGAGTTCGAGAGATGATGATGCCGATAGTTTATCAGATTTTGGGAATCGTGGAGTTTCGAGGCATCATGTGAAGCAGAAGCAGAGGTTTGTGGCTCAAGGACGTGGAAAACTCAGCGGTTATAAAGAAGGTTCGTCTAGTTTTACGCAAAAATATACTGTTGTTTCAAACTTGTATTTGTAGTTTCACGTCTATGTTTGTGCATATGTGTCTGTTATTCTATAATTCTGCTATACAACCATAACAGGACCCATGTCAACCTCAACCGAAGGATATGGACGGGAGGAATGGAGACAGTCTTTTACACATGTAAACCTCAATCCATAGGGTATAGACAGGAGGACTGGAGACAGACTTAACATATGATAATATCTCTCGATCTATTCTTATATATAAAGAGTCTACCACTTTTCGGTGTCCTCTTTTTTCGAGATCGTGTATACTTTTGTTTTCCGATAATGGCCCTCATCTAAATCAGCCAATTAAAATTTGGCATGGGCGGTTACACTTCGGCGAAAGAGTTATTGACTAAAAACCACCTTATCATAACGACTATCCCACTATTCCACCGCGCATACACAGTGGGTAATATACACACAAAGTTGACGTTCTTAGAATCTTCTACCACTGAAACTGCGGCTCCGCATACGTCAAAATATCAAGGAGCTTATTGCTTAAAGATGTTCCTGTAACCATGCCACTAAACCAAAGCCAGAAGGCATATGAGAGGACATGTCTACAGAATCCAATTTAGTTTACTTGTTGATTATCTTGCTTCATCCGTTCAAAGTCGAAAGTATTGCTATTATTTTGTAATCTCTTCCAAAAAATACAGACTTTGTATGTGCATATCTTGTTGATGTGTTGCCATAGTACTATCAGCACTTTCCCAAGTTGGAATGGAGAGGTTGTATTGGAAATTCATAGGAGTATCTATAGAAGCTGTAACTATGTATAATGTATATGTGGTTCTGTATTTGTGGATCTTGAAAATTAGCAGAACTATTATTTTCAAACTGTTTCTCCATCTTATTTTGTGTTTTGGATGTGGGAATGTTTTGGGTGCAAAAAGATATGGTCATTTACCGTTCGTTTTTGCATATTCATCCCAAGTACCATGTGTCTTTGTTCTAACAAAACATCCTTGTTTGTTCGTACCGAACTCAATAAAATTAGAGAGAAATAATGGCAAACTTATTGGATTCTTTGGCTTTGTAGGACGCCATAAAGGGAAGGGGATAGTTCGCTGGTTCAAATCGCATCTTTCGAAAGATTCCAATAAAGATTTCAATGATAATCCTCCAAACTACAAGGTAAGGTTTTGGTTAACGTGGCTGACGGGGTTTTGGACTTTTTGCTTGGAGTATGATTTTGTTAAGCTTTGTGCTTCTTAATAAAGAAGTAGTGTCACTACTTTTTGGCAGTATAGTAGCTCGGACTTTAATGGATTGGGCAAGGAGGGTCCAAGAACTAAACTGCACATGTCGGGGAAGCATTCGACTGTAAACCAATCTCCAGCAGAAAACATGCGTATCAGTAAAGTGCCAAAAGTTATAAAAAGTTTTTCGCATGAACTTGGACCCAAGGGTAGCATTCACCCTGTGCATCCTCGGTCCCACAGCTTTAACGATTTGAAGGTATGCTTTGCTGTTCATGAGTTTTCCCTTTCAGATTGGTCTCTCTTGGATCAGCTGTCCAATTTCTCCTTCCCACTTAATTTACTATGTGAGTTATTTACTATTTCTGTTTCTGGGAATGAAAATCAGGAACTTTTGGGATCATTGCGCTCAAGATTTGATGCTGCAAAAGAAGTAGTGAATATGGAGCTGGCTAGTTTCGCTGGGGAGCTGACGGAACTTTCACAGAAAAATGACTTATCATCCCCAGAAGCACATAAATTGGTAGAGGATCTCCTGATTCTTTGTCAACAGTGTCTTGAAATGACATCCTCAGAACTTCGTGCCAAGTGCGAAACAGTTGTTCAAGATCTCACTGAGAAAAGGAAGCTATGCCAAACGGGATTGCTGAAGTGGCTGTTGACACGCATGCTTTTCATATTGACACGGTGCACAAGGTTGTTGCATTTTGAGAGAGGCAGTGAGTCGATTGATGAGAATTCTCTTCATAAAATCAAGAAATGCTTAGACAATGTTCCTCATGTTGAAATGAGCTGGGATCCTGATCCAATGCTTCGTAATGCTGGTCCTGCTTATACTTCGAACCTGATAAGAGATGCCAAACAAGAACTGCAGGAGCAGATTAAGACATCTAATTCATCTGAAGCAACTTCCACAATGGATTTCATGGCTATCGATAATGATTCTTTTCCACAAAGTTCCCACTTTGATTTGCATCCTAGTGTTCAAGAATATCATAAAGCTGATGGTAATTATCTTGGAGACTCGGTAGACAAGGCTAGTTCACTTCATGAGCAAGAAAGAAGTTTGGATGAATCTGATTCGGTTATTTGTAGGATATGTGAGGAAGTTGTTCCCACTTCACATTTGGAAGTTCATTCTTACATATGTGCTTACGCGGAAAAATGTGATCTAAAATGTGTTGATTTGGATGACCGACTGTTGAAACTAGCAGAGATGCTAGAAATAATCATAGAGTCATTCAACATGAATGTGCATGCATCCTATGACAGCCCTGAGAATTCAAGAATTCAAATCCCAAATCCTGGAACCCTATCTGAAGGATATTCTCCAAATGTAAGTGACTGGAGAAGCAAAGGCATAGAAGGTATGTTTGAGGATCTTCATGAGATGGACACTGCCTTTATAGATGATTCTCATCTCGTTAGCAATAATTTGAGGGGCCACTTGGGCATGAAGCTTGGCCAATGTGGCCCACCCTCCTCAGCAGGAAGCATAACATCAGGATCTTCCACGAATACCCCTAGAACAGGAAATTTTGATTTCTTGTGGATGGAACATAACAATCCTTCTGAGCTGGAGGACGTGCAGCAAGTAAGTCATTGTGGCTTGGTGTACTTAAATACTTTAACTAGTACCTTTGGATGCTTAAGGTTTTTATTGTTAATTTTTTTTTTTTGGGTGTGTGTGTGTGTGTGTAGAATTTCATTTGAGGAGATGAAAGCGCATGGATTTGTTCCGTTGTATTATATTTCATAATTGTTTGAGAGACAAACAGACAACTCAGAATGTGCGCGTACGCATGTGGGGGTTTGGGGGTGGGGGGGTTGACAATTGACATGGCAATGGAATTGCAAATGTCCATAACCATCGTTATCCCCCGAGCCTGATAGCACAAGGGAGAAACTCGCAATTCTCTTCAAGAAACATTACTCAACAGCAGTATGGCCCTAAATTTTCGTTAATATGGTCGTAGTTGCTGAAGTAATGAATTTGTATTTGGTAACTTTGGGCCACGGAAGCACTGTTTTTTCCTAGGTTGACTTTCTTCATCCACTTTTGGGCAGATGATGCCAACAATTGTATGGTTTGTAGGTAGCTTGTCTTGATCCAAGGCATACCATTACTGATTTGGAATAACTTGGATCAGGAAATTCAGGCCCCAGGCTCCCAATTTATTATAGTGAGAGTGTTCGAAGATTTCGGAGAAGAAGAGGAGGGTAGGAAAAGAAAGAACATTAACACATATATATGTGGTCCCTATTTCGTAATCTGCTCACTTGTAATCTTTGGCACTCCCTTTCTTCTGTCTGTACTCTTGATGATAACTTATGATGTTCTCTAGGAATTTAGTGATTGTTGTTCTTTAGTGATTTGTCTTTGCCTATGTTCTTGCTTTGCTCATAAGTTGTGTGCATCAGTGCATCTAAAAGCGCAAAAGAATTGTACATATGCTAAAACTTAACAATTCATGTCTTTGTAGATGATTGAACTAGTGGACATTGCTCGCTGCGTAGCTGGTGCAGATCTGTCTAAGCAAGGATCCCATGAGTTTTTACTTGCTTGTATTGAGGATTTACAGGATGTTTTACACCATAGCAAAATCAAAGCCCTTGTAGTAGACACATTTGGAGGCCGAATAGAGAGTTTGCTGCGGTAATGTATAAATGCAAAAAGTTTTTCATATATATGCAACTATGAAGTGATGAATTTGACCTCTATTTTGTCAAATTCAAATGCAGAGAAAAGTATATACATGCTTGTGATCTATTGGATGGGAAAAGCATGAAGAATAATGGTAGACATATCATAAACAGTATTTTTCTGGATAGTGCATCTCAAAGTAGTTCAACATCATCTCCCATTCATCCCTCACATAAAGAACGGACAAGCATTGAAGACTTTGAGATTATAAAACCAATAAGCAGAGGTGCTTTTGGTAAAGTATTTCTTGCACGAAAGCGAGCGACGGGTGATTTATTTGCAATAAAGGTAACCATTTGTCGAGATGATCTTTAGTGGAATTAAATTAACTAATGCATTTGCTTCATGCATAGACACTCACCTGTGAGATGTATAATAGAGGTCTAAGGGTGTTTTGATAGGAAGTGACATAGCGTCGGAAGACATAGATTAGCAAGGAGAAATCAGAAAAGATTAATTTCTATGTTTGTAGATTAACATGGAGAAATCAGAAAAGATTAATTCCTATGTTTTGCTAAACAGAATTTTCTAGAAAGTGTTTAATCATGGTTGAGTATAGTTTTTCTATTTAAATGTCAATTTCCATGATGTGCTTACTTTGTTGTAGGTTTTCATGGTAATCTGTCTCTTATGCTGCAGGTGCTAAAAAAATTGGATATGATACGGAAAAATGACATTGAGCGCATACTGGCAGAGCGTAACATCTTGATAACAGTCAGAAACCCTTTTGTGGTAACATTCAAATTAATTGCTCTTTTCAGCTTTGACAATAGCCTCTTTATATGACATTAGTTGTGCCTGAATATCTTTGTTTTTTGGTAATGGTGTATCTTCATGATTGTGGTCCTGCATATGCTGCTTACGTTGCATAAGTGGTGGAGTAGCTTCCAATCTTTATACTAACCTACAAAAATTTTACTCTTTTGCTGGCGAAGGTGTCCAGGGGTCAAGGGTAGTGAGAAGGAATTAACCATTGATCCACCCATTTGAGATTTGAACCTAAGACCTCTTGAGGGGAAGTCCTTGGCCCTGGCCACTGGCCTAGCCCAAGTGGTCCACTATTTTGTTGGGCTACTTGTTATCTATAAAGTTTGTTTCTCTCGTACGATTGTTGGCAGTGTCATCCACATGTAAGTTGTTTTATACTGGCTTCTATGTGGAATGACCATGTCATCTCAATAATTGCAGGTTCGTTTCTTTTATTCATTCACTAGTAGAGACAACCTTTATTTGGTTATGGAATATCTCAACGGTGGTGATCTGTACTCTTTGCTCAGAAACATCGGTTGTTTTGAGGAGGATTTAGCTCGTAGCTATATAGCAGAACTGGTTTGTTGACTTCATTCCCTGGAGATGCTATTACTTTCTTGTAGTGTAACTTTTCTCAAGTAAGATTTATACATTTCAGGTTCTTGCGTTAGAATACTTGCATTCTCTTGGAATTGTGCACCGGGATTTGAAACCAGACAATATATTGATTGCGCATGACGGGCATATCAAGGTTCCTTTTTATCAACTCTGTAATACATTCTGAGCTTTGATTGAGATGCTAGTTTCAAAAATGCATCGACATATGTAGTGTGCATCAATGTTTCGTGTCAATGGAGCCATTACCAGCTAAATACTTTTCTTTACAATCACTTGTTACACATTACTATATTTTGGACAGTCTCCTGGAGGCAGACCTATTGTAAACATTTTACATCTATTGGCCTGAGTATTGTTGGTTGTTTGCAGCATCTGAATGGTAGGATGATCATAGGTAGCAGCTTTTAAGACATTGTGTCTAATGGACAGAATACATGAAAGTTATTGAATACTGGACCTGGTAAAAGAATCATATGAGTCTTTGTACCTGTTGAATTGTTTGATTGCATTGGATCAGTTTCCTAACAAGCTTAAGCTTTTGGGAATTGGTAATCTAATCATTCCTTTGGTTTCTAGGAGATCTTTTGTTTATGGTTCAAGTCTCTCCATTTGTATTTATCTTCCTGTTTACGTTATGATTCTCCCCTATGTAATTCTGTTTTGTTCCATACGGGTTAGATAGATTGATATGCATTGTGGAGCCCTTTTCCTAACATCTTATTCTTTTTGGAAAATTAGTAATATTCAATACTTATGTGGATCCGTATTTGTGTGTTTTTTAATTTGAAGTATGACCAATATTTTCTAATTAACATTTGCATTGGGCTTTGTAATGCTTGCAGTCATGTGCTAATCACTGCTTACTCTTTCAGCTTACAGACTTTGGCTTGTCCAAAATTGGTCTTATGAACAGTACGGGTGATTTACCTGCACCTGAGACAGATGGGATGACTCTTTTAGATGCACACGCTCAGCACACCCAGAAAATTGAGGATAGAAGTCAGCGCTCAGCTGTTGGCACGCCAGACTACTTGGCACCTGAGATTCTTCTTGGAGCTGAGCATGGTTTACACTTTACACAGAACCCGCATTTAGATATCATTTTAGGTGTCAGTGAGGAGTTGAAATGACCTCTGAGTGTTCCTACAGGTTATGCTGCAGACTGGTGGTCAGTGGGGATTATCCTATTTGAACTTATCACTGGAATCCCACCATTTAATGCTGAACATCCAGAGGTATCAGTACTTTTGTCAATTTTTTCCAGAATTGCGTGCTTTAGACTTCTAGGCTTCTAGGACATGATAAAGAACTTGATGACAGTTATTGTTGTTTAAATCCTACGATACGGGATACGTATCCCATACCGTATCCTTTTTGTATAGAAATCCTATGGCACGACGATATATATCCGTATCCGAATCAGTACATATCCTACGATTACTTAACATAAGAAGTTCAAACATTTTTATAGGAAGTGGAACCTCAAACGCATTAATCTAAGTCTTTGTAGCGACATTCAAACCATTTGAAAGATATCCAACCTCAATGTACGACTTGAGTAGAAGAAAAACCATACTTTGACCGTGTTTTGGGAGAATATTATTAGGGATTTTCTTTTCTGTCTGTAACAAAGGTAGCAGGAAACCTCAATGATAAATCCCAGTTGAGAGACTTGAAATTTTGCAAAAATTAGTTTGTTAGTGTTATTAGGTGTAAATACTTGTTGATTGTATATTAATTATGGTTGATGTATCGTACGATACGCGATACGTATCCCGATACGATTTATAAAACAAGAAAAATGATACACGATACGTATCCTGATTTCAAAACCTCTTATACTTCACTATTCATATCTGGCGATTCAATGTTATGTGCTTGCTTCTTTAATTTCTTGGTTGGGAGAGCCTTTAGCAAGTTAGAAGTATTGTCTCACTTACTATTAATTATTTCGTAATTCCTTATCTTAAGGGCACAAAATTTTGGTACAGATTTTCTTTTTTCCATGCTAGAGGAAGTTCTTGCCCTTGAAACATTTGCTCCATTTTATGGCTATGCAGATAATCTTCGACAACATTCTTAACAGGAAAATTCCCTGGCCTTCTGTTCCTGGTGACATGTCTTGTGAAGCTCAGGACTTGATTGACAGGTGGGTCATCAACTTAAGAAGGCCTTTTGGATCTATTTCATGGTTTCAATTTAGCTCATCATATTGAATTTTATTTGCCTTTTTTTCAAACGGCTTGAAAGTAGTGTCTTAGACACTTATATATGGTTCCAACACCAACGTCTACAGGTTTGCGTTTTCTATTTATGATACTTCACAAGTACAAACAGAAAGTACAGGTATGCAAACGGTAGCAACCAACCCTTTCTTCTGTGTCAAAACGAGACCCAATATACTCTGAGAGAGAGAGGGAGGAAAATAATTTGGAAGAAACTGAAACCTTAGATGTAAATACTAATTCCAAAGAGGAAACCAGTCATCTGTTGCCTGGTATTGTTATTGTTGTTGGTATTATCACCACTTTGCAATAACATGAACCAGATAAGATGGTGTAGGCCTTAGAAGATGGCAGAAAATTCAGAACAGCATGTATATGGACGGTTTTCGGTATCTCACATATGGTAGTATAAAATTATTAAATTTTGATTGTTTGTTTGAAGTGTACAAACTAATGGGCTTCCTTGCAGATCCACATTTGTAAGTCTTTTATAACTGTAGATATATTTATGAGAACTCTGTTTGTTAGATTGTTCTCTTTCACTTGCAGTAATCCAACACTGCAACATATAACTGCACGTAGGGTGAGAATACTGTGTATCATCTTATCTGCTTAACCTCAAAATATGTAGGGTGGTCATATAATCCTTAAACGAATGATGTTTGCTTCTGTGCTTTGTTCTCTCCATATGACAAGAAAGGTTTCTGTACAACAGCTTCATTTACGCATAATCGTCATGCATGTAGGTTCCTTGTTCATGATCCGGATCAGCGCTTTGGTGCAAAAGGATCTTCAGAGGTATTCCCCTTGCATAGAAATTGCTATTGTACTAAAAGTTTCGTAGTGTTGGATTATGAAATGAGGCCTATTGTTGGTGCCATATAAAATTACGGGCAAGATTAATGCTTTGAGTGACTTTCATTACTGCCTTCAACTTTTCAACAGGTAAAAGCACACCCATTCTTTAAGGGAGTTAACTGGGACACCCTTGCCTTACAAAAGGTAGGATTCGCATTTCCAGTGAATAATTTCTCATTGAAATGGTTTTGCCGTTGACATTGTTGACTTTAGTTACTTGAAAAACTCGTAGGCTGCCTTTGTACCAAACCCGGACACTGCAGAAGACACAAGCTATTTTGTGTCACGGTACACACAATTTTCAGCTGGAGTGCCACATGATACAGACTCTACTGATTCTGCTTCTGATGCTAGTGACTCCTCAAATTTTGGAGAGGAGGTAAAATTTCTTTCACATCTGTTTTCTTTCTGATCCATTATGTTCAACTTAGCATTAACTTGTGTGGCTTACTTGCCCGATGTTGATACTCGGAGCTTCACTTCTTATGTCACAATAAGATAAGTTAATCTCGTGGGCACATTTTTCAATCCATGTAGGGTACAACATGAAAGAGACTTAACTGTGGAGTTGGCATTTTTGCATGCACCTTGTAGGATTTTCTTCTAGAAACCCTCAAATATTTCTGGTGTTTGGTTTCTTCTGACTACAAAAGCTAATTCTTGAAGAATTCTTTTCCTTCAGTCAGTGGGGAAAGATGTATTTTAATCATTAACAGCCTAAGGCCCCTAATCAAATGTTCTGTCGTAGGATGTTCTCAATGGACTTAGTTTAAGGTTCCCTTGTAAATGAACAAGAACTCCTATGATGGAAAGTTTTAATTGGAGTGGGTATAATGCTACGATGCTCGTAAAACCACCAACAAAACATCAAAACTTCTGTTTGCTGATAAAAAATTATCCAGCAGTGACATCACTTGGGAATAAAATGAACTATTATTCTTAGCAGCCTTAAATGACATCTGCAAAGGAAGATTATTGATATACTCTCTTAGGAACTTGCCATATATGCCCATACACTTAGGACGGGATAGGCTTTTTGATCCCAGAAAAGGCTTTGTAATGTCTAATAACAAACTAATTTCTGGTAGCAAATGAACTATGTGATGTAACTGTTATTATGATGTGTTAGTTAAAATTCGACTTTTGCATTCTCTGTATTCCAGATTTGTGCACTTATTTCGGATTGCTGCCTTATTTGAGTAGATAATATGATTGTGTGGCAATACCTAAACTGAGATACTGATGTTTATAACCTATGTAACTGTGATTCACGTCACTCAGTTGACAACCCTAACCTTTCCATGGAGATCTCATTTGGACTCTTATGTTTTCTTTCTTGTTCAGAAGATGGACGAATGTCGCGATCTTGAACAGTTTGACTCGACTCTCGATCTCTCCTTGATCAATTTTTCTTTTAAGGTAAACCCGCTTGATCCCTACTGGAGTCCTTTCTTGACTGGATTTATCAGACAAGGACTAGACAAAACTCAAATTTAGAGGCTGGTGTTGCTTTTTGGATAACTTAAATCTTTTGTAGAGTTTTTAACTATCGTTTGATACACTCAGTGAACCTGGCGATTTTTTGTTTTTAATCTGTAGAATTTAGTCTGGTTATTGCTAGCTGTAGCTACAATGTTAATGAGAATATGGTATGATGGCCACTTACCAAAACGTCATTTTGTTTCCTTCCCTAAACAATTGGAGTCATTCTGTTTCTATGTCCCGATGATTACTTTTTGAGCTTTGTAATCACCGTGATTACAATGAGGTGGGTTCGCTGAAATAAAGCTCGAATGTTCATTACGACATTTGGTAACTTACACAATGGCGTAACGTACGCACTACGACATTGATCCTTCATTCACCGTTTTAGGTTAATTCCATTTCATTGAGCAACCTTTTTCCTTTCCAAAACTATTCAAGTGAACCAAACACTACCTAAGCGCTCAGCATTGCTGTTATCAACTCTTTTGTTGCACTACCTTCCCACCACCACCACCACCATCTTCAATGTCCATCTGGCTGGTAAAACTGCCGTAGCAAGCCCCACTGCCTCCAAATTTGGGAACTGGAATTTGCTTTTGCTGAACAGTATGCTGTCAGACTGATACTGTTTTATTTGCAGAATTTGTCACAATTGGCATCTATCAACCGTGAGGTGCTCTTACAAAGTTGGAGGGATTCATCGAAAAGCTCTTCTCCATGCAAAGATTCAACCTCATAGTTTTCCTCCTTCCTTTGGTTTACCAAGATGCTGGGAAGAAAGGAATAAGAAAAGAGTTTCTATCACTGACAAGAAGTTCACAAGTTCTAAAATGCCGGCACTCGATGAACGAATGAAGGGTGGTCTTATTGTGGAAGCTTGTGTAGTTTTCTTGCTTCCTCTGTTTTACCAGGAGGGTTGGAAGAAAGGAATACCAGAAGAGTATTTCTATTTCTGACAAGAAGTTCACAAGTTCTACAGGGCGGGCACTCGGTGAACGAATGAAAGGTTATAAGACCTGGGTGGTCTAATTGTGGAAGCTTGTACAGATAATCATGTTTTGAGCATTACAATTGTATAGCAGTATAGGCATAAAGAGAAACAGATACGAAGGGAACAATACTGTCATCTTTACATCAACATACGGAAGAAGACCACAGGAAAATAAATGGATAGAAGCGGATGAAAACCTTTAAATCCCTCGCCATTGTTCTAGATCATAGATGATGGCTCCTAGAGCCCTCTGCATCACAAATTTTGAACTGTAAAGATGTTCCCATTTAATAAATTGTTCACGTTGATAGAAGAAAAAAATTTGTTATGTGATCCTGTATGAGCAAATTTCTGTAGCAGTCCTGTGTTGCCTTCTGGAGAAAGCTCTAAGTTTTTCGAAGTTCTATTCTTTTTCCTTTAAAAACGCATAAAGCTGGCGGTATACTGGAGGGGAGGGTATCGAAAATGTATAATAGCACACGGAGCTTACTTTTGGGTTTTTGGGTTCAACACGAATAATCCGAACCATTCAATAATTTTAAAACAATTTTCTGAAGGTCCTTGCAAAAAATTTAGCTCAATTGGATATATATAACTTCTTGTTGATTTGGATCAAGTTACATATCCAAAATTAACAAGTTACATATATCCAATTGAGCTAAATTTTTGTAGGGACTTCGGAAAAATTATTTTAAAATTATAGAATGGTTTGAATTATTCAAATGGGACCCGCGTGCCATTGTACATTTTCGGTACCCCTAGTTGGGTCCTTTAAAAACCCAGCCCAGCTCATTCAAGCGAGACTGAACCAATGGTAGCTTTTTCCTTTTTGACGGCTCCACTCACCTATCATTATTCAATACATTTAAAATATTTTAATCTAGCTTCACCCCTCCGATGGTTGAATTGCAAGGTGCACTACAGTTAAATTGCAACATGGTGACTAATTATGATACCAAATAATACAATACAAACTCGTGTGGTAGATCTCATCCTTGAAAACCCACCCACAAGGAGAGGACGTTGCCAGTAGATTATATACGTTGCCAGTAGATTATATACACAAGGTCAAATTCATACTTAGTCAACATAGGAGATAACTATCCCTCCCCCCAAAACGGTGAGATTTGGTGGAAATACGAGTCCTTCCTTTTCACACCAAATTCCTCTTTCCGCAAGAGGCTAGAAGCCCTAGTGGTAAGGGCGTCGTTTGCCCCACAATGCACCCAAGTTCGAATCCCCTCCCCCAACACACACTAACATTTCAACTAGTAACGCGTCTTGTTGGTACTCAAATTCCTCTTTCCAAAGTGACTGTCAAATAAGCTCCAGGGAAATGTGCCTTTTTCCCATCAGCAATGCAATCAAATACTTCTAGAAGAAAAACAATGAATAAAGAGGCTTGACGCCCCTGATTTAACCATAAAGGATACTAGCCCTACACCACTACGAGCACCACATGGGAGGTGCCCCGTGACCACTAAATAATTACGCGCTATGAAAAATTATATGGATGGACCCACATCGCACGGAACTAAATCCAGAATTTTTTTTTATTTGGCATCATTAGATGTAGATTTCAAAATCTAGAATGACAACTTGCCATGAGAATGCAATTGCTCTGCACAATTATAGGAGCACAAGACTAAGGATTTTACTTTGCAGAAAGAAGGAAATTACAACCTCGTTAGGACAAAATAACCAGGCAAGGTCGATGTTACCAACTGATGCTATGGCACTTCATGTGGCAATCAATTAACTCTGAGTAACAGCCACCAAAAAATACGACCTCGAAGTAAATCCCTTCTACCCGAGTTGAGAGATTCAGCAGCGAAAAGACGAATAGGATGGGGGAAAGGGGGAACCCAAGAAAAGAACTGCCTAATTGGTATAAACTGTCATTTGAACATTTTACAGAGCCGATCATCAAACTGGAATCGACAATCCCTTCTTTGCCATGCTATCAAGTACATCGTTCAGCGCTTGGCAGAGGCCAACAATCTGCAAAAACACCACCAGTACACAGACTAAGAGCTAAGAACAGATTAGAGCAAATAGCTGACGACAATAATGGGACATGATTTCACGCCCACAACAATACCTAGCTTCTACAAGTTTTAATGTTGCGATTTAACTTTGACACACCCTTGCTGTACAATGGCACACCTTTTTTGGTCCTTGATGTTCAAAATTACAAATACATCTTTTAATTTGCCAATCCACTTCTGACCACATGGATGGCAATTTATAAGTAAGCGTTACAACAAAGGAAGGAGTGCCATTGTATACAAGAGGGAGTGCCGAAATTATTTTGCTTCTAAGTTTCTAAATACAACTCGATACGTCATTGTCAGTTGTTTCACATAAGTCAGACAGCAATAGATGAAGGAATGATCTATCACCTGTTGATCCCACTGTTGCAACTCTTCAGTGTCATCCTCAAAATGAATCACAGCTTCGACCTGCGTATTATAATGAGAAACGCAAAACAAATTGCTTTTTCAAAAGAAAAAAACACTATCCCAAGCCTTACGCTGGAAGTTGGTAATATTCTACTCAGAAAAAATAGTTTCCTTAATTCCTTTACTTTTTTTGCTTGCACCAAAATTTCTAACAAACCTATTGTGAACTCCCCAAAAAGGTGTACAGGGAACAAAATGTCAGTGCCTTCCATTTTTGGTTTGGTAAGACATTAAAATCCCACCACAATATACAAAAAAAATCCCATGGGCCAACAATGTATAGCACCCAGCCACACAAGAAGGCACGAGAGAATCAAAACCTATACCCAAGCATTATAATCCAACAGAAATTGAAACATCTAACACTCAACAAGATGGAAATTTACCTGATCAATGGATCCCCTCATTCTATCTTCAAAGATCATTCTCGATGCTATTTTCTCAGCCTGTAAATTATAATCAGCCCAAGTATTAAAAGAACCTCGAGGAAGGTTTGAGATCGAAGCATGTTAAGAAAGAATTAATCTCGTGGCCTGTGCACCCAACAGAAATCAAATGTGGAGGGCCGAAAGAGAATAAAACAGTGGTCAAGTCTAAAGGAAACTTCAAATAGTGTCGAAAATTCCATGAGCACGCATGATCCCAAGGAGCAAGAAGTCTAACATGACCATTAGAAGAGATCAGACAAGATGCATGCAACTTTCAACACCTAAACGTTTACAATAGTTTTCCATGACTCAAACCTTAGTTTGGGTCTACTTGTTATGTGAACGGAGGTATAAACAAGTTATATGCATCACCCAGAATATGCATAATGCAAACAATCATTTACCAACATAAGCTTGCAATAATAAATCTTAGTGGACAAATGATACAATAAGACATGAAAAAGTACTCCACTGATTTAACAAGCATATAGAAACAAGTGTTGGTAAAATTTGGACATGGAATTGTACCTTGTGAGGGGCAATGCCGAGCAATGTGCCTAACTCATCAAAGCTGGGAAGAAAAAACAGATAGCTTTAGAAAGTCTGTAAACAGCAATTATAAAAAGCAACCACGTGATTCACCAACCTTATGTTTGTGTAAAGTTTGCTTGCACTCGAGAGATTATGCTCAATCATAGCACGATCCAACACAGTAAAATTATCCGGCAAAAGCGCTTTCTGTTGGAAATATAGAAGGTCAGAATACCTAGTCTTGCTATCACAAGAATCACAACCGTGAACCATACACTACAAAAACCAAAGTTTTCACAGAGAGAAAGAGTTTGCTTACCTGATGTGCTTTAAGTTCTTCAGCAAATGCATCAATCTCTGGTTTCCTCAATATTCTTTCCAAATACACCTAAATAATTCAATTGTGAACCTCACGTCAAACATAAACTTAACAATCCAAGTAGTCACATTTTTGCTCCGAGAGAGAGAGAGAGACCTTCTGCAAGATTGGGTAAATCTTCAACTTGGAGCACCGTTCATCCTGAGAAAAAAAATATATCCATATCTTTCAGATCTAGGAAATAATGAGCCATAGAAACCAATTGTATATCAAAATATAACATCCAACATTGTTTTGGTAGTAATGTTCTAGCCCATGTCGTACACAGAACAAGTATCCAGCAAGAAGCATCTCTAAGTACACAACTACCAACAAATAGTCAAGGCAGATTATAAATTCTGGCTTGATAGCACACAACCAGGAAAGGCATGCTTACTACACTAAACTTCATTTTATTTTGTTTTTAATAAGTTCTCCACAGAATTGTGTTCCAAACAGAAAGGGAAACAACTTAGCAAACAGGTGCCATGGCCCTGACCAGATTAACTCGCTTAGCAGAAATAATAAATTGTGACAATTGGATTCCTTTAGAGTGCAACAATACAAAAACAGAAAATGCAAGCCATGGAGACACATGGGTGATGGGTGTCTTACAGTCTTACACATCCGACAATAGGTTACAATAAAGGAACCGAGTTGCAAACTAATTTTCTCAAATTAATAATCAGCTAGTGAAAACTTTACTTTGTACAATGTCGCAAGGACACGAGAACGTTGAGGACCCGCAGCAGCCAAAATTGTACAGGTGACTGCAGCAGAGAGAGCTTGTTCCAGTGCTTCTTCATTGATAACTCTGCATTGGAACAAGGAAAGGTGATACATGATAACATCCATATGTGAACTGAGGGAAGCAAAAAGTCCAACAGAGAGCAAATCCATCAAGCTGAATGAAAATAATTGAAGCATGATCCAAGGCCTTTAATACCCCTCCTTTATTTCTAGAGCACCATAACTTAAATCAGAGCATGATCAAATTGCTTGATAAGCTGGAAATGGAACAGACTGATTCAACACTATATGTACACGTAATGCTAAAGTAACAAATATACGATGACTTAATGTACCAATCCATCTATGGTTTGATAACAAGCAAAAGTGACTTTAAAAAAGATACATGCTATTCTAAAATTTTGTCTGCTTTTTTATAATACAAAATATTTTTACGAGGTGCATAATTGAACACCCATTAGTTTGTTAGAAAGCCCCCAAAACTCATATTAATAAGCCAAACCATTCTACCGATGATGTCTCATAGAAGTATTCATCAAATAAGTGAATTACACTCAAAGTTTCAAACTGTTTACATAAAATTTTAACACTGCCAAGGACCAGTAATGAATATTAACTAGTTTATTGCATGGTAAGATAGTATGTCGAGCCTACAACCAAAGAGGTACACCTAAAGTCCGTGTACCCAACCAAATTGACTGAGAAAAAGTAGTCCGTGAAAAAAGACAGCTATAATATCACATGATGCATGGTAAAGACAGTGAATAGCGATATGTGGGCATTGGAACATGCAAAGAGATAAAACTGAAAGGATAAAAACCAAGACCTCTCCCATGTATAGTGAAACATGACTGTAAAGATACTATATAATGAGCTTCTTGGCACATGGAAAGAGAAGATGAAAATTCCAAATTACTTTCATAAGCAGTTCTACAAGAAGATTCAATCTCTATTGGCATACGTACTCATCTCCTATTTGCCGTTTCTGAATTTGAGAAATGTCGTAATAACGAAGTGCAGCTTCCAAGAACTTCCTCTTTAAATCCAGAATCCGTGCATAACAGACCTGACAGTAAGGATGCATAAAAAAAAAGGCTCAGCATAAATACTAATACTTCCGAACATCAACAGCCATCCCCATAACCTGTCACACTCAACCTTGTATGTCCAATTCAATACTTCATTCTGACTGTTGCTAACCAAGAATGAAGCTTTATTAATGAAAGCTTCCGCATTAATAGCATCATCATCCTGCAAAAATAAGCAATCAGAGCGAGAATACCTGAGTCGTGCAATATTTAAGTGCAAAGGAGACCGACTGCTTCAGCTTCGATAATGGGAATAACCTCACCCAACAACATTCCACGGAACCAGATATAAGAATGTACTTGCATAATTATGACTATCCACACTTATGTTTTGCTTTGAAGCAATAATTTACTTTTTGGTTGATTAAAAAGGACACCTCCACATCTTCACAACCAAAGATTTGTACTCCGAGCACAATACAGGCTAGGAAGCACAGGTACTGGTACGGGTACGGGTACTGGTATGGGATACGGCAACAACCCCAAAAGTAGGGTACGGGTACGACGGGGGTACGGCGATTTTTTTATGTACATCTTTTTACAATTTTGGCATGATTCATTCGTTATAACAAGTATAACATATTTTATAGATAGAAACAAGATAACAAAAGCTATTAGCACTTGAACTTGAACCCATACTGAGGGACTCATATTCCTATAAAATAAAGTGCAATAGCATAATTTTTGTGCATGTAACTATATAGGTTTCAAGATGGAGAGCAAAAGCTTAGCCAACCTTGCTCTTGTTTTTTGAAAATCAATCTCTAGATGTGAGTCGTGGTCTCGAGTTTATGACTTTATCGCAATGAGTTCTTGCATATTAAGGCCAGCAATTTGAGTTTTTTTTTCCATGCAGGATCCTTAAAGTTTTGAAAACTTTACGAATAGGTCCAAAAGTACCCAGAAAAGTACCCAACAAAGTACCCATAAACTCAAAAGTACCCGGTACATTTTGGGAGTACCCGGTACGTATTTTGAAGTACCGGTACCCGGTACAGGTACTTTGGGGTTTTAGAAGTACCCGTGCTTCATAGAATACAGGTGTGCCATCAACTGCCCTTAATAACATGAGACATGTTACATTAGACAATGGAAAAATACCAAAGGCGTTGCTCGCAAACGTTGAATATGACCTTGTCACTTTATTAAATGTTAACATATATTGCTACTCCATCTTTGATTTACCAAAATACATAACAAACTTTCCCACTAGCACAAAAATAACCTCACGTTCTGTGGTCTGTAGCTTAACGTCACATTGCATGGTCCCCTAAACACAGGAAAATTTCACTATTTCCTTGACATAAAGGTTGAGCAGAAAGCAGTATTGGACTGTTGTACATGAACACAAAACATGCTGACTCATATCTAGAATTGCCCTTTTGGGTGCATAAGGAAAGTACTGGGTGGCATCTCATCAGTTTTAGAAACATGTACCTCGAGATATAGGCTAGCAATCTTCACACATTTTGACAATCTGAATGAATCATCTATCACTCTGATAAAGATTACACAAGACAAAAGAATTACCATGAAAGGGCATAGAAATACAGAAGTATATTTGGTTTATAGACTAAAGAACAAAAAAGCTTACTCTCATACCTCATCGCAGAATCCAAATCAATGCCGCTGAGTATTTGAGCTGCTTTTGACCACTGTTCTTCCGCCTCGTATAATTCTGCAAGTTTCTCCCTGATAATCAGTACCTGCAACTCATGCGGATAGATAGTAAGTTCTAACAACAAACATGAAGCCCCTCAACAAAATTACATGCAAAATACTTCCCTTCCCAAATAACTTCTACGTAATATAACAATTCTACAACATACAAGCATGTACAGAGCTACCAACACAATAGAAAAGAAATTAAAAGCAAAAAATGGCTTCAAATGCCAACAGTATCAGTGCCATATATTGTGACTGGTACTATTACACAATCCAGTGTTTGATGTCTAACAGCAAAGCTCTACCTTATAGCACGGACTAAGAGCGGTGACGCTGATCAAACAAATACAACTTATAAAATGTACACCTATGGAAAAAGGAACTGAAAGCCCACTAATTATAGAACCGACGTGCACATTTAATCTAATTTTATTAAATAAAGTTTTTCACTTCTTGCCCATAAGGTAGCAATGTCATGGCTTGTGAGCAAATACATTCATATTCTAACCGTTTACAAGTAGCAATCAAACCCAGTAACCGTTTGCTAAGATCCATATTTTGACACAAACACCAACCAAGGGTCAATCCCAGTCAATGATAATGAATGCATAACAGGAATCATCGGCATCAACTGCACAACAATCTAAGATAATAGAACAACTTCAATGCACATTACAAAATAAATACAGTCGAAAGGACAGCAACTTAAATGACTAGCTATACAAAATAAATTTCTACCAAACAAAAACTTATAGATGGCGCTCATAAACAAATCAAACCACTCAAATTCAAGCTTGTGTTCAGTTGTGAAACGCTCGTTTGAGATTGCTTGAACACTCCACTCAATCGACTACTCGAGATTGGTTTTTGTTCTCGATTAAAACCCGTTTTAGATAGGTTTGTCTCAAAGTCAACCAAGCTTGAACAAACTGCTAAGTTTCAAAGCTGTTTAAGTTTACAAACCAAGCAGGAGTAATCAACTGTTTGGCTCGTTTGGTTCTTTTATGAGCCCTGCTCATAAATTCATTAGAACACGGCTAATAAACTGCCAACTCACTTGTTCTTCGAACGAGACAACCCTAGGTTGAATCTGGTTAAGAATATAATGCCCGATTTCCTTTTGCGACTCCGGCTCAAGCCTCCCAAGTTCCTGAGCAAATGTCTGTAAAAGCTGTCGCGATACCACCAACGGAACGTCATCTGATAATACTGCGGTACAAACGAACAACAACGACGAAACGTTAGAATCTGAATTGACAATTCAAACGACAAATAAGGAATAAAAATCTGGGGTCGTATGAAGTGAAGTAACTGTGGTCGATGAATTTTTTGGCTTGTATGACGTCGTTGGAGGCGATAACGGTGGAGAGTATGAGCTTGTACTGTTCAATCTTCTGCCTCTGATCGGTTATCGCAGACGCACTTGCGAAAGCACTCTCCATTGTGACAATCTAGAGAGAGAGAGAGCGAGGGAGAATCAAAACCCTAGGCTTCTGTTCTTATTGACAAAGTTTGAGCGAGAGAGCGTGGGTTTTTTTTTTTTTAAACACGCTTTCACGTAGTTTTGGAATAAAGTTGAAAAATGCCTGTTTTAATTAATAAAGTTATAAAAAAAAACACAAAACGGTTAATCAGCCCAAAGTTTTGGCAAGAGCTTGTTTTCCGCTAATTTGCCGACTGACAGTGAGAGGTGGAAGCTAAGGGGTGCACCCAGCCCTCTAGCCCGCCCAGCTCCGTCCGGGTTCTTTTATGATTTGGAAAAAATATTTATTAGGTCTTTGAGATTGAGATTGAGATTGAGATTGAGATTGAGTTAGATATCCCTTAATGATAATTTTAATTAGGTATTTATACAAATATTATCATTACGATTTCATCCTATGAGATTTGAATCTTATGATTTTATCCTGAAATTGGTTGAGTGTTCTATTATACCGTTATCAAATACAACAATACCTCAATATTTAGATCATAAAGATTCCCGAAATTGGTGGGATTGATTACACGTCCCATTTTAATGGGAATACAGTTTCCATATTAATATAGATTTCAATACTTAGATAATTTAGAATCCTGTAATTAGTGGCCTATTTTAATGGGAATACAGTTTCCATTACTAATAAGATTTTGGATTTGATTACTCGTTGGTCAATTCCCACACAACTTTCGCCGCCCACCCGATCGTCTTCCACCATTGTCGCCCTCCCCAACAAATCGTACACCCTCTCACTCATCTGAAAAATCGTAAACCCACTACAGTGAACAACCACCGCGACGCGGTGGCGCTTGCATCTGTGGACGTAACCGATTTGTACGGCCTCTAAATTTTGGCAGAAGGAATCGAAGGCAATTCGAGCAACGCCTCCGCCCACCGATTGGACGCCCTCCACATGTCATCCTCCGCCATAGGTCGCAACTCTGTATTTGTTACTTATGATTTCCAAACAATAGTCTGCTTAATTCGTTTACCATGTTAGGTAATTTTTACAATGGACATGGATTTGTTACCTAATCAATCTCAAAGTTGGCATGTGGTTTTATGGTGCATTAATCAACCATGTTTTTTCATGGTTTTTGCTTGGGTTGTGATTTTACGATGCATTAATCTACCATATGTTTCATTTTTATTTTTTTTTGTTCATTAATCTACCATGTTTTTTTTGGGCTTTTTGTATATACAATCTGACTTTTATTATTGGATTACATATACCTATTTTCATGGTGCATTAATGTATCACGTTTCTTAGTTCATTTATTTACACTTGTATTTGTTCAGAAATGTATCATGTTTTCCATAGTTAATTTGGTCACGGAAATCGTGAAATGATTTCATGGTACATAAATCTATCATGGTAAAAAACATCGATATCTCATGAATTTGGGGTTTATTTGAATTTCAGGATAGAATCATAAGTATTCAAATCTCATAGGATGAAATCACAATGTTCTTTTTTGTATAAGATGCCTAATTAACTCTCCCTTTATTAATGGAGCCGAGTTTGAAAATTTCCTGTAAGGTTCAGCTCAGCCCAGCCCGGCCCGGTCCAATTTAAATAATTTTTTTATTTTCATAACATATGTTACCGCTAGAACCTACTTGCTTAGGGTTTGTTTATATGAAGGGGTGCATCTCCCCTTATTCAATAAATCTCATCTCTTATTCAAAAGTACGATAAAATTTATCTCCTTTTTTATTTTTAATAGTTTTTCACTATTCTTCCTGTTGATCTCCTTAATCTTTTGGTTGGATGTCCTCATTGACCGTTATTGTTGATCAATTTATATTTGTGATAACATGTTTTAGAAAAACAAATAGGCTTATTGGACAGTCTTGAGAAATTAAATTTTTAATTGGTTGGGGTTGGGCTTGGGCATATGAAATGAAGCCTAATTATTAATTTGTGAGAAATGTTGAACGTTGAACCTTCTCTTTCATCCCCTCATCTTCCTCCTTCTCTCATATCTCCACTCATCTCCACTCCACCGACCATCCCATCTCCGGCAACACCCATCTCCGGTCGTAAAAATGAGGTAGGTTGATTTGGATTAACTTCTTTCCTCTCTCTCTCTCTCTCTCTCTCTCTCTCTCTCTCTCTCTCTCTCTCTCTCTCTCTCTCTCCCCCCCCCCATATAGTAAATATTTAAAGCAGATACTTATCCGCAACCAAAAAACAACAGCCAAAAACAAGTTGTGTTTCTGACCACTAGATTATGGCTGAAATTGCAGAATTACCAACAGTTCTTAAATCCAAAACCTTATATCAAAATTTCAGCTCAAGGGGTTGCCAGAGATGGGTGTCGCCGGAGACAAGGGAGGCCGGAGATGGGGTGGCCGGTGGAGTGGAAAGGGGTGGAGATATGAGAGGACGAAGATCAGGGGATGAGAGAGGGGACATTGTAGAAACAACGTCGTTTTGGGGTTGTTGTCCACTTTGTTGTGCTTCTAGCATTTCGTTACAATTTAATAAGAATAATGTTTCTACAATTTCTATTTATATATGAGTTTGTTTAGGATATTTGGTGTTGAATAATTTCACATATCTCATGTTTGCTATCACACGGTTCACACATGTGACACTGCTTTGTTTTCATGTGGTTTGGTTACATGACACACAATCTATCTATCTATATCTATATTACAACGGATAACGGTTTTTGTCTCTGACATATTTTTTTGTTGCAGTCGTCATATTACATTTTATCCCTCTCTCTGTCAACTCTCTCTCTCTCTCTCTCTCTCTCTCTCTCTCTCTCTCTCTCTCTACCCTTTTCCTCCATCGGCCTACCACACCCAAATTCAAACCACATTCTCTCTCACTACATCCTCTCCCTCCCTTTCAAAGTTATCAATCTCGTACTAGTGTACGTACCCGTTTAGGCTACTGGTACGGTACATACCGGGATCGGAGTGTCTCGACGTACCATTTTAGATTTAGCGATATAAGTATAAATTCTATAAAACATGTTTCTAAGTATAAATTCTATGAAAAATTAAACATGTTTGATTATCTAATCCATACATTCCTCAATTGTAGCATCAGAATGTATAATATATGTTTGGGAAAAAAAATATATTAGTGAGTTGTAATTGAACACCAAGTTGGAATAAGACAACACGTGAGTTTGTTTAGCTAGTCTATATAACACGTGTCCCAAATCGATACTACCTAAAGACAAGACCAGGCCTTCTTAAATCAGTACTAGTCTCTAAAACAGCCATTTGGAGAAGACCTTGACGTCATCATTGTCGGGCATCATCGTCATCAGATTCTACTCCTCTGGCTCCAGTGAATTTTTTTGTCTCGGCTGCTAGTCCTTTTAATCCACATGCTATAGCCTTATTTTCTTGAATTTCGACAATCGTCCATCACTTTCATTCGCTATTGCCCTCCTTTTTTGGTATTTCTCTCTCTATGCCTAGATTCCAAATCTCTGTCCCTAGTTTTTTCTTATTTTGTGTGGTCTCCAGTACCTTGTTTTTGGTTATTTCGCGCTAATCTGAGATCTGTAACTGTGTTGTTCGTTTACCGGCCGAAATTAAAAAACTGACCGGAACAACCGGATTAGCCTGGGGTTATGGGCGAAACGGAACATAGGGTGAGCTGTACTGTTTTCCTTCCGATATGGGACGTCTCGGCCTGTGCCAACCGAGACGGGACGAGATTGATAACTTTGTTCCCCCTCCCTAAAATTTGTTTTTATGTGGTACGGGCACGAGTACGAACACGCGATTCGATTGCTTAAGCCATGCCTTCAAGCACGAACATAGGCATGCACTAGTAAAAATTACATATCACAATTCTAATAAAAAACAAGTGTTGAAGCAAGGGTTGTATTTCTTTTGAGGATGTGTGGGGTTGTTTTTAATGATCTGGGGATCCTGTAAGGTGGAACTGTGGAAGTGCCTTACAGGGTTGTTGTGCATGATTTGGACCGTCTAAAGTGTTTTTAACGGTCCAAATTATGTTACAGGTAAAATAAGTATCTTCTATGTAAGATAATGTATGGAATCTGAACCTTCGAAAACACTTTAGATGGTCTACATTGTGCACTATAACCTTGTATGACACTCCCGTCCTACAGGATCCCCGATTCCTGTTTTAAAATTTAATAGATGATTTTAGGTGCTGCTCAGGTTTGATCCAGGGTGCTTCTGGAGTTTTCTTTAGGGATTGGTCTGAGCTAATAACATGGCAACAAGAGTTTTTTGGCGAAAGAGACAAGATTCATTTCATGAGAAATGCTATTACAAACATGTTGGTAAGATTTAGTTGAGGCAGCTGGGGTAAACGGTGACATTTGAAACTTTTGGTATTTCACTATTTTGATTGTGGCTCTGGCACCATTAATACAACTCTTTGCTACCTATTTTTTCTCATAATTTTTTTTCGCTAAAAATAACTTCAAAAGATGGAGAGGTAAGTTAAGAATTTGCGAGTAGCAGTAGGAGAATATTGTGCCCTCTCTTAGGCTCTCTTTATTTGGTTTTGCTTTTAAGGAGCATTTTGGGCTAATGATTGAAGAGAAATAAAAAGAGAACTAAGAATAATAATTGTAAAGAAAATTTACTGAGGACCAGAGAGAGAGTGAGTATTGAGAACTAAGGTTGTGTTTGGATGATCGAAATCTTGAGTAGGAATATGAATATGATTACCGAGATTCAAATTCCCGAAAATTTTATTGGGTAGGAATATGAATATGATTACTAGGAATCGAATTCCTAGGAATTTGATACCTGGAGGAATTGTATTTCGATGTTTGGATTAATTTAGTAATCTTACGCGGGAAACAATTATTTTAGAAATTTATTAAAGTCAACATTTCATTTTCTTAATGAATGAGCCAGGAATCTGAGATTGCCGTGGGGTAGGGGAAGGTTCAGATTCCCACTTAGTTTAGGAATGTGATTCCTAATTGAATATGTCATCAAGAATCACATTCCTATTCTTGTTTTTGCCAAACGTTGTAATCAGAAAAGCCTGACACCACATTCTTGTTCCAAATGTTAAAATCATGGGTAGAAGGCACCACATTCCCATTCCCCTTGAGATTATTGCGATCCAAACTGAGCCTAAAGGGAACAAGTTATACTCATTTTTATTTTTTATCCATGTAATAATATTTCTCCCTCCTTTAGTCCTTATCCAATGAAATTTACATTTTAGTTGTCAATAATACCAGGGACTATGGATGGAACTAGAATTTCATATCCAGGGAGGCCGCAACATAAATAACAAGCTTTTGAAAATTTAGTTTTAATATCTAAAACAATTACTAAATGTCTAAATAGTGCCGAATTCAAAATGCAAAATATATGTGCTCTTAACATACTAAAAACAACTAAAAAGTAAAAAAATAAAAGTATTTCAATAGTTATTAGAATGGAACGTGAAACTTCTTTAGATCTTGAAAGTCATATACGATTCAGTTAGAACTAATTTTCGAAAAAAATTCCTTCTCGACGAACAAACCCAAAACAACTCTAAGAAACTCATCCTGCATTTTTTAAATAAATCCAGAGGTTAGAGCTGAAACAGACCCCATGCGCTAGTTTTACACAATTAACAAAATTTAGTGGAGCTGAAAATGGTAATTAAAATTCTTATTTCAAGAGACCATCATGCAAAGCTTTCATATCATAGAGTTATAAAAGACAAAATATTTTTGGCTTGTAGAGTGCTACATATTTTTTTACGATAACTAGATGTTCAGGTTAGCTTGGCGCACCTCAACTAATTTTGAGGCCCATGAAATAATGACCGGATATAGTCCCAAGTGGCCTCAAGAGTTTGCTGACACGAACATGAGACCTTAGGCTGGAGCAAACCTAAGTCTCAAAGCAAGACCACTTTACTAACTCGTTGGGGTTATTATAAAGTTCTATAGAGTATTATAATAGAGTGGCTCACCCATAAAATGTTAATAGAAAAAAAAAAAAAACAGTGGGTATTTTCTATTGGGGTGGCCTTGGCTTGTTATCAAACCCATGATTTCATTTCTGGAACGAAAATAATCGGCCACAACACTAACCACAATATTACGATATTATGTATGTGATCCACGAACCGGACCACAAATGAGTCCATCTCACTGTGAGTGTTGTGATTTCTGGTGATTACACGCAACGGATTTTCATATAATCATTTATCGCCCCCACACTTATAAAGCCCAAGCACACGCCGGTTTTCTATTCTTTGGAAAGCGTGAACTGTGATCATCATCCCCTGAAAACCACAACAGAATTTATACTCTTTCGATTGCAAAAATCCAGACACCGACACAAGCGCAAGAGGAAGACGAACAAACAATGGACAACTCTGGTAACTCTCTCTCTCTCTCTCTCTCTCTCTTCTTCGAGTGGAATTTCGCATTTGTTTCGTTCGTTTCAATCGCACTGTTTGATCTACGATTAGTTCCCTATAATCATATATTAGAGTGGACGATTTTTGTTGTTGATGTTTTAGGGTTTTGCCTTTCGTTGTTGGTGCTGTTTATCTGTTTTATCGAGTTCGAGTGGGTTTTGGAAATGTTTTTAGTTGAGAAGATAGTCGGTGAAGTGGTTTCTGCTTTCTAGAGGCTCTCGATTTTCTGTTTCAAGGATGTAGTACGACTTACGTGATGTACAGAGAATTCCTATGGCCTAAACTAATTTGACTATGGTGTTCGTTGTTTGTTTTGATGCAAATTGACGAATGTCGTGGTTGGCGGTGTGTAGGAATGCAAAAATCTTAACTGAGATTGATTGATTAGCACCAATTCATTCAGAAAATTTGAGCGAAATGTAGGCCATAGATTGTGGTGGTGTGCTCAAAGGCGGAGCCAGACATACCGATGTGAGCGGTCGAAAATATTTATGGAGTTATGATTGGCTAATTTTTTTCAGAAAATTTAACATTTCAAAGATTCATTGATATGATATGATGTGAGTTTATTTTGAGAAGTCACAGATGACTTTTCATATCGAAAAGTAATGCAAAGTCCTATACATATTTTTTTCAATATGCACACAATATAATCTATCATTCGTCCGTCAATTCGTTGTCCAATTACACGCCAATTGTACACTACTTCTATTGCCAGAATAATTTCCTTCGTAATTTGATGGGTGCTTGGGGCAATTTTATGAGTTTCATAAGGAGCTTGGCAATACGAATATTTTAATGGGCACATTTGTAAAACTAACAAAAAATGTATTATTGTTTTGAGGTTCTAAAAACTTCAGTGGAGTCAAGTGACCCCACTTTCTCCTGCCCTCTGCGGCTCCGCCCATCCGTGTGCTCATGCAGAGTCAGTAGAAGTATGTTTCTGTTAGTTTATGAGCTTAAGAGTTCTCCTTTTTTCTCAGAAATGGCAGCAATTTCTGTATTAAGAATTGGTGTATTAAGATGGATGGAGCAATTGCTTTCCAGCTTCCTCTACGTGTTATTGACTAGGACTTCATTTCTTTGCTGGATGAAACCTACTTATTCAGTGTCATTATTAGTTGCTTAGGTAATTTTTTGCCAGTGTTTTGGATGGCCAAGTTCTTTGTGTTATAGTGGCCTACTGGAGTAGAAGATGACTATAAAAGCTGTTTTGTTATGCATATTTTTTTTTCTGTTCAATGTAGTACCGGAAGTTATGGTGCCACCAGTTGAAGGTGTTGCTGGAGGGGGGACAGCATATGGATGGGGTGATAGTGGTATTAACGATTCTAGTACACTCAGGGGAACAATTGATCCTGCCAAAGTTCCATCTACAGATTTAGTGCATGTTTGGTGCATGCCGAGTACAGCAACAGTTGGGCCGCATGATATGCCTCGACCTTTGGAACCTGTAAGTATGTTTGTAATACATCAGTTATTATTTTGTTGTTTCTGAATGCTGATTTTCTTCTTCTCCGTGTTCTTTTGTGCTATAAGGCCAAATTGTAGAGCTCTTTCAGGTTATTTGTGATTTACTTGAATAGGGAACATTTCACATGCTTATTGATGCTGACCTTCATTCATGCTGCGGTACATTTGCCAGCATTCAGGATTTCACTCAACTGACTCACACTCGTCAAGGACATTGGCATATGACTTTGCAATCTACAGGACATAGTTCTTTGTGCAAGTCTGCATACTCAACTGTTGAGTGCGCAAACTAAGTTCTTAGATTTTTTGGCTGCATGAGAAGAACTGAAGGCACAATTATGATAATCTGACTTTATCTTCTTCTTTTCTAGCTAATTTCATTAACTTAGGGTGCCTTTCAGTTAGAGTGCATGAGTGAGGATCCAACCACTTTCACAACAAGCCACATCATTGTTTTGAATCTATTCTTTGTCAAATTCTTCGGAATGGCTCATTTTTCACACTCACTGAGTCTTAAGATTGGAAGTTTGAGAACTCTTATTGAAGATTATAAGGGAACTAGCTGTAATAGCATTCATGGTGGAAAGAGAGGTAACTAGTTGTAATAACATTCACGGTGAATATCTTATTGAATAAAGCGGCTTGAACTAAAACGAGAAAATGAAGGGTCTGGGATCGGCTTGCTTTCCAAATAGTCGGGTCATATTGAAAAGCCTTTTATCAACATTTTCACAAGCTAATGAAAGGTGAAGGAGGAAGTGTATTCAGAAAGTTTGACCAGGTCTCATATCATGCATATGGAAATATATTACGAAGTTTGACCCTACATAGCTTCATGGTTAGTGGTTTACCCCGCGATGGACATCAGCAGTTTGAGTCGCTTATTTTCAACTCATGAACTTAGCCAATAAAAGCTATATACCACCCAATTTTTTCAGATTCAGCGTAGCTATTCAAGAAACATGTTTTCCCTACATTACCATTATTATTTCATTACATGAGTCATTTTCAAGAAGCATGACATAAAATGGATAGAACCCACCGACAAGAACAATATTCGATCAAGATTTGAAGTAAGCACAACCACAGCTAGAATACTTACAAACAAGGAAACCTATCCAAGAGTACAGCATAGACGAGGACGGCTTGCTTCAAAATTATGATGCTCGTTAACAAAGAAGCTAAGCCGCTCTTATACTAATCAGTATTTGTGCATGAGAACCAGCCGTACATGAAACATGATACGTCTCTTGTACCTTGCATGTTCTCTTTCTTGTTCTCTCGCTCTTTCAAAGAATGGAATAAGAAATACAAAATTCCTGTTTAATGAGGTATGTAAACTTGAACATTTGATCTAAAAGGTCAGTTGTTTCTCTCACATGCAAACCTGAATAAAGAATTCTCCGTTCGACTATTGCCTTGTCTCTATGTCTGTTCACTTTTGTGTAAGCATTTGTTTGGATAATTGGCAATTATCATTTGGGATCCTTGATTACTATTTGGTTGCCAATTTGTTTCTCTCACATGCAAACGTGAATAAAGAATTCTCCGTCCGACTATTGCCTTGTCTCTATGTCTGTTCACTTTTGTTTGGATAATTGGCAATTATCATTTGGGATCCTTGATTACTATTTGGTTGCCAATATGTGTATCTACTTTCAGGGAATGCTTCTAATCCGGACCTCCATGATCCAAACATTTTTTTGACGATCCGATCCGTCCAATGTGTTCAGAAGGTGTTTCCAAGGGTCCACGCGGGAAATCTTCAAAAAAAAATACCGGGAAGGGCTTGATCCAAGCAGTTTTCGCAAAAAATATATATTTACATTTTTTGCGAAAATTGCTTGGATCAAGCCCTTCCCGGTATTTTTTTTTGAAGATTTCCTGTGTGGACCCTTGAAAACACCTTCTGAACACATTGGACGGATCAGATTTTCCAAAAATAATTTGCAACACAAAAAAAAAATCATTTTTTTCTTATTTTCGGGAGGTGTGGACTAGAAGTTTTCCCTCTACTTTCATATCGGTAATGTAATAATACACATGTTATTAGTTGCCATCACAGTAAAAGTTAAAAACAGGTCATCTGAAATATGACGTGATGGTTTTGAGTGGTGGTAATGTCTTGCCATGGGAAAATGGTTTACCTTGAAGGTATCACTTCTGGCAGCAAGAAATGAGAGGGAAAGTATTCAAATTGCTATACGTCCAAAAGTGCATTGGGGCGGTTCAAGTGTTGCAGGGGTTGTACAAGTTCAGTGCACTGACCTATGCTCCTCAGCGGGTGACAGGTTAATTTCTTGGAGGTTTGTTATTTTAGTGCTGAAGTTGTATAGATTCACTTAGTAATATTACTATTTAAACTTGCTGTGGCAGGTTGGTAGTCGGTCAGTCACTGGCATTGCGGCGCGTGGTACCTGTCTTAGGTGTTCCAGATGCACTTGTACCCCTTGATATGCCTGTCTCACTGATAAATCTATCTCCAGGGTATTGATTTACATGAATACTGCATTTGGTGTTAAGATGAAGAATTACTCAGAGTGTTTATTTTTTCTTAATTTGTATTGAGATCATTCTTTTGCTGCAGTGAAACAACAACTATTTGGGTTTCTATAGACGTCCCTAGTGGGCAGCCTCCAGGGCAATATGAGGGCGAGCTCATTATTACTGCTACAAAGGCAGATACAGAGTAATATCAATTCCTTTATACTTCAGTTGAATGTTATGTTGCTTTTCTAATGTCGGTTTAATCTTTTGATTGTTGATGTCGGATTTCAGTATTTTAAGTGTTGGATTATTAAAATGTTCATGTTTCTGGATGAAAATTTTGACTTGATTAGGCATATAGTTTTCTACATTTATTCATTTTGACTCATCACAGATCTGCAGCACAATGCTTGGGAAAAACTGAGAAGCATAATCTGTACAGGGAAGTTAGAAATTGTCTCGATATTGTGGAGCCTATTGATGGAAAACCAATGGATGAAATGGTGAGTTTCAAGAATCCATATTATCCACACAAAAGAAAAAAGAAAAAAAGTTCCAAGAAATATAGTATTATCCTTGTGCTTTCTGTTTATCCTGGGTTTGTTAAAGCTGTTCACATGAGCTTTTGTTTTGATTTATTTTTTAGGTAGAAAGAGTGAAATCTGCAGCTACATCTTTAAGAAGAGTTCTTCTGTCGCCATTGTTTGCCGATTTATTTTCAGATAATGGATCGGTCGATATGATGGATGAGGATGCTATTTCGAACCTTTCAATACACTTGAAGCTAAGCTTGACAGTGTGGGATTTTGTTCTCCCTGCGACACCTTCGCTTCCCGCTGTTATTGGTGTATCCTGCTCTTATTTTTATTTGAAGTTGATATTGATTTTTTATCCTGAAAATCAGCGGAAAGGATTCGATGGAGATTCTCGATTGTTCTCTATAAGTCATGACTTTCACACTGTTGTATTAGGCCTTCAAATCCAAGCTCTCCTCTTAATTTTCTGCACAGAAGCATTAAATTGCTATGCGAGTGACAAATCTGCATATATTTTTTTATTTTTTTCGAAAAATCTATCTGCATATAATTGAACATGCATTAATTCATGCATCTTCCATGGAACCTATATGACAGCTTGCAATATGCATAGTACGGCCCAAGCGCCAATTAGCACGTCTCTCACCTTCCTTGCCTTTGTGAGTTTACTTACAAGGAGGCTAATTTGCTTTCACAACAAAGATTCCCTCTGATAGTCACACTCTTACATTGTAATTACCTTACTGTTATAGCAGTTTAAGAATATCATTGACTACTTGTTTGGACATTTTTTGAAAAGTTACACTGCCCCGTCTCCATAAAACACTGATGTTTTTTTTGTTTGATAAGTTATACAATATTGCTTTTGCTCACTAAGCTTGTTTAGGAGATTAAAATCAAATGTGCATCTTCTGAAGTAATGATTTAACTAGTTGTCAGGATTAGAGTTGGGCTAAATATTTATATGCCTCTTGGAAAGCGGGATTTCATTGCATCTAGAAGACATGAAAGGTCTCCATAAAGTTTCATAGAAACGAGATGAAAGTGATTCCCTCTAAACTTGGTCGCTATCTTTGTTTGCAATGTTTTGTGGTAAAAAGAATGGTGAAAAATTGACTCATGCATTGATATTGCTGTTCAACTGGTACTCCGTACTTTAACACAGGCCACAGGAGTGTTAGGTATCACTTGCTTGTCATTGCATTCACACTATTTTGATTGTTTTGTTATGTTTCTTTACATCAAGGATCCATACTTTCACTTGGAAAGAAAGGCCTTTGTGATTGAAATTCTAATAGCTTTCGGAAGCATTCTTTTCCAGAAGCTCATGCTGATGGGACCTTGTTTAAGATTTTAGATTGAAGTGTCTTCTGTCACTATAAGTAGAGATGAATATGGACTTCCTTAACCGTACATAGATATCTGATACTGTAATCGAAGATCGTTTTGGGGTTGAACATGGGAGCAATGAGTGGTACGAGGCATTGGATCAGCATTTTAAGTGGCTGCTTCAATATAGAATCAGCCCATATTTTTGCAGATGGGGTGACAACATGCGTGTTTTGACATATACCAGTCCATGGCCAGGTAAGGAAGCAAGTCATTTATTTTGTATGGAGAACTGGTTATCCATTTTTTTATAAGGTCTTTCGAAATAGCTCCTGGCAAACTCTATATTGTTGATGAACGACTACACTTGTATGCCAGGAAATATAATTGCCTGGTCTGAATCAATTAGATTGGTTGTTAGATTAGCATATCTAACTTCTCTCTCTCTCTCTTCAATGCGGGTCTAGCTGATCATCCGAAATCAGATGAATATCTTTCGGACCCACGACTTGCGGCATATGCTGTACCACACAATATTGTAGTATCTAGGTATGCAGTCAATTGTGTGCACTAATTCTGTCAAGTACTCATCACAGTGGTGTACGTTATACAATATACACTGATGCCCTTCTGCTGTCTTTGATGTGCAAAAGTGGTGATACAGCGAATGACTACTTGCAAAGGGAAGTTGAGATCTTAAGAACAAAGAGTCACTGGAAGAAAGCTTATTTCTACCTGTGGGATGAGGTATGGAAAAAATTACCAAATTGGTGGTAAAATCGCTTTCTTGTAGTCTGTAAGAGGTTTTTTTCATTCTCGAGGGGGAAAAAAAAACACACTATTTCTTTGCATCTGTTATAGTATATGACTACATCAGTAATATCTGTTGTTGCCCAGCCGCTGAATGTGGAACATTATGATTCTCTTCGTAGCATGGCCGCTGAAATTCATGTGTATGCTCCTGATGCTCGTGTTCTTACCACCTATTATTGTGGTACGAATTTTCCATCCCCTTCTTTTATATGCACTTGTTCAATGTTCCTGTTTGTTTTTCTTGCCTGCTTGTATTTTTTGTTGTTACAATCAATAGGAGGGGGATGAGGGAAGGAAACCTGCTGTTCGCAGCATTAAGACTTGATGTAGGTTACTTGGAACACAAATCATTCTGGTAGGAGGATGGGTATGGAGTGTCGTACACTCCATGCCCTAAGTGATGGTACGATAAGGGTAGGTTATTACATTATTGTACCAAAATGTACATCTTTCAAACAATAAACATTTAATAGAGCAACTTCTAATATCTGACATATTCATGTAAAACACCTTCATAGGAGTATTTTGACCATTTTTTGTTTCCAGTTTCTCTTACAATGCTATGGTCTCTCTCCGCTTTAATCTTAATATATAGGAAAAATTGTAGGATCTCTTGGGGACAGTAAACTCAGCATCTCAGAACATAAATGCAGTATTTTTAAGACTCTGTGTTTCAATTCATGTAACGCTAGGGTATTAGCGCTTTCTGGTAATTCATCCATGTGTGATGCCTGGGTAAGGGGGCGCCTCAACCACTAGGTCGACTTCTTGGTATTGCCTGCTTGAATTGAGTTACCATGAAAACCTCATGATTTGGTGTTGGAGTTTGTCAACTATCGGATCTAGGCCTTGTTGTCTATGATTCGGATGTTGGAGAGATGATAAATAAGTTATCTTGTGCATTACTAGGTCAGCAAATGGTTCATTAATGACCTGAATCTCAAACCCATGGAGCACAGATTTTTAAGCCAGTAGTTAAGGACATAATTTACTAGACTGGTCTATAGTAGCACAGCAGATTTTGACATTGTAGTTATATGTAATTCCATGTGCAACGTAAGATGCCTTCACAGAGACGAGACGCTGATAATTGATACCATGCTCTGAATCTCGTGGTATGTGGAGGATCCGAGTATGAGGTACGTACGGCTCTGAATCTCGTGGTATGTGGAGGATCCGAGTATGAGGTACTTACGGTTCCCTGTTCCAGATACAGGAAGAGAAAAACTATTAGATTGATCAGCACAAGAGTTATCACTTAGGATGTGCATCAACCCCACAGGTGGATTAGATTAATGGGTCACTTGTTCAGTCATGAGATCAATTGGCTCAATCAATCGCTTTCAACAAGAAACAGATGATGAGAAAGTAGGACAGATTTTTGCATATGAAAGGGAAGAGGATAATGAGATATGAAGAAAGTGAAAAGCTTTAGAAATAAGTAGAACAACTACTATTCTTGTGATCCTATCCTCCTAATCATTGCATGCAACTTTGCAACTTCAGAGTTTACACACAAGATGATGCATGTTATACTTAGTGTGTTGGATCGTGGAATAGAGCATGACCTCGGAATTATCTTCTATTTTGATACTTTCAGCTTCAGGACTATGGGCTATTGCTTAGTGTAATGGGCAAAGCCATATTATAAAATGTTCGGTACGGTTTTGATTTTAAGTATTGAGTAGTCAGATTTTCTATAGAGCATAAAGTTTCTGTCTGTATTTGATTTACTGTTCTCAATAGCGGTACAAACTCTGTTAATAGCCCTTGAACCTTCCATTTGAATATGAATTCTTTAGTCCTCAAATGTGGTGGCGTAATGCCCTTCTTTGCTTGGTTAATTTGACGTTTCTTGCACATTTTGAAAAGAGAAATGTTGATATTTCCTTCCAATAATTATCCTACCCCCCATTTGCTGTCTTATACAGGTCCAAATGATGCACCCCTTGCTCCTAATAATTTGGAAGCGTTTTTGAAAGTTCCGGAGTACCTAAGGCCTCATACTCAAATATACTGCACAAGGTATTGAAGTGTTTTTTCACAAAAGGTGCAGAGACTACAGAACTTCATACTTTTGCGTGCGGTATAGAATAAAACCTCGAAGACATTTGCTGCCTTTTAAGGAACCAGGAAATGACCATTTAGTGAGCTGATAGCTTTGCATCCTCATTAAACTCTGCATCACTTGGATAAATCTCCTCAATTATTTGTGGACGGAAATTCCACATTTCTTGTTTGACCAAAAGGTGCTAGGGTGTAACAATGCTTCATGGATGCTGTTGAAAAATTAACTGTTCAACATTGTGAGCCGAAGTTTGTTTAGTAAGTTACATGCATTAGGGAGCCATTTAGGTTGTGCAAATGCATCTGGATATCAACGATAGAGGTTCCACGCCAATGGATAGAGTAACACTTGTGTTCAACATGGGAGGGCTTCTTGGCGCGTTCTCCTATTGGTCTAGCTGTTTTATCCTTGTTTTTTGCTTTTGGTTGGGACTGATGGGACAAGTGGGATTTTAAGTTAAATGTTCATATACTGTTTACATTATTTGGCATTTGGGAAGCTTCCTGTTGGACTCATTCTTATGAGATTCTTCCCCTTCTCCCATGCTTCTGATGTAGTAGCTATTAAGGGTATTAATGTCATTTTGTGTCCTTAGTGTTAAAGGGGTCTATAAATAGTGTGAGTCGTTCATTTTGTAGTTTTTTTTAGCAAACAAAAAAGAGATTCTTTGTATCCCATTTTGGAGTTTCTCTCTCTACATTTCTCAATGGAATATTCCGTTTGCACCTTCCCCATAAAACTCTGTTCTCCACACCAGGGAACAAGGGGAGCGAGAGGTAGGGTAAAGAAACTATCACACGCTGCCTTGACTGTGCCCTTGGTAACTTTTTATATTTGAGTCATTGAAAAACGGGAGGATTATTCAACCCTGGCTAATTATTCTGGTTGGAAAGCAAACGTTGAAGCCAGTATGGCCCTCCCATTAGGTTCTACGTACAAAATGTGGGCATGGCATTTTGTCTACAATGGGCCATTTAGGGCTGCAAACTAACCAAGCTGCTCGCGAGTGGCTTGGAACTCGGCTCAGTTGGAGCTCGTTCAAGCTTGACTCGTAACTTAAACGAACGAGCGAGCCCAACATTTTAGCTCGTTTCATAAACTAGCCGAGCCTGAGTCAACCAAGGCTCGGCTCGAGTCAGCTCGTGAGCCAAGTTTTTAGACTAGGACTACTGCTATGTACTAGTCCCACTGGCCAATACATAGCAATTAATTCCTCTGCCGCTTTTGACTGTTTCACCCAGCTGGAGAACCATGAGTCACCAAGATATTTTATAAGGAATGTAGCGCCTCTTGAACTTTAAGATTTCTGATGTGGGATAAGAAACTTTTCTCCAAAGTTAAACACAAGCAAAGCTTTCACTCTTTTCCTTTAGTTCCTCATCGGGTACTCAGACAAGTGCTGAAGCCAATTCCCTTTATAAAATGAAAACCCAACCCCTTTACATCACCAGCGTGCTGCTCACGCGTAGTTAGTTGAAGA
Organism: Vaccinium vitis-idaea; assembly: GCA_963854785.1. NCBI lineage: Eukaryota > Viridiplantae > Streptophyta > Magnoliopsida > Ericales > Ericaceae > Vaccinium > Vaccinium vitis-idaea. Next base: position 32,783,802 of record OY978226.1, on the reverse strand, counting down.
AACTGAACTACAGCGAGCCGAGCTTGAGCTGTTCAATAATCTATCGAGTCGAGCTCACCAATATTTTGGGGCTCGTTTCGAGCTCGAGCTGAGCTCCAGCCAACCATCAAATGTTCGAGCCAAACTTGAACATTGCGAAGCTCTGCTCGGCTCGTTTGCAGCCCTAGGGCCATTGCTCTCATTCCATAGCATATCAGAATGACCGGGTCATGTGATTTCTGATTCCAGCCAAAAAATGGGCCAACAGTGGGAGTTGGTTGCCACATGGTAATCATTTCCCATGCGAGTCAGAGTTGCTTTGATTAGTAGTTTTGCAATCTCAAATACTATTGGCTTGCTCATGTGGCAAGTCATTTGGATAAGCTGACTATACTCAAGAAGTTGCTCTACCCTGTTGGAATCAACCTTTCTTTGTTTCCTTTTACCCTTCTTGCAGTGAATGGGTGCTTGGTAACCGAGAGGATCTGGCAAAGGATATTATTGCTGAACTACAACCAGAAAATGGTGAGGTGAGTTGTAATTTTGGTACATGCCCCTACCTCTGAAGGTTAATGTTGTTTTAGGGAATTTCTTGGTTCTTATGTATTGATTTCATTTCATATTTTAATGCATGAACAAATTTGATGGTCCTAAAGAGCCTTTCTGCTGTCTCATTATTTAACTAAATCGTGTTTTGATCTGTAGCAGAATTAATTAGTCATCTACTGATGCTTTATGATGTAGGAACTTTTGGTTGTAAAACAATCTGATCACCAAAATTGTGTGCAAGTTTCAGTGAAGTGGTAATAAACTAACACGGGAAGCAATTTGCAATATTTATATTTCCACTATCTGTCTAGTGTAAGAACAATTGTGCTTGCCTGCTGTCTTATAAGATGTTAGTAAGGTACCATCGTAGAGGTCCAACACCGCAGTCGTTTTTGTTTGAGGCTTGAGTTGATAAACAATATGTACTCGAGTTCCGGTCAAGTCTCCTCTTTGAGCTTGAACATCGTCTTCACCTTTATTGATGACCAAATGACAGACAAATAGCCATTTCCTGCATATTTCTTTTCATTTATTATGTTACCAAATATGTGATTGGAAAGTTAGCTTCCAACTGTAGGAAAATCAGATGTGTTTCTTTCTTTCCTTGTGTTTCGTAACAGTTTTCTAGACAAGCCAATGCCGAGCAATGTCCAACTTATGGTAGTTTTTACTAGATATAAAAAAATTCCTCTAGCAATTACACGGCTAGTATGACACTGATAATTCAATTTTTTGAGAAGTGGATCATCTTATTTTAGTTCTTGAAACATGAATTTGCTAATCAGGTAACATTGCATTAGTGCATTTGTTGCGATTTTACCTTTTCAGACCTGATATATCCCCAGTCAAATGCTCAAGTTTCCTTGTGCCCCTGTTTTATAGAGCACCAAACATTCAAAAAGCTTGAGCTATTAGGAAATAGGGCCAACAATGTAGATCATTCCCCTTATTGGGTGTCATCTGAGGAATCATCCTTTCTTTTTCTTTTTTTTTCAATATTGAGAGGGATGCTCCCTCAGTTCTGATATCATTCATCCCTGTCCCATTCATGATAAGAACGCCACTAAACTACACCTCTTTGCTGAGTATACTAAACTTAATTCACTCCTTCCTATAAACAAATGCAGAATTGCAAAAAACTTCAATGAAAAAATTCAGTATACTGCGGGAGAGAAAGTGATTTTGGGTCTTAGAGTGTTTTTCACTTGCCCGAAAATTTACTCGTATGAAATTGAAAGCTACATTATGCCATCTGAGGTGCAGACTATGTTCTATGTAAACTAACTAATATGAAATTGATGGCTACATTATGCCATCTGAGGTGCGGACTATGTTCAATGCATACTGATACTGGTGATAAATCTCTGAATCCTCGAATTTTATGTTCATTTGATAGGCTTCCAGTCTTCTAAAGATTGAAATCACTATATGAATTTGTATCAGCATTCTGCATGTGAATGTGTGAATGTTGCATCTTCATCAATAAGTACGACATGAATTGGTGTAATCCTTTCCCGATGTTGAGCAAGATATTCTTTTATTTTCTTTCCTGGGGTCAATAAACTTGTTGAGCTGTAATGCCCTTCTCTGAAGTGCGACTAGAAAGTGTGTGTTCCTTTTTCTGGTTTTGGTACTCCTCACAGAAACCGTTATATCCTGTAGGAATGGTGGACATATGTGTGCTTGGGACCAACTGATCCTCTTCCTAATTGGCATCTTGGAATGAGAGGTACACAACACCGTGCAGTGATGTGGCGGGTGTGGAAAGAAGGGGGAACAGGTTTTTTGTACTGGGGAGCCAATTGCTATGAGAAGGCAACAGTCGCCAGTGCAGAGGTTTGGCCTGTTTCTCAAACTACTCTGGATATTGAATTGCTTGTTTTTTTTAATTGTTATTTATTAGCCAATACTTTTCTTGGAGCAGATTAGATTCAGACGCGGCCTTCCCCCAGGAGATGGGGTCTTGTTTTACCCTGGTGAGGCTTTCTCATCTTCACATGAACCAGTTGCTTCCCTTAGACTGGAGAGACTTCTCAGTGGCCTTCAGGTACTCTTTCATGCTAATTTGGAGCTTTGCTTTTCTCAGCTCCTGTGTCTAGTTCTTGTGTTTCACATGCGGAGATTGCTCTTGGTTCATTATATTTACAAAGTCTTCCAAACTCGGGTTGTAATTTGATGGTGTGATATTCTACACCAAACATCAACCCCTTTCCTCGTAACTTTGTGGTACGATAGTTGCAAAATATATCTGAGAAGTATATATGTAAGTGATTTCCTTTAATTCAGCGATTCAATATATTCTCTGACCTGCATTTTACTTCTGGTTTTACCTGGTGGTTTGTTAGGAGAAAATTTTGGGTACGGAGAGGGTATTACCACGTGGTGCCCGGCACCCCATCCGAGCCATCCAAACATGTTTTGGACGGCCCAGATTTGTTGGGGTAAAGTTGCCCCCAAAATTTACAAAAATGCCACCCTTAAATCTGGGCCATCCCAAACATGTTTGGACAGCTCGGATGTGGTGCCGGGCACCACGTGGCAATACCCTCACCGTACCCAAAATTTTCTCGTTTGTTAGTTCTAAAGTTTTCTCAAATCTGTGTTCATAAACATTGTCCGCCTACTGTGCAAGTTGCATCCCATTTCTCCTGATTAAATTGTACTAATAATTTGCTTGCTTGATGTTATTTATAATCTAAAACTTATTCCATGTTTTGTACTGCTGCTTATGAAGGCTCGTGGCTAGTGTAATATTCTGGCCTATGCTTACATATTCTGATACATTATTTTCGATGATCAGGACATCGAGTATCTCAAACTTTATGCTTCCAGATTTGGTAGGGATGAAAGCCTTTCTCTTCTAGAAAAGACGGGCACATATCAGGGTCCTGAGCGTTACACTCATGAACATATGCCGATAGACATGATGCGGAGCGAGATATTCAGGACATGCCAATCCTAATATTTTTTTGGACGACTTGGGGTTTCAGCCCATGTTTTTGTAATTTCATTTGATATCCCAAGCTGCTTTTGTATTCTCGACGTGCATTACACACAATTTAGTGGCAGCAATGTGCATGCAGATGTATGAAAAAAAGGCATATTTTTGTTCTCAGCGCTATAGGTATTATGGCTGCAATACAAAATTGATCAGTTCGTATAATTGTTTGGTTCCATATGAGATTGTACGTATATTACTAGCTGGATGTATATTTGGGGTCCCAATCGTTGTTCTTAGGGCTGCAAGCGAGCCGTGCTTTAGAATGTTTAGGTTCGTCAATTAAGTTTTTAAACGAATCCAAGCCAAGCTCGAGCTCAATAAAAATTGGACGAGCCGTGCTCGAGCCAAACTTGTTTGGGTTTAAGTCGAGCTGAAACTTGTTCACGAGCCTTAACAAGTCAAAAAAATTAGATATTTATGCTCTCATACAGGTCTAGAACTTTAAATAAAAATTTCATTTCCTACATGAACAAGTTTATATGTATATAAAATTAAAAAAATGTAATAAAATTTAAGTTTATAATACTTTCAAAAGTTCATATATATACACGTTATAAAATTTTTGTTATGTACATGTAAAATTTTTCTACATGTTCAAAATTACTATATGATAAATTCTTATGATATATACATATATACTTCATGTTCGCAAACCTAACCAAGCCGAATACTGTCATGTTCAGGTTCGGCTCTTTTACTAAACGAGCCGAAAATTGAGGCTCAGGTTCGGTTCATTTAGTAATCAAGTTGAACTTGAACGATTTTTTATTGAATCGAGCCTCAAACAGTTTACGAACGGTTCTCTTGCAGCTTCTTCTTGTTGCTTTTATTTGTTAATTAATGCTTTTCGAATTTTTTAATAAGTAGATAAGTTTGTTTTCTTTTTATAGGAGTGTATCTGTAAACAATAAAATATAAATAAGGAACTGATGAATCATACGTGGTCGATAACTATCCTCTTCCAAAAATAAGAGAGAAAATGGCTGGGTACGCGGTACGGCACATGTTTTACAATGCATGTTTTAATTGGCGTGACGTGATTGAAGGCCGAATTGATAACCATTGCTTATCTGGTCATTAAATAAGCACAATAAAAATAAATTACTAATTGTGGTTGCAAAACTTTCTTATTCAGTTTCCCATGCGGGAGATTGGTCATTTTTAAATGGAGTATTAAAATTGGGATCCACTTTCATCCATAGTACATCAAAATCAGAAACAAATCTAGTATTTCTAGTCAAATTGTGAGATATACAGTTACTGGTTCTCCGAACATGGAAAAAATATTAGTCTAGGTACATACTTTCTTGGATCACACCCGCTTACACTCTGTACGTGGCGCTCTCTTACTCTCTCTAACGCTCTCTCCGTCCCCTCTGACTCTCTCTTTCTCTCACTTTCTCGGGAAGGGGGGTGTTGGAGAGCGCTCTCTCTCTCTCTCTCTCTCTCTCTCTCTCCCCCTCTCTCTCTCTCCCCCCACCACTTTTCTCTCTATTTCTCTCCTTTTTTATTTTTTAGAAATTAAAATGTTTATGACATTTATTTTTCATATCCGATATTGGAGAAAAATATATATTGGAAATCTACTCGATGACATTTACCAAACAAGACCAATACTGATTATGTAATTATATATAAAAAATAACAATTTTTTGAGTATAGTCTCTTTTTTGACCGCTAACTTTGAACTCGTGCATTTAACTTGATTTGAACTCATAAATATTATTGAGTTTGAGCTTGTGAATTTCACTGGGTTTAAGCTCGTGATATTTCACTAGTTTTGAGCTTGTGAATTTCATTGAGTTTGAGCTAGTGAATTTCATGGGTTTGAGTTCGTGAATTTCATTGAGTTTGAGCTAGTGAATTTCATTGGGTTTAAACTCGAATTTCACTGGGTTTGAGCTCATAATTTTTACTGACTTTGAGCTCATGAAATTATCTCAGTTGAACTTATAATAATAAAAAAAGCTTACACCAAAAAATCACTTTTTTCCTTCACATAATTATATATTCAATATAAGTATTGTTTAATAGATGTTGTTGAGTAGATTTTAAATATATATATATATATATATATACATTGGATATGAAAAATAAAAGTTATAAACATTTTAATTTCTAAAAAATAAAAAGGAGAGAAATAGAGAGAGATAAGTGGGGGAGAACAGGGACTTAGGGTTCCTGTTGTGAACTCAATTGTGGGCCCTCTAAAGTTTTCATTTGGGATAAGAATCGTTCAATTTTTCAAGAATGTTTAGTATATAACGGGTACAATTTTTTTTGATCATTTAGACAAATTTGTCTTACAATGTAGTCTCCAAATGATACTGGCCATCCATACAAAATGTATTCGAACACATGGCTACCAATATCTATTTAATTTAATTTTTTATATGAATGATCAATTCAACATTCACGACAAATTGTATGGTTTTGATTCCAAATATAAATTATAGAGGGACCACAATTGTGGTCACTACAAGAATGTAGTGACTTGGGTCACTACGGTACCCCAAATTGAGAGAGAGAGAGAGAGAGAGAGAGTGCCACGTCGGCAAGGTGTAAGCGGGTGTGATCCAAGACGGTGTGTGCGTAGCATGACTGGTGTGAAATTTGTATGTTTGCAATTATAACTTGTACAATAAGTGCCATCACAACGATCAGAGACGTTTACTGCGTAGACCTTGTCTAGTACTACAAGTATTCAAAAAATCAACTCGATCGGATATCTTTAACTATGTCATTGGAACACAAATACTTTGAAAACAAATGGAACACAAATGAACATAGACACTGAATCAAAACCATTTTTCATGTTATTTGTGTTCCAATGAGGCACTTAAAGATATTCGATCAAGTTAATTTTTGGCACACTTGTAGTACTTGACAAGGTCTACGCGGTGATCGTCTTCGATCGTCGAAAGATGTCGGCGAGGCCGCGCCGTGGGACTGTACAGCACGGTGCTGTGTGCATGGGGTAGCACATCACCCCCAGGTTTCAAATAACTAAACGAGATAACCTGGAGGGGCTTGGTGAAATTCCTTCACCTTTTGGGCTAACCAAATAATTAAAGTGCGTTTCGATTAGATTACTTTTTGTTCAAGACACTTGGTTTTTATTCCGCGTTGCCTCGATGAATTAAAAATGTATAAAAAATACGCACCAAAGATGAATTTTTTTTTACTATAAGACGACAACAAAGACTTCATTGTTTTTTTCGAACTTGATTTGTTTAGAGAATATTTCTTAAATTTGTACAATAAATATTTTGATATTTTTTCAATTTCTCTCGTCAAGAAATTGAGACGAATAATTAATTTGTAGAATTTGATCTGAATATGATACCAAGTGGAGTAAATTTTTTGTAGGTCTGCACGTGTTGCACGCCCTAAAGCGTTTGGTTCCCACCGGATTGGACAGAATCAGAGGGAAAGTTACCGACCCGGCCTATAATCTGTCGGGTTAGGGTCTACAATGACTGTTTCACCCCTAACGAAGAACGCTCACAAATCGTAAAACACCGCGAGTTTAGTCCAAACGACAGGGACAATAAAGTCAAATAACTTGGTTCCTAGTTACTAGGATGCCATCTGAGCTCTATTTCACTTTCAACTCCTACATTCGTGCCAGCCATTCACCTTTTCACTTTCATTGGAGGCTAGGGTTTCAACTTTGATCCGTTGTTAGCGCACACGAAGCTTCCCGACACGAGAATAGAGAGAGAGAGAGAGAGAGAGAGAGAGAGAATTCTAAGCGTCTTAGCTCTTGATGATTGTATAGAAGATATAGAGACGAAGGTTGTGTTAGGGTTTGGGTTTTAGCGGCTTCAGATTCATTAAGAGAAGGTGCGATTGAACTGTTTTACTCATTTATTTTATATTTTGATGGTTTAGTTTTACTCTTTGGGGTGACTTTGATTTCGAGCTTTGGATTTCTTTTTCGGAGTTATCTTTTTATCTTTTTATTTTTTTTCCATCTTTTTGGGTTATGTATATTTGTTTAGTTTGCATAAGTTGATACTCGTGAGTTTAGGTTGCTTGAGGTTATGGGTACCGTGTTTGACTACCCTATGTGGATAGAAATCTGAATTTGCGCATGTTATACTTGCGAATCTCATTGATATTCCCATGGTCTGGGGGTGGTGTTGAGTTGCGGGTTTTATTTTGTTATAGGTTGAGAGAATTCCTTTTTTAAGAACTTGATTCATTCGAAAAGGAAGAAATTTCAATGATCCCTAGTAACTGAAGAGATTATGGTCTGACATGCTCTTCAATTGTTTTTGGAGTTCTTTAATTTCTCGCTCTTGTTTTCTTATTTTGAAAACACCGTTACTAATTTTGGAATGCATTTATAAGAAAATGGGGTGCAAAAATCATATTCCATTCCTATAAAGTCGGTTAAAGTCCCATTCTTCAAAATTTGTCTCCCGCTGCCGCATCTTCCAGGGCGTAGTTGCCACAAACGAAGCACAGTTGGACATATTGGGTTCGAGCCGAACTAGTTTTTTTTTCCAAGGATCTGGGATTATGCACACTAATGGTGACATTCCAAGCAGTTTTGCTTGTATAAGACTATAAGGTACTTTTGGTTGGTAACCAGACCAGATCACTGAGTCAGTGTCGCTATAAATTTAGGAACTAGGGTATCGGCTATGATTAATGGAGTGATTGTGTTCCATATTATTGGACATGTGCAAGATTGTTGGGCTGAATGATATCTGAGACCATGGTCTACGGGGATGTTTTCAGCTATTTACCTTTTGTGCAATGTTCGTAATGGAAGCTATCTATTAATTTTCCGAGGGTATATTTTTCCGCAATCACCGGGGTATGGTATTCATTAAGCTTTTTTTGTTTCTTCGTTGCAGGTTGTGAATTCCTGTTAGACATTGTGGAGGGGAGGCGTATGCTACTTCTTAGATGTATGGAGTTATGAGATCCTTTTTACACCGTGCTAGTGGTTTTGGTACCTGCAATAAGTGGTTACAATACAAATTGCTTTGTTTGCGAGGGTAAAATGCCATCTAATTATTTCTCCAGTCTGGGCGCTGCCTTCAAGCGGGAAATCCAGAGATCAATCTCAGGGAAAGAAGGTGGCCTTCAAGAACCATTGGGTGTTTTTGTTGGCCAGGGGAAATTGTTGTTTGGCAGCAATAGATGGTTCCATTCCACAGCGTTTGCAACTCATGCTGATCTTCATGTGCTTGTACATCCAGGAACTCTTGTTGCTGCACAATCGAATTTGCATTTAGTTAACAGAAAAAGGAATCTCTCAGTGGTTGGAGCACTTTCTCGCACATTTTCTGTTCCGTCTATTTCAGGACCCGCATTTCAGGTTTGTGGTTATCATGTTGATTGCCTGCTATCTCAACCCAGCCACATTCCTTTGGACATACAGTCGCAGAAGACACGCATGGCTGTTCGTGGTTCTAGAGCTGTATTTGGTGACTGTTCCTTAAACAATTTAACTTCAAAGCTTGAGCAGCTCACAGTTTCAGCAAAAAATGCTGCTATTTTTTACAGCAACAGAAGTGTGCACGGATGCACAAAAGTCAGAATGGGTTTGGAAAAAATGGGACAACCCAACACTTTTTTGGTTAAAGAATATGTTAAATACACCGCTACGAAAAGGAGGGGCAACTCAATTCCGTACTTGGGGTTCGAGGTAAAGTGCTTCCACAGCTCGTCACCTTCTGCTGAGACAGCTTCTGATGTGTCCTTTGATAACTCTGGACGCGAGGAACAACTTGCAAGTGCTACAGTTTCTTCAGAACAGTATGTTTTCTACCTGATCTTTTTTTCCCACTCGACATCTTGGATACTAAAAGTTTCTTTACCCTTGCCATCTGTGTATCACAACCATAGGGAGTAATAATTTGCAGCTGTTTTAGTGGTTCTGCTGTTTAGTTGTTGACTTTTTCTTATATTTCGGTGACAAAAATTGTTAATCCCAAAGAAAAGCCATACAAACTACACTTGGCAATGCCAGGATCAGGTATAGAACATCAACTGTCCAAAGCCAGGGTTACATAACTGAAACAGAAAAGATCCTGTAAGTTTGTGGTGATTTCTCCTGTTATATGTATTCTATTATTTGGTATAGGGCCTTTTTGAAGTTATTTTCTGAATACTCTATATGGCTATTCAAGACTAAAACAAAAATCTGGTTGTTCTACGGAGTGTTATATTTCCTTTATTAAACTGCTTGTTGACTGCAGGAAGGACCTAGCAGGGAGAACACTGAAGCTAGTTTCAGGCGCATGCTACTTGCCTCATCCAGACAAAGAAGAAACTGGTGGGGAGGATGCTCACTTTATTTGTGAGGATGAACAAGTAATTGGTGTGGCGGATGGCGTTGGTGGTTGGGCTGATCTGGGGGTTGATGCAGGGCAGTTTGCTCGCGAACTCATGTCTCATTCAGTAGCTGCAGTCAGGGAGGAGCCTAAGGGTTCTATTGACCCAGCCAGAGTCTTGGAGAAGGCTCACTCAAGCACAAAAGCCAGAGGATCCTCAACTGCTTGTATCATAGCACTCACAGCCCAGGTATGCTACTTCCAGTTTTAGCTGCCTTTTTCTACTATAACGCGTGTATAGATTGCTTCTGAATTTTTTATTCGGGTTTTACGGTGGCTACTAAAAGGCGGAAATAGAAATTTGTGAATCCTTGCCATTCAGGAAATAAGTTTAGACTCTAGGCAGTCATCTTCCTTCCAGATTTCATGTTTCCTGTTGATTTCTTAAGCTTATGATATATGATATTGTGTTAAATAAAGCAGCAGTGGTTGTAAGGACTACTGAGAGGAGGTTGAATGTTTCTAAACCTAGGATTTTGGATGGTTACAATTTGTCAAAGCTACTTAAAATTGATTTTGGTCCACTTGCAGTGCTCATCTCTCCGATTTTTGGAATCTGCTTTTGCCTCAGTTTCCTGGGTGAAAAGAGTTAAAACTCGTTTTTTTTTTTTTTTGGCATCATGCTACTCTGTTAAAGCTGCTTAAGATTGTCATTTGATCAAGTTTTAATAAGTTGTTTGGAAGAAGATCAGGGAGATCTATTTTGTACGTCACCCAACTGGACTTATGATTCTGCTTTGCCTTGCAGGGCTTACATGCTATTAATTTAGGAGACAGTGGGTTCATTGTGGTTAGAGATGGATGTACCATTTTTCGGTCCCCTGTACAGCAGCATGATTTCAATTTCACATATCAACTGGAGAGTGGAGCTGGTGGTGATTTACCAAGCTCTGGCCAGGTTAGTATATTTTCATTTTCTTCTGTTTTGTCGGCTTATCCATTATAGATGGTCATCAATTTTGGTAGTTTTCAAGTCGAACTTTGGTTAAAAAAATTATGCACAATAACTCCCAGATTATCGTATGATCGCGTGTGCCATTATCGTTTTTTGGACAAATAAACGATAGTATAAAAAAAATATCACACCAATTATACCGTTCATACATTTCCCATAATTATGCAATGTAATCTGACAGATTGCACGTAATACAAAAATACATCACCCTGCTAACACTGCCGTTGCCACCGGATTTTCTCGGTCAACTCGAACATAATTCCTTTGCTGGTTCAATTACATTTGTCTCTTCTTTTAACTGTACGATTAAACTGCAAAATAAAGATTAATTGAAAAGAGTAAACAAAGGAAGAAACAAAAAAGGTAAACACTGGTTTAATTTTTTTCCTACTCCTATTTGTTTTTGTTTTGAAGACGTTTAGGTGTAACCGTGTAATCCATGTTCATTTCCTAAGAAGGTTTCTTTGGAGAAATTATCCACTGTGCATGCTCAAAGAAGGCGACAATTCAAATCATTGCTTTTAACTATAGAGTTTTTTTTTTCTTCCCCCTTTTGCATGTCATTACTTCCTTCTTTAGTAGAAGTAAAACCACCCCCTATATTTCCGTTGCACCAAAAAAAAGAAAGAACCAACCTCAAATCTTTTCTGGTCCAAAGGTGGGCCATATGTAAGAAACATTTGTTTTTGTAGTACTCCTAATTTTTTTCTTGGAAAATGATAGAGCAAGAAAAAGAACAAAATTCAGTAATTGGTTAGCAATTCAAAAAATTTGAAACACTGATTAGGTTGTTCTACCTTTGCCTTACAACAAAATGTTCACAAACAAAGCACGTCTCTCTCTTTGAAAAATTCTCAGACAGATTATTTGCTAAATACACCAAAGTAAAAACAAAAAAAGGGAGACCGACTGCAAAATAGGAAAGTAGTGGTAATTGCGTTCCAATAGAAAAAGAAAAAGAAAAAAGAGAGGAATTGTGTTAAGAGCAAAAGATACCTTCTCTGCTTTTCTTGGTTTTTGTGTACCCTTCTTGGAACCTAATAATCTTGTTTCTTGAATTGTCCCTGGCAGTTTGTCGATGGACGAAATGGATGTATCTACTTTTGACAGCCATGGATTTTCGGAATTTGCTCTTAAAAAAACTGATCAAAGTTGTGTAACTGTCAGATGTTTTTAAACGTGGAGGGTTGTGTCCAGGCATTTTACGTTTTTGACCTTACAGTTATTAGATGCAGAGGCTAACTGAAATGTAACAACAGATATTTAGTTATGGCAATTTGGGAAGAGCAAAATGTGAGCCAGCCTCAAAGGAAGTCCACACCAAAGTGTTGCTCCCCCTTTATATATTAGAGAATAGATAATGACGTAAATGATGGAGCATTATTTCAATTCAGTGCCTCTATAGTTGTTATAACTTATATAACTCCATTTTCCCATAACCCCATGATGTGTGATTGGTGCTGACTGCTGATTACATTATCCTACTAGCGGTGAGTTCATAACTAATGCAAGGCTGCACTGTGGCGTATGACTAATTGATGCCCTTCGTACCAGAACAAGTGATGAAACATGTAGGGTGTTCATTCTCATGGAGGAGTTTACACGGGACTTAAAAAGGAAAATCTTCATATTAAATGGCATGCATTAAGGCCGGAAGTGATAAATGGAATCCATGAATATAGATGAGAAGCACTTTAAGTGGCTTTCATACTTTCTTGTAAACCTCTGAACAACATGATCCTCTAAAATACTAAAATATCATTGCTTTAATCTCACATCTATGACTTTCCGACTCTAATGCATTATGTTAATTCAGTCCCTGACATCCTCTTGTGAGTAACTGGTAGTTCTGTTATATAGTCCCGTAAATGAACCATGGGATCGTGCTCAATCGGCAATTTTGTTTAGACCGTCAATGAATGATGTCAATTTATTTAATCCTATGAGCATTAAAACCAAACTTTCCGGAGTTATTCAAATTTACCTGACTGAATATGGAGTTGATAAGCCACGTATGTGATCTATGTTCTTGTGCAGGTGTTTACAATACCTGTTGCTCCAGGAGATGTTGTCATTGCTGGCACTGATGGACTGTTCGACAATTTGTACAACAATGAGGTTACTGCAGTGGTGGTTCACGCCATGAGAGCTGGCTTGGGTCCTCAAGTTACAGCTCAGAAGATAGCAGCACTGGCACGCCAACGAGCACAGGATAAGAATCGACAGACACCTTTCTCCACTGCTGCACAGGATGCTGGATTCCGTTATTATGGGGGAAAGCTTGATGACATAACTGTTGTTGTTTCCTATATTACCAGCACGAGCAATGTATGACTCTCTCTCTCTCTCTCTCTCACACACACACACACACACACACACACACACACACACACACACAAAATAAAATCCGCATGGAGGTCATCATGTGTTCACATGTATACCTGACAGCAACCCTAGCATCCAATGAGGATGATGATAATGTTGCGTCACATTATATACCAAGAAAAATGCATTCCCTCTTTACTTTGGCGTGTCTTCAATTACTGCCTACCAGTGTTACAAATACTCTAGTATTCGAACTTTAGAATCATTTGCATTCATATTTACCCATTTATGTGATATAGGTTACCTACTGTTCGATGTACATTGATCAGAGATAATGGGTTCAAAGCTTTGTATTGTTGTAGAATTTAGTTAAAACACACACCACAAGTGGCCTCTGCGAAGTGGCATAATAGTCTGGTCAAAAGACCCACATCATCATCATCAATAGATAACGGACCACTGCTTCAGAAATGTTGTTCTAGTCAAAGAAGTTGATTATTCTGAACTCTATACGTGATGCTATGGTGTATCTCCTCAGTAATGTTGCTCTTCATGTGTGTGTTTATACATGCTTCAGATGATATGTTGGTGAAACTCCACTTTGACATTTAAGGCCCACAAGTAACCCCCATCTCCCGCAAGAGCGTTAATCATCAAAACCTTGTATTAAATGTATGCTCTGTCTTCCCTTTGCCTGCCAGCTTGATCAAAAGTGAAGTTGTTATGTCCCAATTTCTAGCCCATACTCTCTTGGTTCAGAATTCCCCCCATTTCTCGTGCTCAAGCAGAGCTCTGCAGCTTAGCAATCTGGGAACGCAGGAAAAGATTATTCTATTAGAGCATCTCCCATAGGGGGAGTCATATCCCCCATGGAGAACTCGTGGCAATTTTTGCTGCCTCTTGTAATCCAACCACATGCCAATTGTGATGCCAAATCCCACGTGGATTTGGCAACCTTCCCATTTGCTTCAATTTTGAAGCCTCATGCCAAATTCAAGTTTTGAGCTTTTTCAATACAAATATAGGAGTTCAAAAAAATAAAAGTAAAAAATGGTATAGTACAATACTGTTTGACTCTGTTGGAGAGGAATGTTTATTGATGTCAAATTTGCACATCAGCCTTCAAAAAATTTTGTCACCTTCAATTTTGAAGCATAGGTTGGAGATCCATCTCGTAGAAATTTGGTCCTAATGCTTATTTGAACTTGTTATGCAGGAGTCCTTCTCTCCTTCAACCAGCGACTCTACTTAGGACTTTCGTGCTGGTTTTCTTGGTTTGAATTATCAAAATCCTGTTTCAAGTTGGCATGTTGTTGGGCATTTGATGCTGCTATTGTAGTTCAACTCTCATTCTTGAGGCACTACAGATGTACATACTAGACTAGATATTCAACACGTTCTCTGCATTTTTGTCAGAATGGAGGTAAAGGTTTTGGGTAGGGAGGTGGATTCACGGTACCAGCTAATTGGACAGGTATGGCTAAGAAACTCCTGAGAGGTAAGAGAGGGAAGAGGAGTTCCATGTGCACGGCACTGTGGTGCAGGCATCAGGCCGTCCATTGCGAAAATGAACGGTTCGGATTAAATCCGAGCCCAATGTAAATCCAACCGTACATTGCTTAGATTAAATCCGAGCCATGCAGTTTTGCAATGGACAGCCAACTCACCGCACCACACGCTGCTGTGCACATGGTTTGATGATTGTTCGGAAAAATTGTTATGGGACATCTTTGGGCTTTGTTGGTCGTTTGGAAAACTTGTACCGGGACACAATCTTTGGGCTTTTCCAAGTTGTAATGTGATTTGTGTGATATGTCATATCAGTGCCTTTTGCCTCATCGCTTTGTTAAACATTTGTGCTTTATGCTTATGGTGCAACTTTTAGACAATCCAGGTGGGAATTAAAGTCGGAATTTGCGAAGACCCCTACGATTTCAGATATTTGTTCTCCTCTAGATTGTTCCAATTTTTTTCAAGTTGATGTATTGTTAGAGAATAATCTGTCTTGTAAAGCGCAATAAGTCAATTTTGAGAATACGAGTAGCGTGGATGGTGATATCGATGGCGAAAGCCATGGGTTATTTTGAGTTGATGTATCCGTTGTCTAAAGCATGGTGATCTAGAAATTTGCATCTTTAATTTCATGGTTGAAATTTGTGTATGGTATCATACATATACCCTCATGTGCAGACAAATTATTTGATAACCCAAATAAAAAGCGAAAAACTTAAAAGTAATTACCCATTAAACCAAGCACTTGATGGACTGGACATTCACTTGTCGAAAACAAACCCATTTATCTCACGAACAATATTGGGTACACCATTTGTACACCTCATGTGAGCTCTGAGACTCTGCAAAAACTGTTGGATAGAATTATGAGCTCCAAATTACACACGTTTAGAAAATCATTTTTTCTCCATACAGATGTGTATCGAAAATTTTTAGAACGACATTTGATCTATATGATTTTTTTGTAACACTATGCTATTATAATATTATGAGTTTGTACTGGTTTTATGCTGGCTGATTAATACTCCCTCTATTCTAATTTGTTTTTTTTAATAACCGGATATGTAGGTCAGCTTGCATGCATCTTGACTAATTCCAGGACCTTGAAGATAACGATCGGTTATATCCCTAGTGCCCCAAGAGTTTTCTGGTAAGGGGATTCGGACGTTAGATCTTAGAAGTGAGCAATGATTCCGATAACTGAAGTGAGTATAGAAAATTCCCATAAATGGTCCACCAGGACTATAAAACTAGACACCAATTTCTGCATGTGGAAGCTTGAGAATTCCGAGGGGCCGAGTTGTAACAGAAAGCAACATCAAATATCTTTCTATTCTTTACTCAACAAATAAGTAAAAAAGAAAAAAAAAACAACCAGTAACATCCTTGCATTCCATAGTCAAGGAAAAAGCCAAGATACATATTTTAAGATTGATCATCCATCAAAATAGAACAAAAAGTAGCTTAACAATCTATCAAAGTGCAAGCCGACGTGTTCTCAGATCTCGGAAATCATCTACTATTTTGGAAATTATCCACTGGGAGTTTGGGAAATCATCCATTCGAAGCTTGTGAGATCTTGATGGACAATTTATTTTTGGGTAAATTTCACTAACCTCCCCTGAGGTTTCTGACAAAAGCAGGGACCTCCCTTGAGGTTTCTGAAATATCACTGAGCTCCCTTGCTTTACCTGACAATGTAGATATTCCCCCTTCCGTCATCTTGGCGTCCAAAACTTAACAGATCCGTTTGATTCAACAAGTTTAGGGTATTAAATTTCAAAAGCACCCCTCAACAAAACGATCAAGGTTCTCTCTCTCTCCTCTCTCTCTCTCTCTCTCTCTCTCTCTCTCTCATGAACCACCACTAGCATAATCAACTACCACCATCGGCGCTATCTCATACTACACCCACCCCACCGAAGCTTCTCCAAATCCTGACACCCGAAATGAATTTGAAAATTCCACGTTTCACCAAATCAATTTTTTTGATATCTAATTTTGTTCAAAGGTTGAATTTGAGATACGAGTGAGGGATTTTGCACCTATTTTTTTAGTTCTGATTCTTGATTTTTCTTGGGAAGAAAGTAGAGAGCGAGATTGGTGGGAGGAGGATGGTGTTCGATTTGCTGTGGAGATGGCGATGGTGGTTGGATGTGGGTTCCTTCATTTTAGACGAACCTTAATTTTTTCGGTAGCCAACTGATTTTTTCCCCCCATAATTGGAAGTGGGTTTCCTGGCTTGGATCAATACTTTTTTGGTGTGTGTGCTGATTGAGATGCGTTTAATTTCTCGCATAATGGAATTAAGGGTCCAGAAATAACGAAGTGGTGGTTTCCACCAGTTTGATGTAAATTCCTTAGCTCACATTAGCAATGTGGAATAATGATCTCCATGCATAATCGGTGGAGTTTAGGGGCAGGTCCCTTGTGATGGGAAGAACTAGAACCAAGATCGAAAATTTCTTTTATTGTCCGAAATTGGAATGTCTCATTAGCCTTGTTTCCTTCCTGTAATTCATATTTTTGTTGCTACTAGGTGAACATTTGTGTACTGTTACGTTAAAAACAGAGTATAATGTTCCGATCAGGAAAAAAACAGAGCATAATATTTGGAGGTTGAGGTTCAGATCGCCCCCCCCCCCCCCCCCCCCCCAAAAAAAAAAAAAAAAGAAAAAAAGAAAAGGAGTTTCGGAGGTGGATGGATTTGAAAACGCCAGTTGATGTTAAAGGGTGCCGTGGTGGCCTGCAACTGAATGATGCTATGGCTTTGGAAATTAAAGGGATGGTGGCAGGTGGGTGTGGTGCTCAGTGTTGTGTGGAACAACAGAGATGTGGTGGTCGTGGGCAATTGGGTGTTGGCCTTGAACTGGTGGTTCAATTTGGTGGCAGACTTCTTTGGTCGATTGAGTGGATCCAGGGGTGTGCCAAATTACTCAGGGTTACAAAAATTCAGTCTCCATTGTTGGATTTTGAGCATCCGGTGCATAAATTAAGGGTATACTAGTCATTTAATCAACATATTTAACGGTGTTAGAGTTCAACTTAACAGAAGGGGGAATATTTACATTGTCAGAAAAAGGGAGGGAGGGCAGTGACATTTTAGAAACCTTAGGGGAGGTTCCTGTTTTTGTCAGAAACCTCAGGGGAGGTTAATGAAATTTACCCTATATTTATTTGATCCAAGATTTTCTTGACAAATATTACCTAAAAACAAAACTCCATACCAAACTTACGTCAACGGAAACTTGTATTCAAACCACGCACACCCCACTAGCCACCGAGAAAAACTTGGGTGCGTGTAGGACGTAGTGCTTGACTACACATTTCGGCGGTTCAGAAGTACTTTTGACGGCTTAGTTTTATTCAAACTCTTTCTCTTTTTAAAAATAAACCGTCCAAAATACTTTTAGACAACCGAAATGCATGATCGGACACCACGTAGCTGTACTCTACACATACATACACGCACTCAAGTCCTCGCTATCAAATTATTTACTCCAATTTCTAACATAATTCAATTTTGCTAACAGAAGCTCACATGGCATCCATTAAACACAAAAAAAGACAAAAAAAAAAAAAAAACATTATCCACTTTCATCAACTTTTACACACTTTTCACGTGGCTTCTTTTAGCATTTCCAACATAAGGTGTTCCACTAACAAAAAACTGTTTTTTCCAAAAACTGAGAAATGTCATTCTCTCACAATACATCACATAAAAAACCGTGAAAAACCAAATTATTCAAAAAAAAAAAACCCACCTTACTGGTAATGTCTTACTAGTAATTTTCATTCTAGCCAGAATAATGATACATACACAAACTTTGTGCCACAACCAACCGTAACTCCACTCACAAGGGATGTGAGGCCCGCATGTGAGGCACAAAGTTTGTGTCACAGTCATTTTTGTTCCAGCCAACCTCTGCACGACCCGAACGAGTTGTGTGTACTTGTGTTTGCGGTGGTCAATCATAAGACCAAAGACTCTCTCTCTCTCATCTGCATCTGAGTCCTAATTACTCCAACTCATGCAGTGATTGAAAAAGAAAAGTAGAAGTTTGGATCTGCAAATCTCCATGGCCCCTGGTCGTAGAGACGGATCCCTGATGAGAGAGAAGACCGGTCGCGGGTCTCGAATCGCCGCCGCGATTGCGATCGGAGTTTTGCTCGGCTGCGTCTTCGCCTTCCTTTTCCCCAATGGATTCTTCTCCCCTGCTCCCGCGATCCGGAACCGCCGTCTCTCCAAATCAGATCTTCAGGTTCTAATCTTCGCTTTCGTTACGCCCATTTTTTTTTCCCACTGTTGAGTTTAAATGTAGTGTATGTATGCTTGAATTGTGATTTACTTTAGCTGTGTTAGCTCCGATGAGTGTTACCCTTCACGTTCGATGTTCGTTTTGATAGGGATTTTGTGTAGAATGTCTCGGATTTAAGACTGCTTGGCTTGAATTAGGGAAAATTCTGTTTGGTGTTGATAATTCCGTTAATTCGGCCAAATCAAGGAACACACAACGCACGAAGAACAATCAAGAAACAAGCAAAACAAAGAACGCAAGACTCTGAGATTTTTATGTCTCGTTCCAGTTTCCACATGTATCAATTGAAGAATGGAGAGTACAAGTTACATTAGCTGATAAATAGCAAGTATTTACATCACCAATTACCGTAGTATCCTGTCATGGTCTGCCAAGGTTTCGGTGGTGCTGCCCATGGACCGGGCATGTCAAACCTCGAATAGTCAGCCAACCACGAATCTGGCTGAATCACGCTTCACAAACCCAACAGGTTGTTTGTAAGCTAGTGTCAGCCTATGTTACGCCAAGTCTTGGAAATGTACAGGTCTCAGATGCTAGACATGTGGGCAAGGTTATGATATATGTGTGTCTAGTTGGACATTCATGTAGGTAACATATTTGGATTTACATTTACTGTATAAACTACTTATAGAACTGTCATGATATGCATGAAACAGTCTGACATTTTATAATCACAATTTGTTGTAAGAGATAAACAAAATGGATGTCTTGAACTTAATACTTTGCTATGTCTTACCCTATAAATTAGATGAATCCATTTGATCAAAAAAAGAAAAAGAAAAAAAGATGAATCCATTATTTATCTATACCTAGCACGAGTACTCTAGTCTAGGTTAATTAGAGTCGTCCTTCTTGGTGAACACCATAGTTGTTAAAAACCTATGATACAATATACATATCTTCTCTTTCGAAAAACAATACGTATTCCATTCTGTATTCTTCTTGTATAAAAATCATACGATCGTATCCTGATTTGGTATGTATCCTATGATTACTAGTTGGGAAAAAATCGGACCTTATTTTAAGAAGTAGAACACCAAATGACTTAATCTATACCGTTTGATCTAATTATGGTGACATTCAAACCATTTGATAGAAATTCAACCTAAATGTAGGGCTTGAGACTTGAGTAAAAGAAAGAATCATGTTTCGATTGTGATTTGCTTGGACCATATAATGACTCTTCTTTTCTTTCCACAACTGAGGTAGTAGAAAGTCTTAATGTGATAGACCCCAGTTGAGAGACTTGAATTTTCCATCTTAAAAACTTTTTTTTTTTTTTTTAAAGTTTAAGCGTAGTTTGTTGGTGTTATCATGTATAACTGCTTTTTAATTGTATATTAAGTATGGTTAACGTTGTTGAAGCATAAACTAGATTTAATAGTATTTTGGCACAAGAAAGTAAAGTTGAAATAAGCCTAATTGACAAAGCCCAAAGATGAAGATATTATTGAAAGAGATATAAATATCTAGTTTATAGAAGTTCTAGAATATCTAACTTCTAGAAGCTCAAGAATATCGTTGTGAAATATCTAGATTTTTTTTGTGAGAATTAGTCACATGTGTAGTTCTAGAATCTACTTAAAAGTTTACCTTGTATGAAAATATCTTTGGATTAGAGTCTTCCAAAGAGTAGTATAAAAAGGAATAAGTTTTAGCCATTTTATACCAAAGCCAAATCAAGTGTAATACATATACTCTCATTCCCCAAGTTTTAGCCATTTTATACCAAAGCCAAATCAAGTGTAATACACATACATCCCCTTCCCCACTCTTGTCTAACACTGGTGAACACTCTTGGAATTTAGGAATTCTTTGCTTTCGAATGTTCGAGCTCTTTCGCTTTTGTAGATTCTTATTTCACACCAACACTTATTGACGATTTCCAATTCTGTTTCTCCTAAACGTCCTATTATCGCTTTAAATTAGAAAGTTAATCACATGTTTGATTGCACTTTTGCAAGTAAAGGCTTTGTCATGATAATTTGCTAGCAAGTTTTTGATGAACTTTTTTGTTTTAGACTGAATCATCGTCATGCGAATCGTCAGAAAAGATTAGCATGTTAAAGGCAGATATCATGGGGCTAACAAAGAAGAATGCTGAGTTGAAGAAGCAGGTAGGGGAGCTAAATGAGAAGTTAAGAATGGCCCAACAGGGAAATGATCATACCCAGGAGCAATTAGTGGTTTCAGGCGAACAACCTAAAGCTGGGCCTTTTGGTACCGTTAAGAGTTTGAGAACTAACCCTACTATCCTTCCTGATGAATCAGTGAACCCTAGATTGGCAAAAATTTTGGAGGAAGTTGCTGTTAGAAAGGAACTCATAGTGGCGCTTGCTAATTCGAATGTGCAATCCATGTTAGAGGTCTGGTTCACTAGCATAAAAAAAGTAGGTATACCTAATTACCTTGTGGTGGCGTTGGATGATGGGATTGCTAATTTATGCCGATCAAACAATGTTCCATTCTATAAGAGAGATCCAGATGAGGGTATTGACAGTGTTGCAAAAACGGGATCTAACCATGCTGTTTCAGGGTTAAAGTTTCGTATATTGAGGGAGTTTTTGCAGTTGGGTTATAGTGTTCTTCTCTCCGATGTTGACATAGTGTACTTGCAAAATCCATTTGATCACCTACATCGCGATTCCGATGTGGAGTCCATGAGCGATGGACACAATAACATGACTGCGTACGGATACAATGATGTATTTGATGAACCTGCCATGGGTTGGGCTAGATATGCTCACACAATGCGGATATGGGTTTACAATTCTGGTTTCTTTTATATAAGGCCCACAATCCCTTCAATCGAGCTTTTAGATCGTGTGGCAGAGCGGCTTTCCCGCCCACCACCCGCGTGGGACCAGGCCGTCTTCAATGAGGAGCTCTTTTTCCCTTCACATCCTGGGTATGTTGGACTTCATGCTGCTAAGAGGACATTGGATATGTATCTCTTTATGAATAGTAAGGTTCTATTCAAGACTGTGCGGAAAGACTCTAATCTTAAAAAGCTGATGCCTGTAATTGTTCATGTGAATTACCACCCAGATAAACTTCCGAGAATGAAAGCAGTTGTTGAGTTCTATGTTAATGGCAAGACAAATGCATTAGATCCCTTCCCTGATGGTTCTGATTGGTAGACATAGAACTCTAGGGGGATCTTGATCAACGGAAATGATCGGTGGTTACTGGTAGTCTAGAACTGATTACATTTTCTTGGAGCAATGTGTAACATAATAACTTGTGTGTCCCTTTCCTTGTTTCCTCTCTCAAAATTTTGTGATCTTTTAAGTTTTGCTTTCTCTTGAATACCTCCATATTGGTAAACAGATTTGTTGCATTTTGTATACTAGTGCTTTGATGGATATGGACTGTTCTTTCGGAGCGAAATGTCTGGTCGATATCGTATTGTATTTCTTCTGTTTGTGTGCATGTTTAATATAACCTGCACTTTGTTGTTAATGTGCCCTGCGGATTCAATTGACACTATGCTGTGAATGCATATTGAAAACAAAAAATGGCGAGCTTGAGCTTCATTTTCCATTGTGTGGTTATTGCACGAAACTCAGAAATAATATACTGTGCTATCTAGCGATAATACTTGAAAAGATTGGTTCATATTTCAAATGGTATCCTTGAAACTATTGGTTAAAAAGTTTATGCTTTTCGTCTTTTCCCAGTAAGCTTCAGTACAATTAGTGCATTGAAGGTGCGCAAGGTCCTCTCACACCAGAGAAGGTGATATCCAGTAGTTCAAATGAGCATGGCCAAGAAGTAGTGCAATAATAGCGTAATATCAGGTTTATCATTGATGAGTATTGTTTAATTTTTTGTTGCTGTGTTGCTGATAACTTTGTGCTGTTAGTTCGCAACTAAAAATGGGTATGAATTTGGTATTATGGAACATCAAAATGACTTTATTTTAAGTACAGATTTTGATATTTTTTTGCAGTAAAATCTTTGACATCGTTTCGAATTGTGCTATAGAAATTCAATTGATCCTGGAGTGTTAAAATTCGATTAAGCTTTTGAAGATAGTGTGAGCGATGGATCTGCCTAGAATGAATGAAATAACGCTATACCACAGGAAGTGGCGTGGTTTCTTCGGAAGTGGGGATGGTGCAGCACACCTAATGCGTTGCACTCTGCAACGCATATCACAGCTGTCCATATTGAAAATCAATGGTCCGGATTCACTAAAGCTTTCATACCGGTAAGAGTATACTTTGACCGGTAAGAAAACCGCTGCAAATTTGGACCATTAAAAACACTTTTGGACGGCTGGGATGCTGTGCTGCACAGCACAACGCAGGTCCTTGGGTCCGGTTTGTTCATCCACACAAACCGCACTTAGAGCTTGTGCATCAGTTAAATTGGTATTTTAGCTATTTCGTCTACTTTTTTTTTTTTGAACTGTAAAAGGGTGGGGCTACTTGAACACTCAAAACTTGGTCTGCAGCAGCCTCTCTTAACTAATTTTTGCTATAGTAACTCGGTAAAGTTGGAGAACTACTGTACACTCAGGGCCGGCCTTAAGGTTTGGGTTGCCCAAGTCCGACCACTAGTTTGGTTGTCCACTTACTATTAAGTTATAAATTTTTTTTTACAAAAATTCAAAAGTTATTTTAGGGGCGCGAAACAAACTCTCAATATTGCGCCCCCTACATCGTCGGGAGTTCTTTTAATAATTTTACAAAATTATAAAACTTCGAACTGAAAGGATACAATTATAAAAGATAAATGCAAAAAAATATAATTGTAAGATTTTTTTTTGAAGAAAATAAGAAAGTATCCTCATATTTAACTATGATTTGTTTTAAAAAATTAATAAATCGTGTTATCTCGCTCGATTTGTTTACAATTTTCCACCATTGGGATAGTTTTTTTAATTAAATGTAAGAACATATCACGTGTACATTCTTGTTGTGTATGTTAGAAGCTAAATTTCTAACAATGTAATTGAGTAATGTGATTTCGTAATATTGTGGACTGAGAAGGAAAAACAAAAAAGGGAAAAAAAAATCATTAGACAAAAAATTTACGAAATTTGTCTAATATTTTTTTTTTGTGAGATTAATCACTCGTATCGACAAGAGGAGTAATAAAAGTAAAAAAATATGGGCTGAAGTTAAAAAATGTTCATATAAGATGACACTTTAAATTTTTTTTGAAACGGCAATAATAAAATTTATTGAAGAAAACTTGACAATGAATACATCAAGTTAGAGGGAGAAAAGAGAGGACTCCAACCAATGTTTGAGAAATTAACACACCCCTTGGGCCAAAGCCGACACTTTATAAAACGACACTTTATAGCAACAAAAAAAAGAAAGAAGCTATTTGGTATTCTTTTGTCTTTGGAAAATCATTTTGTCTAATTCAGCCCATACTTTATTGACGAGAGGAATTACTATTTTTTTTAACTGCGACCCATATTTTTATATTTTTCTGATTCATCTCATCGGTACGAATGATCAATCTCCAAAAAAAAAATTCATTAGACAAATTTCATAAACTTTTTGTCTAATGAATTTTTTCCGGTATTTTAAAATTTTCGTAATTTTTTGTCATTGTTTTGGAGATAATAATTTTTCCGGTATTTTAAGCATTTTCTGCCATCAATATGACGGAAGGGAAAAATTGAATTTTTTTAAAAACTATAACGATGGAATTGACACAAAATATTTTGAAAGGACGAACTTGAAACTTGGTGTATTTTGTTGGGACTAAAATAGTAGATAAGCCAACAAACAAATGCCTCCCGACGAAGAAATGTTGAGCGTAACAATTGCAAAAATCTAACATCTCCTGTTCTTTTCTACTGATATAAGTAGCCCAATTATTCCCCAGCGGAAGAAGGAAAAAAGGATTATTGCTATATTTGTTTTGATGCTAAGCATAAGGTTTTGCCATTTTGGTGTTTTTTTTTTAAAAGATTGTAAATCCCTGAATCCTAAATGCAAGGAAAGTTTTTAGGGAGAGAAGGGATGCAATTTATACACGGCCTCGTGAGAGTTTCTCAATGCTTAGGAATTTATATAGAAATGGTATATTTTAATTTTGGGTGTTATTTGTACAATTACTCAAAATATATAGGGATACAAGTGAGATTTTTAAATTTTGAGTGGGGGCACGTGAATGAACATGTAGGCTTCGTTTGTTCCAACGTCCAACAACCCAATTGAGTTTCTACATATTATTTTCCTGCTTCGCTTCTTCCCAATTGTATCTCTCTCCTCTCCAAACTTCAAATCAAATTCAATGGGTATATATATCCATATGCTCTCTCTCTCTCTCACACACACACACACACACTGACACATACCTAATCAGACCGTTAAAGGAAGATTCCGTCACGGGAATACCTAATCAGGCCGTGACACGTGGAAAGTGAGCTGTATTGCATTGAATTCCCGAAAGGATTAGGAGAGGTATTGGAAACCTGATATTAAAAGTAAATTTTCAGTGATGAGCGCAATTTTTCAGTACTGAGCGAGTACCATGTGGTATCCATGCACGTGATCTGGGCCGTCCATTTTGGTTTTGGACGGTCCGGATTATGGAGAAATAAACAATAGAGAGAAAGGGGAGAGAGAGGGTTTCGATTTGGGTCGTCCGGATGCAACGTTTGGGTACCACGTAAGCTCGGCCACGTGATACCCATTTGTTACCCCAGTTTTGGTTTCATTCCTGTCTTTTGATGTAATCGTTGCCAGATGACGTTTCTAATGATATGACTTGACTTGTTTCATAAAAGACAGCTACAACTTTAAAATTGTGATAAAATTATAATCTTCAGAAAACTTCAACACAATGTCCACATAGAGAATGGTGGTTGGGGTTAGAGGTGTCAAACGGGCCGTGCCGTGCCGGCATGACCCATTTAGTTTCGTGCCAACCGTGCTTCGTGCCGTTCCGTGCCGGCCCATTTACTAAACCGTGCCATGCCGTGCCGTGTCTTTTCTTAAACGTGCCGTGTCGTGCCGGCCCGTTTACATAATCGTGCCGCGTCGTGCCGTGCCATTTTGTAATCGTGCTGTGCCGTGCCATGCTCGTGCCGGCACATCTCCGATTTTCGTCGAATTTTTTTTCCGAATTCCGTTTAATCTAGCTGAGTTGTCGGAATTTTTTATTTATATATATATATATATATATATATATATATCTAATAACAATAGCTTACGAGTTACAATGTAACATACTAACATTCAAAACAAACTCAATCAACTCCAAAATGACACAACAGCTGCTGCAGCAACATGAGTTATTACTTATTCCCAGTAGAAAATAGAAAGCCCAGTTGGAAACAATTAGCAAGGCCTTTCTTCCGATGACATCCACAACAAGATTTGGATCGTAGAATCATAATATTCCAAATGATTCAGAGATGGAACAAAAAAACTGAGATAAGTTCAGACATGGGACATTATCAGATGAACACATTTCCCATTTTCTACTCTTATACTGAGCTTCATAGAAAAAGAGCAAGAGACTAACACCGGCTGTGAATTAAAATACAATTAATGCATCAATTGCTTACAATGGAGAAATGAAGGAGAAACTGACTTCTATTCTAATAATGACCTAAACTGAAACTTTATGATAGTATATGTGAGGTTGAAAGTGAAATTCCTGTGGCTTCAGAAGTTTCTTATGAAGCAGAAGCAGAAGTAGATGTAGCACCAGTCAAAAATTATATTCGAAATTCTGCAGTGGGCGACACTGATGATACAGTTAGTGATGGCAAAGTTGCTTGCGTTGAACCTAATCTTGATTCTTGTGGGGAAATTTCTTCAGAAGTTTCTTATAAATGCTCCCGTCGAAATCTCTGCGGAAAGTACCAAAAATTTCAGGTATGATAACAATGAGATCTGGAGTAAGATAATAACAAAAGTAAAACCATAACTGGAATACAAAATAGCAATGTCAGTCAGCAGAAAATAGATTACTTTGGATCTATACCTTCATTACTTTGCAGTTCAGGATCTCCATGAGTTTTCACACATTAACATAATCACCAAGCTGTCTAGCTCTGACGAGATCTGAAGCTATAGGACCACCGCCATTAGGACTCTGCGCCAAGGCCAACCCAGCAGGCAGCAACCTTATCTTTCAAATCAGCCCAATACATGGATAAAGCAGCCGCAACATCTACTCCCCCTTTGCTGTGTCCAAGAAGCAATACACGTTTGTTGGAACCCCAATAGATCTCCTCAATGTACTCTTTTATCTCTTTGGCATTTTTCTCAACCGAAGCCTGAATAATACAAATATTACATGCTTAGTGTAGATCATAAAGAGCACGTGGTTGCACACAATTAGTTGGATTAACCAAATATACCTCACTGTGAATCTTGGCAATATGACAAGTCAGGCCCATCTTTGAGAAATATGTTTTCGTGTTCACATAATAAAGCGGCCCATGGTTTCTGAAAAGACCTGCAGACCAAAAAGAACACAACCTATTAACGATATAAAGTTCTAAAATTTGAAAAAGAGAATGGCAGGTCATACATTCATGATACTTCATATTTAAACCAATGATGCACAATTGCCACCTTACCTCGCGAGATGCCTTCAGTTGGATTTCTAGATCAGTGTGCATATGCATTTGCATTTGGGGCTGTTCGTGTGTGCCACCAACATTTGACGTCGGCTTTTGCTTCTGAAAACTTAGCTAGATGAGCTTCTCTAACTTCACTTTCTCCTAAGTTTTCTTCAGCATCAGGCATCAGCAATCCTAATCATTCAAACTAAGACTTGTGAGTACCTAACTCAAGCCACTACGAAGGGATTCAGTGCCAATTATGTGCAGTATGTAACTCAAGAGTCAAGCCACTACTCAATAGTTTAAACATAAATGGACATACCTTATTATGTTGAGCAAAGACTTAGAAAACCTTCCAGCATATCATCCACATAATATGAAACAAACTACGCTAAATTACTGACAGAAACTGGCAGAGAAACAGTAACATAATGTAACTAAGTTCCTTTAAGGACCTTAACTAGTAACCCATCTAGTACACAAAATAACATGTTTTTAGAAGGCCTAGCTGCCCTTCCTCTTTTTCTGAAACAAACTCAGATTAGTCCTAAAATCATAGTTCACATTTGAAAAAGGTTTTGTTTAACAAGAGCTTATGTCCGGCACTATCAACCTTGCACTGCTCAAACTATAGCAGTCAAGTGCTGGTTCTATGCCTCCAAATTTAATGTCAGCAGCTGTGTTAACTTACTGCTTGACTATACTTCAGCCAACCAGCTTGGCCAGCTGCTATGTAGGACTTAATGCCTAATCTGAGGCCTGATAATATTCTGTGAAATCATCTGCAGATGAGCTTTGAATTCCAAGACGCGCATCCTCCCAATCTTTCAAACATATTAGACAATCCAAAATCTCCGCCCCTAGTCTGGTCTCCTCTCGTCCAACACTCTATTGCCTGCACTAAAAGCTGATTCCGATGCCACTGAAGATACAGGAGGGGTTAGTAGATCACGTGCCATAATAGAAAGAATGGGAAATATGTTTACATTTTTTTGCCACCAACCTAAGATATCCAACTTTGGTACGTTATCATGCTCGGTAAGATAATCTATCTCTAAATATTTAAAAAGCTCCGTGCGTGAACTTATACTACTTTTTCCTTTCCTTGAAATTAGAGACCAAGAGGGGTCATTGCTATGACTCGTAGAAGATTGTAAAGGAGCAGTACTCGCAGCAGTGCTTGCAAATTTAGATTCATATGTAGCATATAGAGTAGTCAACAGTGCATTCACATCAAGGACAGAAGGTAATGTAATCATCAAATTTTCAGCAATCCCTTGTAAGAGCGCTACAACACCCTCTAACTTAATCCTTGGGTCCATTATTGCAGCTACAATAAATATCGATGGCATTTCCTCAAAATATTTTCTGAATTTTTCTTCCATAACCTTACAAGCAACTACGAAATTTGTTTTGGTTCTATACCTTGCAAAATTAAGACTGATATTATATAAGTGATTAAGCACAATACAAGAAGTAGGATAACGAACACCTGAACAAGCCATAGTAGCATCATAAAATACTTTCAAAAAGTCCATGAACTCAAAAGCAACTTTCCAATCAGATGGAGTTAAACTATTATCACCATATTTGGCATTAACGAAAGCAGTAATTACATCACTGTGATTCCTACAAGATTCTAACATTAGAAAGGTGGAGTTCCAACGAGTTCTAATATCAGTTTTCAACTTTCTACGTTTCACATTGTAACTTTCACATAGTCCTTCAAATTCTTGTCGCCTAGATGGGGAAGTACAAATAAAAAGAATAGCATTTCTAATTTTTTCCATTTGTGGTTCTATATGTTTCAAGCCATCTTGCACAACTAAGTTAATAATATGACACACACATCGCATATGAAAAAATTGACCAGCTTGAGGAGTAGGCAAATTCCTTTTAAACAAATCAATTGCACTTGTATTAGCAGTGGCATTATCAAAAGTAATACTGAATACTTTATCAACAAGACCAAACTCCCTAAAGACAACATTTATACATTGGAAAATATGATTAGCATCATGAGGAAACTCCATTAAACGGAAAACAATAATTTTTTTTATTCAAGATCCAACTAGAGTCTACATAATGAGCAGTGACACAAATGTAACCAAGATCATTACGACCACTCCATAAATCAGAAGTAAAAGCAATTGTAGAGTCAAGTTTTGAAATTTCAGTTATCAAATCATTTTTGATTTTAGTAAAAGCTTTCAAAGTATCACTTTTTGTTGTATTTCTAGAAACTTTACAAAAAGATGGATTGAGACAATTATGGACAAAATATTCGAATCTAATAGCTTCACCAAATGTAAAAGGTTGCTCTGCTGCAGCTACATAACAGGCCAATCCCTCTCTCATTCTGGGCTGAGAATATGTAAATTTGGACAAAGTACTTCCAGTAGGACTAACTTGGCCAATTGTAGTTTGATTTGCATGTTTATTCTTCCAATGTCTATTCAAATGCCCTGTCCCACTATTACTAGTGCAACTAAAATCACTTCCACATTCATTGCATACAGACCTCTTTCCTATGTTGACCCCCTTTTTATTCTTAAATTTTTTCACAAAATGATAATTATCCCATACCTTGGAAGTGTGCTGCCTTTTTCCACCCCCAGAGCTAGTATCAGAATTACCTGTTACAGCGTTTGAAGCACCTTCAGCTTCAGCTACAGACTCTCTTACCAGTGGTGACATTGAAGGAGAGTCGTGTTCATCATCAGAGTTCACATCGCTAGAGCGAATTCCAAAATGAAATCCCTCTGGATCCATCTTCTATTACAAACAAAATCAGTAAAAATGAGTATACTACAAGAATATAAGAACTGAAAAAAATAGCAGCAGAATCGACTGATACAAGAATAACGGTAGGATCGACTGATACAAGAATATCGCAGTAGAATCAACAAGAGAGAGAGAGAGAGAGAGAGAGAGAGAGAGAGATGGGGGGTATTTATGCAACAAAGAGGGCCAATCGGCCAGAGGCACCCCGCCAACGGTATTATAGCCGTTGAAAGAGAGTTATTCGAGGAGGAGAGAGGATAGAGAAATACACGTGGTTTACTGTTTTCTAATTCCTTTTTGGGGAAGAGAGAGGAAAGACGAAAGAGACTTAACTTACCAGGGTCAGTGGGTAATGGCGTGGTGGTCGACTGGTCGGAGGGCGTGGTGATCGGAGTTGATGAAGATGAATCGTGATGGTTGACTTAACTTACCCAGAAATCGCGAATCGTGATGGCCTGATGGTGGTGGTGGAATCATCAATCGAGAGTTAGGGTTTGTTTCAGACGAAAATGAAGAATGAAGATGAGATGATGAGATGAGGATGAATGGATGATGGGTCGTGAGGGTCCTGAGGGAGATGGAGAGAGAGAGAGAGAGAGAGAGAGAGAGAGAGAGAGAGAGAGAGAGAGAGAGAGAGAGAGAGAGAGAGAGAGAGAGAGAGAGAGAGAGAGAGAGAGTTAAGGTTTCCAATATGATTTGCCAGATTGGGGATTTTTTTTAGTTTTCTTACTACTGTGTCAATTTTTGGGGGGGAAATGGTTGGGAATTGGAGGGATTTTCCGAATTTTGGGTTGAAAACATTGGTGGGAATTTTTCATTTTACGGTGGGAAATTTAGGGAACAATTTAGGGGAAAATTTTGATTCTTTTTTTTTTTTTTACTAAAAATTTATTTACTTGATGAAATATTGAAATTGCGTCCCGATCAAGGAAATTTTCAAACCCGATTCAGCCAAATTTTTACAACATTGATTTAATTAATAGGCACAACAGAATCAACAGTCTTGATCATCTTGATTGTGTCCGGTCACGTGGCCACTGTACAATCGACTACAACACGAGATTAAGTTTGTGTCCCGATCAAGAACCTTTTCCAAACCCGATTCAGCCAAATTTTTATATTTTTAATTTAATTAATACGCACAACAAAATCAACAGCCTCGACAATCTTCATTGTTTCACAATTACGTGGCCGCTTTACATTCAAGTATTCAGCTACAACACAAGATTTAGTTTTGCGTCCCGATCAAGGACTTTTCCAAACTTGATTCAGCCAAAATTTTGCGATATTGCTTTAATTATTATGTACGACAAAACCAGCGGTATCGATCATCTTGATTGTGTTAGGATCACGTGGCCACTATACATTAAACTACAACACAATACTTAGTTTGTTATCAACTACATTAAGTGTATATATTTTAAAGGTTATTACCAAATCAATTTTTACGATGGTTGATCTGAACCGTTAGAGTTTCGCGTCTTGCCAATATCATCACCGTCGCCAAAATCATATATCATCAGATATCGATGACCGCGTGATCGGATAACATTTAATGTATTTCGAGGCATTAAAGTCCTATAGTGGACAACCCGAGCTCCAACTAGTTTTTTTGGGGTGAGCAGAACCGTTTATCTTTTACATATAATGATATAACAGAGTCCACCATTCGTACGAAAAAAATTTAAGTGGATCATATATCCGTAGCCATTTAATCATAAGAAAAGTATTATAAAAAAAAAGCAAACAGGGTCTAAATCGACAAGTTTTTTAAACCCGATCGAGTCAAAATTTTACTAGAATAATTTACTAAATAAGTGCAACAAAATGAACGGCCTTGATTGTTAAAATAGTTTGTTTTATCGAGATTCGCTTCATATTTGTACCAAAGATTATTGACAAATACATTACATATGATTAAAAAATACAATTTTTGTCACAATAAATCTTAACCAATGCTAACTTGGTTAGAAAAAAAAAAAAAAAAAAAATCGCGCCGTGCCCCGTGCCGTGCCGTGTCGTACCGTGCCGACCTACTTTCGTGCCGTGCCCGTCCAAGATCGTGCCGTGCCCAGCCCGTGCGGTGCTCCTGTGCCGTGCCCGTCAAAAACCGTGCTCGTGCCGTGCCGTGCCACATTTAAACGTGTCGTGCCGTGCCATAATCGTGCCAGCTTGGCCCGTTTGACACCTCTAGTTGGGGTTGATTCAAGAAGAGAACCCAGCCTAATTCCAATTTATTGCAAATCCATCTCAGAATACCAGAACAGACACGTTAAATAAAATACCCATCTGATCAATTAGCAATAAACAAACTCACAAATAAGTAAATTGAAGGAATCTATACAAACCTAATGCGAAGAAGACCATGTTTTGGTCGTTGGCCCTTTTTTTTATTATTTTTTTTATGGCTATTTACCAATTTCTCCTCAGTTCGTTGAGAAACATAAAAAAGAACAACATTCAAATTAAGTTTGAATGAACACCTTAAGAAGCTCTTTCAACTTCCAAAGAATTAACCAAGGGCTTGTAACCTAACGGTTATCTCCTGGTTCTCAGGGCCGGCTGACGCAGCTAGAAACGTGAACAAAAACAAAGATCACCCCCACGAATAAGAAACAACTCTTCTACAATCTAATAACCCGCAGATTAATAGAATTATAGGAAAAAGAGGTACTCTCTCATGTGAAAAAACTCAACATATTAATCAACTCTTTTGCCCTAAGGCTTACATCAATTATTTATACTAGCCGCAACCCTAAAACTAAAAAGGAAATAAAATTACTGGCTAGCAACCCTAATTCTTGTAAAACAAGGAAACATAAAATAGGAAACCTCAATCAGAAGAAACAAAATACTTCTAGAATATTTTGACTAAATTATAACATATTAAATAAAAATACTAAATGTAAATCAATATAAATAAAATATGACTTTTCTTGAAATCCACCCTGCATCACCGGCCCTGACGTTTGGGTTGCCCTAGCCGAACCTCAAGCTTGGTTGCCCTCATATAGTAAGTCATAAAAAAAAAAACCCCATACAAGTAAAGGAATAAAACAAAATCGAGGTTATATTATGTTTTTTAGCTTGAATAACATTAAAAAAATTTCAAAATGTAACCTCAGTTAACCGGTTACGGTGCTTTATAATTAGCACGATCCGATTCAAACAAAACAACTTCTCCTTGAATGGGTTTTGTTATTTTGAGCTTTGGATGGAATGTGTTTTGTCATTTTGGGCCTTTTATATTTTAAACTCTATGGGCTTTAACAATTTCCGTCACTATATATATATATATACCCCACGGTTCCAGTCAGGGATCCCTGACTGGAGCCTTTGGGGTGTTTTTTTTGTGTTGCAAATTGTTTTGAGAAAATCCGATCCGTCCAATGTGTTCAGAAGGTGTTTTCAAGGGTCCATGCAGGAAATCTTCAAAAAAAAAATACCGGGAAGGGCTTGATCCAAGCAGTTTTTCGCAAAAACTGTAATAAGACCCTTGAAAACACCTTCTGAACACATTGAACGGCTCGAATTTTCCCAAAACAATTTGCAACACAAAAAAAAACACCCATTTTCTTCCAGTCAGGGATCCCTGACTGGAACCGTGAGCTATATATAGATATACAATTTACTTCCAGTCCAAGATTCCGGATTTTAAAAAAATCCACACC
This sequence comes from Vaccinium vitis-idaea, assembly GCA_963854785.1. Taxonomy (NCBI): domain Eukaryota; kingdom Viridiplantae; phylum Streptophyta; class Magnoliopsida; order Ericales; family Ericaceae; genus Vaccinium; species Vaccinium vitis-idaea. Next base: position 32,749,806 of record OY978226.1, on the reverse strand, counting down.
TCTAAAGATCCCGATCGAATTTCGACGATCCGAACCGTTCAATGTGTTTAAAAGGTGTTTTTTTAGGGTCCACGCGAGAAATCTACAAAATAAAATACCGGGAAGGGCTTGATCCGAGCAATTTTTCATAAAAACTGTATATGTTCGTTTTTATGTAAAACTGCTCGAATCAAGCCCTTCCCGGTATTTTTTTTTGTTGATTTCTCGCGGGGCCTTAAAAACACCTTTTAAACACATTGGACGGTTCGGATCGTCGAAATTCGATCCGGAAAGTGGATGTTCAGATATTTTAAAAATCCGGGAGCCTTGACTAGAAGTGGACTTGATTTTTTAAAAATCCGGGAGTCCTGACTGTATATATACAATCATGATCTCCTAAGGACTCCCTCGCAGATCTCCTCCGTGAGAACCGCCCCTTTTTTTTTATTTTCGGACCAAATTTCGACGATCTGAACCGCTCAATGTGTTTAAAACATGTTTTCCAAGGCCAATGCGGGGAATCACCCACAACGAAATGACGGCTATGATGAAAAAATGCTCGGATGAAGCCCTTTCGGGTATTTTTTTTGGGTGATTCCTTGCGGTGTCCTTTAAAATCATGTTTTAAATACATTGAGCGGTTCGGATCGTCGAGATTCGACCCCAATCCATGAGGCCCTCACGAAATTTTAATGAGGGAGTCCTCATTAGATCATCCTCCTATATATTATATATATATTTCTGAACAAGAAGGGAAAAAAAAAAAAAAAACAGACAGACGCTTAGGGTGGGATTCGTTCCCTAGTCACACTGAATATAGCAGACTTTATGCAAACCAACAAGCCAAGCTTGGCCGCTTGGGGTGTATATTATTTATTGGAAACTTTTTTGTATTTATATATAACTTAATTTTTTTCTTTGGGTTGCCTTGGCCCACGGGGTTTGTCTAAGCCCAAGGACTTGCCAGGCTTGGGTCTGGGCCGGCCTGTGTACACTCTTGATTCATTTTTAAATTAGTCTCTCTTGGGATTGCACACAAAAAATTTGAACCGTTTACTAATTTTAAAACAACTTTCGAGTTGCATTACAAAAAATCAGCTCAATCAATTAACTATAAATGCTGGCCTAGTCTTTCAATTTTCCATTCAAAATTTAAGATGCTATAAAATCGCATTGGGTGCAAAGTGCAAGGCGGTCCCATGAGAATTTTCTCAATAGGGACAAGGCGCCAAAGGAAATTAAATTTAAAATATTTATAGTGGCGGCGGTAGCCCGGTGACAATTCACTCACGCCCCTTTTGGAGTTTTCCTCTTATCCAAACTACTCCTCCTGCCTCCAACCATACACCCAGATACTCAACACCATTCTTGTGGTTCTAATTTCCTCAAAATCTGAACTTTGTTCCTCAATTCGATTCGAAACCCTCAAATTAAAGCATTTACTCAAGACTTTGGTGTTTCATGGATGATACGAATAGCTTCAATTTCATGAGCACGTGAATTCTCATGATTTCTTGTGTTTATATAGCTTAATTAACGAGTTTTTAGGTTTCTGTTAAAGAATTTCACAATAATGTCGGAGAAGATTTTCCCGCCATTTCTCAGTGTTTGAATCAGAAATGGCTCTTTCGTCGATTGCTGCATAGAGAAAGTGGTTACTTATCGAAAAACTCAGTTTTTTCGATGGTTGAATCGGAAATGGCTCTTTCGTTGATTGGTTTTTGTGATAATTCTGGCGTCCGGGCAGACCAGTTTACACCCATTCGACCACTCTTTCGTTTTTGTTGAGTAGAGGAAGGCGTCATTTATCGACCGGATTGGTTTTTTCGATGAATGGCTCTGTTTGTTGATTGTTGATTAGAGGAAGTGGTAAATTATAGATCCAATCGGTTGGTTCGATTAATATGGAGAGGTTCTCCCAGAGGGAAAATATTCTACTCGGTTACAGCCCCAAGACGGCGTTAAAATCCCCAGATATTGATTTTCACGACGTGTTTGGGGGCCCACCCCGGCAGTCTTCGATGCAGGAGATGCGATACAGTTTGAACTACACGAATAACTCGTCACGAGGAGAGGAGGAATCGGTGTTGCCTCTGAGTTTGAAAGAGGTGCCGGTGTTTGGGGAGGAAACTGTGAGTCGCAGGCGGTATCCGAGCGACGACTTTTTCGATGACATTTTCAGGGGAGATGAGTCAGTGGATTCACCTAGAAGGTCTAATCAGGATCCTTTTGGGTCCAACCCTGGTTCAAGGGTTATGAGCCCAGCACGACGAGCCGAGTCTTTTAGCAGTTCACTTTCTGCTCAATTTCACTTCAGGTTTTGGCTTTTGTTGCTTTGATTAACATTCATATGTGCATTTGATGAACTTATGTAGGAGCTAATGGCAGACTATATACAGACCTTTGTACATAAATTGAAGGGCAAAACTGTATGGAATATGTCACTTTTAAGAGTGGTAAATGACCCATTGTCACAGTGTTCACTCCCATTATGGTTTTAGTGGTGAAGGGTGTTAAATGACCCATTTAGTCATGGTATCCACTCCAATAATTGTTTTAGTGGTGGGTTTAAGAAGCTCTTATTCTATCAGTTCTATATATCAAGTTTAAGTTTCAACGATGGAGAAAAACTAAAAGGATTTCTTAACAAGATTGAGGGTCCCCGACCTAGCATCAAATCAAGGCACTCAAGTCCTTATACATTGGCTAGAGGTTAGTACGATTATTTGAGACGATACGCAACTCAATAAGTTCTAGCATATATTTTTGATATTTGGTTCATGAACTTCTTGTGAGTGTAGAGCTTGACTCTACTATTTTTGGTAAATTTGCAGATTGTAACCTAGCTATATGTTGTAGCCTTGTAGGGATAGGGGTACTCATAATGTATCTTTGTACTCTTCTCCAACACGGTGGAAGTTGTAACACTGCAGCCATTGTGGGATGCGTCCACAGAAGTGTTCTTGCATGCTTGATTTTCTGCATTAGTATCACCTGGGTACTTTGTTAGGGCGTCTCAAGTTTCTAACACGCATGCAGTATTCCTCGAATCACTTTACTTATTAAAACAAGTGTTTCAACATGTAACATTATGTCCAACATTTTAGTAATTTGTCCTGTTATCAAACAATTGACTGCACATTGCTTTCCTCGGACTGGCATCTTTGCAACAATTTGGTTCTACAATAATCTAAGTTCTAACTGTCACACCTTTTATAATCGTCACTGCGCTTTGAATTTCCAGCCTTCCTGCCAAACTGACCAAAGCAATAGACTTTCCAGTATCTGCTGCTTCAAGCAGTCGCAGTCCACATAGGTACAAGGATCCCACTTCAAATGCGATAAGCAGGCTATATACTCCAAGCCCTCCACTATCTAGACTTTCAAGTGAAGCTTCCCAGGAAGAGGGTGATTTGAAAAATGAGATACGCCAGTCTTATCGCCCGAGCTCTTTCTCCCATGAATTTTCTCTTGGCAGCAAGGAGTCATCACATGAGAACAAATCTGGTGAATTTCAGTCAACGGACATAGGAAGCAACTTGAAAAAAGAATTCAAATCTGTGGAGGCTCCAAATAATGACGGTCATTTCCACTTCTCTATATACAAATGGGCAAGCAAAGGGGTGCCGTTTTTTATGCCTCTAAGGGGAGGTAACCGCAAAAAGTCACTAGAGAGGGTTAAAATTGAGAGATCTGTAAGCTCTAGTGGAAGGATTGAAAGTGAAAACATGGCTGATGGATTAGAGACAACATACTTGCGTGATGAGTCCCCTTACCCTGAAGCCATGCAGCAAGAAAGAGGCTTACTGTTTAAAACAAGCTCAACCGATATCATTGAGGAAGCAATTCCTTCAATGCCGGAATTAAAACCCATCAACAAGACAGTCAATATCATAAAAAATTTACCTGGTGATACTATCTTGAGCGATAGAAGAGAAGAAATAAAACCTTTTTCTCTGTCTGAGACAGATTTTTATGGAAGCACAGGAACAGGAATTCCTATGAGTAAGGAAGAAACCAAGAAGCCTGAGTTGAAGCCTCTGCGCTCTTTGCTTTCTGACACACTTGGGGAGAAAGGTACTTTGTATTTTAAGTCAGGTGTGTCGATAAATCTGCAATGCCTCTAAAATTTTAAATGCTTAACCTATTTTCCTATCTTCAGGCAATGATGAGATAAGTAGAAAACATGAAGGGAAAGAGACGATGGAAAAGACCACTGTATCTGATTCATATGCTTCTGTGAATGAAAATGTAAAGAAACGTGACGAGAAAAGAATTAAATCAACTAGAACAAAAGTGAATGAGCTTCATTCGCCAGATTCACATAAAACGTCCGGAGTCAATCTTGGGAAACATGGAGCTAAAGGAAAGGTTAAAGACTTTGTTATGATTTTCAACCAAGAATCTGTTTTGAAACCCAAAACTGATGCTGACACTCAAAGTCGGAGCTCTCGATGGAAAAGCAAAGGAACTTTCCCAGCAGATGATGAAGAAAGTGCCACCTCTACCAAAACAAACGAAACAAATCATGTTCCCATAGTGAACAACATGAAAACTCCACAGAATGTTCCAGTCATGGTAAAATTAATTTCTATTTTCGTTTTCCTTCTTTTCTTCTGTCCCCGCTTTTCTGTTGTAGGCAACAAGGGGATACCGTTTGACTTAGGTTGTTTAGTCATGTATTTGAAGTAATGGCAAGTTGCTTCCACTTAGATATTCATGGTATTCAAAAAATGATTTTCACTGCATCAGATACCAAATTTGAGGAATGGGAGTCTTCTAGGTGCATGTTAATCCCTTTTTTCCTTCTTTCATAACGTTGTTATTTGGTTTTATTTCCTAAAAATTGGTAAGTTTTCAGGTAGACGAAATTCTTGAGGAGTCAGAGAAACAGCAGTCCCCAGTAAAGACCAGAGTCTTTAATGCCAGTGGAAATTCTTTTGCTCAGAAAGATTTCTCCGCAACAAGTACTGGTTAGTAATTCCAATTTCTACCAGATGAAGAATGCATGTTGCTCAGAAAAAAAATAAAACATAACATACTAAAGTAAGAAATGTAGAATTTGAATCAGACAGTGATTAAGTAAAGTTAAACCATCAGGGGGAAGAATAGGGCATGGATTCCTCTTATATTTGTTTTTAAGTTCTTGAAGTTGCACTAACTATTTCCCATGTGCCCAGTCCTGTCACGTGCATATGAAATAATGAACTAGGGTGGCAAATTCTTTGTTGTTCTTATAGAGGGATGGGGCGCGAGTCTTTTTTTGGCTGGTGGTGGGTAGAGTGGGGAAGCAAAATGTGGGAAGTATGGTGGTTAGCTCCTTTATGCTTGATTTGGCTAATCTAAAGAGAGGGCTTTCCAATGCATTGAGATTTGAGAATCATGTTCATAGGCTAAAAATACTTCTTCAATTTTTTATGGATGGGGTATTGGGATAGTAATACTTATGCCTGGCTTGGACCAAATTGAGGATTTGATAGATTCCTTGCATAGGTGATGTTTCTCGGTGTCTTCTGTGTGTATAAGTATTTCACTCACTCAGTTTTAGTAAGGTTTTTGGATAGATTCGGTTTTCATCGTATTTGATGCTTTTTAGAAAGTACTTTAGAAGTACTTGTGGCATTTTGATTCTGGCACGCAAAAAAAGTTTAAGGACAACTATAGTAGTAATTTGTCAAATTTTTATGCAGTTGATATTAGATTACTTCTCAAATGGACAATTTATTAAATATTATTCTTAAATAATCTTAATTGTTACTGTTATTTCAAGATGTATGATGCAAACTGTTTGGGTCTTCTTCTCAGAATCATTTCATGATGGTCCTAGGGTTACAAATGTAAACATTGATGACCTCTTCAAAGAGAACTTCCTGGTATGTGGATGACTATAACAGAATCAGAGCTGTAGTTCCATTTGTTTCTTTCTTTTTTTGAACATCGAAGAAAAATTCCATTAATAAGTGCCATTGTGTTTCTAAAGAACTAGTTTGTTCTGCTCCTCAAACAGATACAGGAATTATGTGATGTCCAAGAGAAACAGCAACAGTCTGGGGATAATCTCGATGATATCAAAGTAATGTAGACTACTTTTACTCGTTGCGAGCATCATGCTTCCAATCTCAGCAGAATGCAGCAATAACGATCGATACTTGTTAATCTAATGCAGATTTCAGATGTTAAAATTAGGAAATGGTTGAATGGGAAGGAAGGCAACATCCGTTCTCTGCTGTCAACTTTACAATATGTAAGCATTTCTCTTACTTTGATAAGCAATCTTATAGGAAGATTTGTACCATCAACAACTTTTTTACGATATAGCTTCTGTAACTGGTGATGTTTGTACCCCATAAACAGGTTCTTTGGCCTGGGAGTGGTTGGAAGCCTGTGCCTCTTATGGACATAATTGAAGGGAATGCAGTGAAAAGAGCATATCAAAAAGCTTTACTATGTCTACACCCCGATAAGCTACAGCAGAAGGGTGCTGCTCCTCACCAAAAATATATTGCTGAGAAAGTTTTTGATGTTTTGCAGGTATGAGGCTTAGATGTGTTAATTGTGTTCTGTGACGGAGTAATTAAAACGGGTAGTTGTTTAGTTTCGAGGAACTGCTATAGATGGACCGATTTGCTAATAAATGTTCTCAATATAACCGGATAGTCATCCATCCACATTTCCGGTTATTTGTTGCAACCTTGGATTTTAATTAAGTTTTACAAAGGCTTTATATTGATTTGATTTTTCGTCAATACAGGAGGCGTGGGATCATTTCAATTCACTCGGTGCAACGTGAATGCTCAATGCTCCGATTACAAGATGGCATATCCGGGACAGGAGCCGCGTATGCTTTTATTGACAAGTAAACATGTAAATATCATTTTGTTGCAGTATACATGTTTTGCTCCATAGGTGTTTATACGTAATTACGTATAGTGTTTCTCATACTAGGAAAGTTACTGAGGAGGACTGTTCCACCAAACTTGTGCTTTTTTTTGGTCACAATGGACTGAAGCTGATATACTGTTAAGAGCAGAATTATAGATGGATCCTTTTAATGTTCTCTGGAGGGCATTCTGCAGACTTTTGCATTTTGTGTAACTATATGTTGGTCTACGCAGCATGTACACATGGCGCAATGCAATCAACTTGGAGAAATTTTTTGTTTATGCCATGTGTCCGTGTGTCCATGTGGACACATAGCGCAATATAATAGATTTGGAGGAAACTTTGGTTTACACCGCCGAATTAAAGAATGTTCTCCCTTATAGAATTTGTTTGTGTACAATGCTTCAATGATATACGAATCAAAAAGTCAAAATAAGTGTACTCAAGATCTATAAGATGAGGTATGCCCGATCCTGTGTGATCCTGTGCTAGTGTGCATATCTGTCTAATAATTCTATACGCTAAGACTGCCACGATCTTAGCTTCACAAACTTTGAATATTTAACATAAAATATTCACAACGCGTACGATAACTTAAAAATCGATAAGAAAAAATCAAATTTTATATTGTGGATACCTCAACGAGTGGATGAGAAGTATCGATATTTGATATGATACGGTAAAACTCTAATATAGAATAGTTTTCGGGCTTCATACGTTCGTCAATTTGGAATAGTCTTGGGTAGGCCTTCGGCTTTGGAATGAAAGATATGAGTGCCGTATTACTGCCGCATGAGGTTATCAATTCTTTTTCTTTTTCCCAATTTTTAACCCCCATAAATGTAGTGTTACAGTAAAAGTAAACAAAAATAAAGCTACAAATCAAAAAATAAATCCACAGATCCAAGTGAATGAGTCTACGCACATCCATACACTCTCTCTCTTTTTTTTTTTTTTTTTGACCTCACAGCTAGCAATATATATGCCAGAAATATATATTTTTGTTATTAATTCCCTTCGTCCCTTTTCTGTAATTGACTATTTTATTTTGGACTGTCTCTTAATAAGAAGTATGTGTTTTGAAAAATTAACGGGTAAAAGTTTATATAATTATTATTTGGCCCTTTTGAAAAGTGGGTAAAGAGTTAATGGATAAAAATGAAGGATAATTTTGGAAAGCGAAGATAAAAGTTAATGTAAAAGGTGTAATAATGATGCCTCTTTAATAAGTTGAATTTACGAAGCACCACACCCCTGCTAGTTATGAATTCTACATCCGCCAATGGGTGCAATGTTAGCCACTTGGCAACCAAGAGTCTCAGGAAGCTTTTGGTCTAGCGTTCGACTCTCATTTGCACAGTACAAATTTTTGGGTTGAGCTGGTCTACACAAAGTTTCATCCCGACCTTAATTGGGTACCTCGTTAGTGGACGTAAAATAAAATTTTCAAATTAGTTAGTTAATTATATCAGACACTTGAGTTATTAAAAAAAAATAAAACTGGATATTTATGGAAACATTTTCTAAAGCACCAGGCACCAATAGCTGTACCCCCTTCAGGACAAAGCAGGCGAATATGTATAGAGACATACATTATTGTCAGTTGACTTTTGCATTACAATAACACTGCAGCATTAGAATTAGAACAATGCATTATAACACCTGAACACAATTTTTTAAGTCATTGGAAAAGCTGGATAGAACTCTATTCTTCAGTGTATTAATTTGCTTCCAACCTGTATTTGCCAGTCACAGAGTATGATATAATTCGGGCCACACTGTCTTTATATTCTTGTTTGTGGAGCTGTCTATAGATTTTCAGTTTAAAATACTGTATTTTTTTTTGACAGACGATAGTGTAAGGACCAAATTCCGGAGTCATCTTGTTTTGACAATTCCATAGGACAAAACACATATTTTTATCGAGTTGTAATTTTATTGTTTTTCCTTAATTTTATAAGTAGCGAGTCTGTATAGGATTAGAGTGGAAGAAATCTTTTTATTATGTAATTTGAGAGTTAGTGCTTTAGTCGTTTGGTTGCCAATCAATATGGTGCATTTAGAACGGGAAGATCAATCATGGGATCAATCGGTTTATTAGTCGGGTGTCTCCAATATAGCACAAGCCGCAAGGTTGCACAGGGTGTGTAGGTTCAGAGCATAGCGATTGATAGATGGATCAATCGGGTTTTTGCTCTGGCAGCTTCAAAAAAATCAGATCTATAATGGTCCGATCAATCAGCTTACAATGCGATTGATCGGAATGGCAACTCTATAAATATGTCATGGTAGATGGATCAATCGGGTTCTTGCTCGGGCAACTTCAAAAATCAGATCTATAGTGGTCCGATCAATCGGCTTACAATTGATTGGAATGGCAACTCTATAAATATGTCACGGTTTTTAGATCTAGGGTAAGGATGTCGGCTAAAAGAGAATATTAGAGCCGCTTGTTTTCAAAGCCACAAAACCCTAGAGTATCGAGAGTGAATCTTGAAGCACAAGATCGATGGAACTTTAATCAAAGCTTCACGAGGTTTCTACATCAATTATCAATAGTCAAGTTTAAGGTTGTTTTCCGGTGGATTTTCGGAAGAACGTTTGGAAGGCTCGAGGATTCGAGGCAGCGGCAATCAAATACTGGGTGTGGTGTACGAGGATTCGGCAAGTACATCTTAGAGCGATTGTGAGTGATTCAAATCGTAGGGTAAGATTACTTGTAACTACACAATGGTTTTATAGTGTTTGATTCCTTCCCGTTTTTTGCCCATTTAGGGTTTTTCCACGTATATCTGGTGTTCATCAGTTTATTTGCTTTATGGTTGTGATTGAGTCATATATTGATTGATGTTATTGTTTTTATTGAGATAAAATAATCTAGCAAATTATAAAACCTAGGCGATCTAGGATTTTTCAGATAGGATCTTTTTTTTTTTTTTGAGAAATGGGAATTTCATTGCAAAGCTGAAATCTAGCTGAGAAATTATGCATAGTACATGTGGAATGCCCAAAAACAGGGAGGGATATGCGATCACCAAAACCCGAAAATACATCCAACAATCTGCTAGGGCCTAATCCGCAATGCTTTACAATAATAATATAACCGTAAGCAAACAACTGAATCTTGAGTTAAGAAATCAATGACGGCATGCATACTATAGGATGTTAGTATGTTACTTAAGTTACATTGCTACATTAGGTACCAACATTTAATATATGGGATTTTACGGGTTATCCAGGTAGGTTAGATACAATTTCGGCCTTACTTCACTTGTATTAATTAGTGACACCGTAAAATAAACCCGAAGGGGCTGGTTAGAAGGATGCTATCAATTCTTATGGAGGTTATTTGTACGGGGTTTTATTTCGATTTAAGTGGACCGTTAATTAGTTTGAAGATGTAATTAGCTCTTCGAAAAATAATTAAGATGCACATAAACTGATTCGAAGATCCTAAGTAATTAAAAAAAAGATGACACCTTGTAAAACTCATGATTGTTTTGCAAGGGTGGACGCAAAAACAGGTTAGCCCAGGCGACCGCCCTACCCAAGTTTCAAATTTTTCTTTAAAATATGCTGGAATATATTTAAAATTTTTACAACTATATAGGTTCGTCCGCTCAATAAATTTTTGTTGTAGTGTTCGCCTAACCCATACTCGAATCATACGTCCGTCGCTTTTTTTTTGCATTGGCCCTCCCATAAAAGTAACTTATGGATTATAATTGTTTTGTTCCACTTCTTTTCTCTATGCTTCCCCTTCTTTTTAAATACAGAAAAGTAATTACCAGTTACCGCCATCATCCAATGCAAGCACAATTGCTATTTTTATAATATCCTACTCAATGAACTGAGGTAAGTTGAGAAATCAATCCCACCTAGCGGGATACTCATTTAAGCTCAGGGCAAAGCTCTGTATAGGGTAACTAAATGAATAGACGGTACGCGAATAATAATTTCTATAAATTTTTTTTTTATTCCATTGTTTGGTTTAGAAAGAAAGAGAAGAGAAAATGAAAATTCTAATATTATGCACAGTATCATTTCCCTCTCATTTTCTTTTCATTTCTTTTCTCCACTATCCTCAGGTTCAAAACATAGCGTTAATATAGCTTAATAAATGTACGATACTATTTACTAATACGATACTATCAAGGTCTTTCACGGTCAGAGAATAATAATATTAGCGCCGCCGTTCGGTTCCACCATTTCTACAAAATAGGAGTAAAATAAACCTCAAATTTTCACAAAGAAATGAGGAAAAAGATTTTCAGTAATGGGACAGGGTGATATGTGTGTGTGTGTGTGTGTGTGAGAGAGAGAGAGAGAGAGAGAGAGAGAGAGAGAGAGAGAGAGAGAGAGAACTATAAAATGCAAATAGTGTTTTAAAACTGGGTTGTCATTTTCTTTGCCATCTTTCTTTTCCTGGACAGCACGCTTGGGCATCAAAATTAGCACTTGTTAATCTGGGTTTTTGTCGGATGATTAGCGTGTGTTAGCAGCAGAATCTGCACTGTGTTACAAACGTTTAGCAGTTTTTATTATTTGTTGTGGAGAAGCTGGCTTTTAGTTTTCCTCTGACCTCCTTTCAATGGAAATCCTCTTTATCATCTGTGAGTACTCTCTCTCTCTGGTTGATAAGGGTCAGTTTTAGGAATCTGACCATTTTATGGGTTTTGCAATATCTGATCATATCCCAGTTTGAACCATAGATTGAAAGTTTTGTTTTCTTTCTTGGGTTCTTGCTGCAAATAACTTCACAAGCTGGGTTCAATTCTAAATTTGCATATAATCGCAAGCTAATCCTTGTTCTTGGCCTATCATGCGTTAGATACTTTGCTTGTTTCATATCCTGGCAAAATGCTGAAATTTTTAATCCTGTTCATCAATTAGCTAAATTTGAGTTTTTATTTGTGGAAATGCATCTGTCAAAAGGATTAGGGATGGATTTGAGGAGTAGGGATGGATTCTGTTCGTCAATTAGCTAAATTTTTATTTGTGGAAATGGATTTAAGGAGTAGGGATGTAGCTCAAAACCTCCGATAGGCAGTTCTGCCAGTATCTCTGTTCTGTTGCATTTTCAGCCATTGGATCACATGAGGATCTTGTCATCTCTCAAGATTTCCACATGATCTAACAGCCAAAAAATGCTTTGGAACATCGGGATAGGCGAAAGTGGATACAGAGGATTTGAGGGGAAGGGATGAGAGGTCCTGTCGTTGGTTTCTCTCTTATTTCAATATGGTTGAGTACAGTGGCGGAGCCAGAAATTGAAGTTGGAGGGGGCGGGATTATGGAAGAAATCTCCGCAGGATAGATTTGGGATGGTTTTGATAAATTAAAAAATTAATTTTGGAATATTTTTGTTATCATATCAATCGACGAATGCAGTATCATCATCGCACGGTATCATTCACCCTAATTTAGTGTTCTCGAAATGAAAATTGTTCTTACTTTTTAATTATTCTCAATAGTTCATAATTTTTTCAAGAACATCTACACACAAAAATAAAATAAAATATGTGCATAATATACTCCAAAATAGGAAATTGAGGGGGCCATCCCGGTCCTATGTTGCTCCGCCCCAGGTCAAGCATATTGTTCTAAATGTTTCTGTTTGCCAACTCCAAGTAGATAGAATGAGGATTTGTTTTGAGGGTTTTGACTCTCTCTCTCACACCTGCACTAGATTTAAACGTAAGTATTTGGTCTATTTTCTCCACCGACTATTACCAAGCATACAAGGTGTAAACAGCCACCAGTTTTATGTACAGGACCTTTCAAAGGCTAACAACTCTCATCTGCCGGCCTTTTACGTATTAAATTCAGATCTTTTGAAGAGATGACATGCAGGAATCTCATATTTAATTTTTGAGTTTGTCCTCCTCAGTGAAAAGGAATAAGGGTTGCGTTTAGATTCTTAGTCGAATCTTCGAGGTAACTCACTGCATATATGGAAAACAAATCGCGGTACTCAGAGGAATGTTCTTTTAGTGACTATATCAAGAGTTTTGAACAATTTTAGCTTGCAATATTATAAAACCATTTTCCCCCCCTTTTCACAAGATGAAGAAGCAGGAAAACATGTTCGTGCATCTCCTACAATGCAGAATGACCTTAGAATCTTCAGGATCTTTCCTAGATTTTCGAATTTACATTTTTCAATTATCCTGTCTTGGAGTCAGTATCTCAAAATTTTAATTCCTGTGAGTTAGTGCTTGCAGTCTTGCCAGGGGGCGTTGGTATATTTTGCCCTATATTCGAAATTTGTCGTAGTCAACTTACTTCAGTTACTAACTTAGTTATCTTTTTTACCCTTTTAGGTGACCGGATGTGACTGAAGAATGCCTGGAGAAAGGGTATGGTTTGACTCCTATGCTACCTTCCTCAGTTGGAATGGACTTGTAATCAAGTTAGTTAGCAGAGCTCAACCAGTATCAGGTAAGTAATGGTAGATATGTTTACCATCTTCTGCTTTTATTTACTTTGTTTACAAACAATTTTTTCCCCTTACCCATTAGCTCTATGCTACCTTCCTTGTCTGGGAAACTTCTTTAGATATTTATGAGCTCCTGATTTTTTGTCTTTGTGCACAGGATCCACTTGAAATTTAACTGTTGCATGAACTATTTGCATTTTATGTTGTCATAAGTCATCTCATTAGTAGTTGTGACTTATTACCTTCTGCGACAAACGGGCCTAAGTTAGCTATTAAGTCGGGGAGGAGATGGATGCAATATTACCCGAGGAGATACTATGCTATTTTCGGGTGCTGGACCTTAGTCAGGAGCGTTGGGAGCCAGGTCACGTGGTCCTCCTGAAGGACCCCTTGCTCCTGCTTCATCCTTGCTCTACGCTCCTGCTCCCATCCTCGCTCTCATGAGTTTTAATAGTTTGAGAAAATTTTAAAAGACGCTTGCACTTGCACTCGCGCTCCCGCGGGTGGATTATGTGACTTAGGTTGAGCGGGGTGGACTGCAGACCAACCCATCCTTTAGCTTAGTGTACGAAGAGGCTAGTCTCAAACTTTACACTTAGATAATCAAATTTTCCGCCCTCTGAAGAAAACACCCTATTATGTCCTCGGAAAAACTTCCCTGAAACCATTGTCACAGTTGGGGAATCAATCAACCAACTCAAACGCTTCAATGTGAGAATTAGAAACATAGATTGCATTCAAAAGTTAGGAAATGAATAATCTGTCCAAGTACATAGGAAACCCTGCAATGTGGGGAGTTCATTTAGTTACCAACGTTTCTCCAGAGGAATCGATGTGGGCTCTTTGCTTGTGCTCCTTAATTCGGAGGCACCCAAGAAAAATTCTTCAGTTACAACAGGTACAAAAAGGATGAAATTTCATATTTTTCGTTTCTTTACTTATTAAATAAACGAAAAGAAAAGAAATTTCATATTCGTTCGTTGTCTATTGTGGGGATCTTGGTGCGTCCATTGCCTTTCGAGCAAGACTAATTCCTGCGTGAAGGATGTAGCATTTAAATAGTACATCAAGTGCTAAGAGTAATGCAGGCTATTGTATAGTTTCCGGGCGAGAGTTTGTAGATGCTTGTTGTGATGCAATGTATGGAGAGAAGCCTACAACTATTAGTATAGTTAGTTTTTTCACTTGGGTTATCTAGGATGACTGATCCTTTTAATCCAGTCCATATAATGTCTTTTTCGGGAGCTCGAGGAAATGCATCTCAGGTACATCAATTAGGTATGTAAAAGCAAAATGGTGCAGCTAGAATTTTTGTCCGAGGGGGGCCAATTGAGTAGACATTTTTATCTAAACATATAATGCGAGCGAGTATCGATCTCTCCTTTGCCTGTAGAATGTCATAGAGCCTTTGATTTCTAATGTAAAATATTTTCACATAAAAATTATTCTAGCCTAATGTAATAAAAGAAAATGAATCATTTTGTTGAACTTTTTAGGCTACAACAACACTCACATGCTTATATTGTATACGATTCTCCCACTGACAGGTAGTATTAATAGCTACAATGTAAGGGGCAAGTTAACCTCTCTCACTCTCTCATCTATCTTTTCGGTCCTCCTTCACTCTGATTTCTTTACGTTGTACGTTTTTAGGTACTTAGATTTTCCCCTGTGTAACAGGTTACGATTGGCCTTGAGTGGCTGGCAGTCGACAAACATGAAATTTCGGCCAAAGAAAGGATGGAAAGTGCCTTTCCTTCGAAGAGGCAAATCAACCACCTGTTTCTGCATATTTCGAAGAGTCAAACCAGATAGTGATGATGCAGGCAATACACCAGTATATCTCAATGTGTATGATTTAACTCCCATGAATGGCTACTTTTATTGGGCTGGATTTGGCGTCTTTCACTCTGGCGTGGAAGGTAAAGTTACCTTTTGAACTTTTGTTTTTCCTGTTCTTTCCCTTGCAAAAGTTAGTTAGGAAGTAAATGTTCTCCCGCTACCATTCATGCATCTTTCAGTTCACGGCGCAGAATATGCCTTTGGAGCTCATGACTCTCCATCCAGTGGCGTCTTTGAAGTTGATCCTCGGCAATGTCCAGGCTTCAAGTTCAGGAAGTCTATACTCATTGGCACGACATGCATGGATGCACTCGAGGTTAGGGAGTTCATGGACAACCTCTCGTTAAACTACTATGGCAATACGTATCACTTGGTTGTCAAGAACTGCAACCATTTTTGCAAGGACGTTTGTTACCAGCTGACAGGGAAATCGATTCCGAAATGGGTTAATCGCCTGGCCGAAATAGGTACCCTTTCTTTATCAATCCACTGAAGGATTTTTTGGGGTTGTGCTAGCCAGTTGTGTTGACTTCCAGACAACATAGAAAACATAGACATAGAGTTTCTCTTTCTCTGTCTCCTGTGAATCTCGTTTTGACTAAGAATATCTGTTGGATGGGACTCTTGGAAAATCTTCCACTAATTTGTAACTTGTTATGAAAATACAATATTTTGTTTTGGATTTAAGAAATCCGGTTGAATGAGAAATGAATCATTAAAATTTGATAACACGCAAACAAAATCGTTGCCAAACCATTGTTGCCCTTGCAATGATGGATGATTCCACTCGGCGACCTATCAATAATTCTGTCGACCAAGATGATTTAGTGTAAGTGATTTTCGTTTCTATTTTGTATCCTCTACTAGGTTCAAGCTTCCACTGTGTACTGCCTGAATCATTCAACGTTCCTGCTTTGCGACGCATTCCAAGTTGCGACGAAGAGTGTTCTAGCGACAAGAGAAAGCTAAGAAGTGCCTTCAGTTGTCTGTCTTCTATCTCAACCCGGCAGATGCAGAACGGTCACCCTTAAAAGGCTGCTCACCTCCATGGGAACCAAGAAAGTCTAAAAATGGTTTATTATAGGAAAGGTAAGAGGATGAAGATGACCAAATACCCAGTGGATTATGTAGCTCCAGGGAGTTTATATATCCGATGTTTATTTAAAATTCTTAAAATTATTACGGTTTGATTCAAACGTCGGATATACAATCTCACAGATGTGAGATATACAACATTGGGTCTGGTATTGTTAATTCCATCGCTATTCGTCCGTTAGAAATGCAAATACCCTATGAAATTATGCCCCCCTTCACTATTAATCCCGTCAAACAAACCTGCCGTTAAGGTTTTGTAGTAATGGGCGTTTACTTGTACCATGTTGTGCAGTGAATATTTTCTAATGCTAGTTGGTTCTTGTTTAAATGAAAATACACTCATATGATGAAGAGGAAACAGTGTTTTGCCTTCTGAGAATTAGCGGGAAAAAAAGAAGGGACAACAGCGGAAAACCTCCGTGTTGCAGGCATGGAATTGAAACACTGGCAATTAGGAGTGCCCAGTAGGTCAACCAATCCACCCAAACCGAACCGTCTACAAACCCACCCGATGTATGTTATGGATGGATGCAGATCTCAATTTCTGGTTTTGGCAGATTCGGTTCAAGTTCAATCTGCCAATCCGCCCAATAATCCACTCGATCCGCAACCAAACCGACCCAACTGTACCTCACTCGCAGACGTGTGCGGAGAACATGACAATCCACAACGAGCGCATCAATTTGGGAACCGATCCAATCTGCCCAAAACCGATCCGTAGACAGCTCTACTGGCAATTACACAACATAGGACAAACCGTGAGGATACTGGTCTCTCAATTCTCTGGAGACTTAACAGAGCGATGAAAGATTATCGAAGAGATCACCAGTCCTATAAGAAAATGGAGAGAGAGAGAGAGAGAGAGAGAGAGAGAGAGAGAGAGAGAGAGAGAGAGAGAGAGAGAGAGACCCATTAACTCTTGTTCGATTACAAGGAAAACAAAATTGAATTTGACCAATGATCCCCTCACTTTTCTCCACCACATGTAGCTTATGACTTTGCAAAAGCAGTAAAACACAGCGTCTGAGAAATTCAACCGAGACCATATATGAGAATCAAAATCTTGTTAGGGAATGAAATCATGAGATACACCCAGAAGCATGGATCCTTAAACAAC
This sequence comes from Vaccinium vitis-idaea, assembly GCA_963854785.1. Taxonomy (NCBI): domain Eukaryota; kingdom Viridiplantae; phylum Streptophyta; class Magnoliopsida; order Ericales; family Ericaceae; genus Vaccinium; species Vaccinium vitis-idaea. The sequence goes on along the minus strand of OY978226.1, from coordinate 32,732,452 downwards.
AATGGTCAAAAACCGCAGGAACAGCTAGGTCAGTTACTCGAGCCACTTCAAACGGAATACATCAGCTTTCTGGATCTCCATTGACCCAAAATCAAATGCAGAAACATCAGAAACAGTCCAGCCTCGCAAAAATGTGACCGACCTCTGAAGCAATCCAAAGTCTAGACATGTACATTATCCAATAACATGATATAACAAGGGCAGTGCATGGTCAAGAGGAAATTTCTATATAGTATAATTTCACATTTCTGTTCCGAAATAATAAAATTATGACTATACAGATGACGAATCCAAATTACTGTTGGCAAAAGAAACCTGCATGAACACGAAAGAGAGATTTCAGATTAACAGATGCAGATTCCTCCTAAATTGGTTCTACTGCACTAAATAATCAAGGATAGCCCGCATACATAAAACATCAGAACACTCGATTCGAGAAAGAGACAGCGCTCATTAAATGAGGCCATGGTAACCGATCCGTAGACAGCTCTACTGGCAATTACACAACATAGGACAAACCGTGAGGATACTGGTCTCTCAATTCTCTGGAGACTTAACAGAGCGATGAAAGATTATCGAAGAGATCACCAGTCCTATAAGAAAATGGAGAGAGAGAGAGAGAGAGAGAGAGAGAGAGAGAGAGAGAGAGAGAGAGAGAGAGACCCATTAACTCTTGTTCGATTACAAGGAAAACAAAATTGAATTTGACCAATGATCCCCTCACTTTTCTCCACCACATGTAGCTTATGACTTTGCAAAAGCAGTAAAACACAGCGTCTGAGAAATTCAACCGAGACCATATATGAGAATCAAAATCTTGTTAGGGAATGAAATCATGAGATACACCCAGAAGCATGGATCCTTAAACAACAATGGTCAAAAACCGCAGGAACAGCTAGGTCAGTTACTCGAGCCACTTCAAACGGAATACATCAGCTTTCTGGATCTCCATTGACCCAAAATCAAATGCAGAAACATCAGAAACAGTCCAGCCTCGCAAAAATGTGACCGACCTCTGAAGCAATCCAAAGTCTAGACATGTACATTATCCAATAACATGATATAACAAGGGCAGTGCATGGTCAAGAGGAAATTTCTATATAGTATAATTTCACATTTCTGTTCCGAAATAATAAAATTATGACTATACAGATGACGAATCCAAATTACTGTTGGCAAAAGAAACCTGCATGAACACGAAAGAGAGATTTCAGATTAACAGATGCAGATTCCTCCTAAATTGGTTCTACTGCACTAAATAATCAAGGATAGCCCGCATACATAAAACATCAGAACACTCGATTCGAGAAAGAGACAGCGCTCATTAAATGAGGCCATGGTACTAAACTTTATAACATTACAAGAGTTCCACAGCACACCAATTTTTGTTTTGTTTCAGAACATAATGGGTATAGCCAACCCGCTCTCCATGTATTCAGAACAAAATACCAAGGGCCTGAGAAACCAAACTGGACCTAGATATCTTTTGGGAGCGAGGCCATGATATTATCACTCCTCTTTCTGATTCAAAACACTAGGCAGGCGATTATTACCGTTGAGAGCAGCATGATATATTCGTTTCTCTGCCAATCCAATATCTGACATTGTAAGATTACCCTGCAAAACAGACCAGCATATGAAACTAGTACCATGACAATTCAATCTGCCTGAAGGTTTTAAAGTAGCATATACGATAACTCAAAATCAGGAGTTCATGATCTCTGCCTTCATTGACATTCATATTTCCTTGGAGGAACTCATAGATGCGTGTCCGCGACTGTGTCGTATCATATTTCCTTGTAGTCTTTCATTGAAAGTACCCAAGATGTATGTTGTGAAAATTTGAAACATTTCTATTGGATGTTGATCGTTCCATAAGCTTAGCATCTGGAGAAGGTAGATAAATTTAAAAGGGAACCCTATAGGGCCTATACAAGACTTTTCTCAAGAGTGGCTTCAAAACTTTTACCTGAAGTTACACCTATGATTATGGATTCAAAGCTACCCTCAGATACTCCATTCACGTTCACATAAACAAACAATTCTAGTTTTCAATCCCATAAATCAGACACGGTATGAAGTAGGAACGAAAACGACTTAATTCATTCGAACGGTTCCCATTATAATTAACTAGAGGGAAAGGCATACCTCACGAGCCATCAACCTTCGGACATTATCAGCATAAAGTTTTGGATCGTCTTTTTCTTGCTGCGAAGGGTAGTAGACAGGTAACCACGTAACCTCGAGATAGTTTGCAAATTGACAGAAAAGCAAAATTATATGGCGCACCTACAAAAGAGTTGCATATTGACACTGAGTGCAATTCAAAGACAAAAAGACGATGTCCTAGAATTTACAAAGACAATTTGGGGTTATATTCAAGCACAAACAAACATAAGCATGAAAGTATGGTGACTAATGACTTTTGACTTCGTCTTAGATAGAAAACTTAATACTCCCTCCGTTCCAAAATAAGTGTCCACCACGAAAAGTCATGGAAATACTTAATTTTTTTATTTGAAAAATGGCACGACTTTTTGTAGTGGACACTTATTTTGGAACGGAGGGAGTACAAAATAAGTAAATTAGCTTCCATTGTCTGGATTTTGCACTGGTCAATCTAACTTGTACTGAACTCACCCCAGATATGGTGTCCCAGGCTGGACTAAATCTCTGGTACGGATATCTTAAAATCACAGGAAGCACCGGAGCTTTAGCAAGAAATGCACCAGTCTTAAAGGGAAGGATGAAGTCACCATTTGTTGTTGTGCCCTCTGTGGAATCAGAAAAGCATTCTACAACTAAAACAGCACTATGAACAAGTACGGGAAAGAAACGTGGATCTAATCCAGCTGCAACTACTGAATTCCAGACTGTGATAAAAATTGCGGAAAAAGAATGTCATTGCTTCAACTAGGTTTTGTGCTTCTCATACAGAAGAGCAAGGGAGATCAAATAGCTAGCTTAGCAAACAAACAAACTAATCGCATGATATTTACAAAGATGACAGCAAATGCACATGTACATCATAAACTTTCGTGAAGTCGCAACTATAGAGATTATACATCGACAGGACCAAATATTACATGAACCAAGATGGTTTTACCACAAACTAATGCGGATGACAGAAACAAAATGTTTTGAAAGTTAAAACAAACATACGAAAGAAACGTTTTTGTTTTGAAAGTTAAAACAAACATATGAAAGAAATGAAAACAGGTAAAAGCTATATCTAGTGTTGGGAAATAGACTTAGAACTTATCCGTGACACCACAATGTTTGGAAACCGTAGCGGCGAGCGAACCGGAAAAGCCACCGGTTGGATGGGCCAGTGTGGTTGAACTGGAATTGAACCGTGATGTCATAATTCTATAATATAATAATATTAATCAAATATAAGTAATGTGAATTTAAAATATAAATGCACGTATTTATGAAATAGCGTTTCAAATGTATGTATGTCCCTCACTATTTTGAATGAAAAGAGGAGGAATGTTCGAGAGAGACACATTCTACGCTTCAAGTGAATCCCACATCGGTTGTGAGTAAAACTGGTGCCGTCCTCCAGGTGTATAAATAGTTAAGGCGCATGTGAAAGCATATTCAAGCATTGCACTTAGTGCTGCTTGTCCCACAAACAACTGGCATTCATTAATTAGCTCTACTTCCCAAATTGGGATCGACATATTTCCTTCAGATCAGTTGAAAATTTTGTTCATCCGGTTCTATCGACCTGTGGACGGTTTGCACGGGTTGACGGTTCGACCACTACATTTGATTGGTTTTCATAAAAGAGACAGGTTCTTTAATAATAGCGGTTCTCTGGTTAATTTGGACCGGACCATGGCACAATTGACGGTTCAACTGGTTGAATTGGCCGGTCCAGTCCTGTTTTTAAAACATTTTGTGACACACAGTGAGCAAGATTAATTAGATTTAACTCCCATGAGACTCACAAGTAATAACAATCAACATAGGGAACAAGATCAATCTGAGAATGACTACTGGATACATCACGACTAGATTGGTCTAAGAAAAATACTAGTACTAGATAGTTGATACATTGGGAACTTGACTGGTGTGACAACATATAGTTTCTATATACCACCAGAGAAGCAAATCACAGTGAGTGCTGTCTTTATAGTAGTTTACACCGACTAGAAATGAGTAAACTTTGAAATTCTTCAATATATCTAGGTTCTTCATAGTAGATGGAATATATTCCTTGCAATTTTTTGTGACTACTGATTAGTATCTGCAAATAATTGTGATGTTCTCAAAATAGAATATAATGAAATAGTCAGAGCAGTCAGGTTAGCAAAACAAATCAATTTTATCCGGAGGCAATGCATTATAAAAACACGAGATGACAGTTCAATGAATGATAGAAGCAGAGAGTAACCTGGGAAAAGCATCATCATTGGAGCAGACTTATGCTGATGAGCTTCTCTAATCCTTTCGTTGACAATGCCTGCAAGCAATGATTGTGGGTTGTTAAGCAAGAACAAAAAACAGAACTTCATTATGCTGCAATATCATCTGCATATGGCATACATTCCATCGCATTAAAAGATAGTCTGATTTGTGTCGCACCAAAAAAGGGTAAAAAAATAGGTAAAACAGTATGATAGGCTTTGTAAGAAGAAACCATGTTTTAATTGTTTCATTGTGACCATTCAAAATCTCAATACAACGGAATCAAAAGCAGCCTTTTGCTCTAACATTTTATTCCCCATACATGACAAGGGCAGAAGCCCCTCCTCCAATTTAGACATGGTCAAACCACCCCTCAGCCACACCACAAATTTTATAGAATACATTCATCTCACATAGTCAATGGCGGGAAAAGGAACAAAAATTAAGATAAACAATAAGATGGCCCAATATATAGACCCCTTGCGATATTCTAGAGCACCCGCAATATATTTTCACAACGCATATTAATAATGATTAAGCGAAAGGAAAACCAACATTATTTATTTGGACATATCTTGAACTTCTATGAGTGTTACATGAATCAAGCAATAACAGTGTCGATTGATCCTCTCTTCAAATCATGTCAGCATCGCTGTCCAAAGTCTCATATCATACCCAGTCACTCAAGCCAAATAATGGTCATTTACTTCCCTCACACACCATCTTCATCTATATAGTTATTAATTTTATACTTCTGAAAGTGGACTCAAAATGCAATTTCTCTATAGTCTATTACAGCGTAAGAGGTATAAGAGTAGCATAGCTTGAACTTTGGCTATGATCCCAACTCTTCTTTGGTATGTCCGCTCCCACTCAGGCTTGAAACGATTAGTACAGATAGCAATATAGAAAGAAACATAAAAATACATGTCATTAAAGATCCATGTACCAGAAACACCCTTGAAATCGGATGACTTCGACTCCCGCTGGACATAAACACAACCGAGGCACTTGCTGTGGAAAGCAATCAAGGATGATGTCAGGAATAAATGTTAAGAAAATCTCATTACGAAGAGAAAACTAGTGACATGATAACATAGCATAAATTATTCTACAGACTCTATCACAAGACCTATCATTCTTGGAAAAACGAAAACAAAAGTAGACAAAGGACAGGTTGACTAGAATTTTAGCTCTTAACAATTGAATTTAAAGTAATAATCATTCATAGTAGCACGAATGGTACTCAGGTGCCAAAAAAAGCATCTTTATTCTGTGATATTGCCCACTCATCCAACTGAAAGAATGAACTTCTACACATGATAAAGGCCTGGACCACTCATTCCATTAAGTGGAAGAACTTAATAAACAAGGATTTGGAAAACTGATACTCCGTAAACTCTTCTTGAAATCAATACAATACTACAATAAGCTAAAAGGAACTATTGAATAAATGAGACGAGGTTAACCAACCTGATGAGACCAACTATAGGAAGTCTAGCCACAGATCTCTTCAGCGAAAAATCCAGGGGTAGGATTGCAGAAATATGGCAGAAATGTGTCAGTCCAAAAACTGAAGGGTTTGAAATAAATTCAAGCAGTTCTTAAGTATGCAAAAACATATGAGAACAGAATATCTAATTCAGCAAGCTGATGCACCTTAGCAACAAAGCTTGGAAAGGAGGAAGACATGTGGTATAGTATATCCAAATACGACACATGGTTAGATACGATAGCTCCAGGCTTTCCAGGTTCTTCAGATTGATCTGTGCACGCAGCCTGACCAATTGGAAAGAAGAAAAGAGCAGAGTAAACAAAAAGGAGTCAAAATTCAGCATTTTGGCGTATACAGAGAAAACATTTTAGCATTTACCGAAGAGAAATTATCTTACACAACATAGGTAGGATAGTAAACAAAGCCCATGTTAAACCCGCATAGCTAGGTGTAATCTTGTGGTAGTATATGCCTACTAAGTCCTATTTCGGCCACGTATATTGGTGGTTCAACCAAGTTCTGGTGCGATAAAGGAACAGCTTACTCAATTAATTTCCAAAGGCCTCCTCTTTCTGTCCGCTCTTCAGACTTGTCATATTTCCTCATATAGTCATAGAACTCTTTACTCGATCCATAAAGAGCGTGCGGGAGCGTGAAAACAAGTTTCACTAAAATACCAAACTAATAAAATTCGGGAAATCAAGAATTGAGAGTAGGAGCGGAGGAAGGAACAACAAAGGCACTAACAGACGGGCAAATTAATTCCCATTTCCCATATGCAAACCAAGAAAAAATACCAATCTAGGAAGTACTACCAAAACCATACATATCACAAGTAAAGAAACAAAATCTTAACTTTAGAAGTGCTTCCATCTCATCATTAATGAAGACCCATTCCTTTTCGGAAAAAATCATAATATCCACAAGTGAATGAGATAGGATGTGTAGGGCTACTAAAGGAGTTAAACTGCCCAAGTTCGAGCTCATGTTCGCTTGTAAAAAGCTCTTTGAGATTCGTTTATGTAGCAAACAAATCTCTGCTCTAACAATGACCTAAAGAGGGGGCAAAACTTGAGAAGTTAATTGTAACCACCAGTATATACCTGATCATTGAATTTCCCGTCATCTAAACTCCGATAAGTTTCATTAATCCAATAAAACCCCAGAACGAAAAGAATCGCCCGCGAACAAAACTTCCCTGCTCCAACAATGACGGCCCTCCTCCACCCCCTCACATGCGCGTAATCCTCCTTCCCATCCTCCCTATTCGGCGCCAAAAACGCCGTACAGACCCTACACACAAAGTAATAAACCACCAGAATCGTCATCACCACCGCCACCCGAATCGGGAGTAAAGTAAAAAACGCGAGTCCGAGCAATAACTTCTCCGTCCACGGCAGCTCGCCGCGGCCCATGGTGCCGTACACGTCGTTGCGTACGTACGCGGCGCACTTCTTCTCCAGCTCATCGATGGTCGCGGTGGAGACCGGCGGCTGAGGGATGGAAGAGGCTTCGGGCTTGAGGAGGGGACGGTCGTCCTTGGTGGAGCCGCCGTCATCGATTGGGTCGGGTTTAAGGTCTTTGAGTTCGGATTCCATTGGTAATGGACAGTGAAATTACAGTGGGGATTGGATTGGGAATTGTTAGTGGAAATCGATCGACATTGTTGATGAGATTTTTTGTCGTCGATGGAATTGAGGACAGAGAAGAAGGATGTCGGTAGTGGGTCGAGGATCTGGTCTGTTGCGGAGGATTGAGCCCGTGAATCGTTGGGAAGTACGCCCGCCGTTGGATAAGCGCAAGAACAATGATACATTAACACGCTTTGTGCCCACCACACCCTCACTCACATGAGGTGTGGGGCCACATAAGACCCCTTATGTGGGCCCCACATCCTATGTGTATGAGGGTGTGATGAGGAGTGACACAAATAGTATGTATTTATCATTTTTGTAAGCGTAAAAAAGTCGTGCGGGTTTTACTGCAAGATTTTGTGGGGTGTTCTTTGGGAGTAAAACTTGAGTGCCCGGTCCCGTATGCGCACGTTTTGGCCGTCTAAATTTTTTTTTGAACAGTTCATGTTTTGAAAATATTGAAATTGTCAATTTCATTTTTTATTTTTTACCTTTATTTTTCTTCTTCCTCTTCTCCATCTATGCCTGCTGCTGCACCTTTACCCGAAAATTACATGGCCAACCCAGGGATAAGCTGACGATGCAGATAGGTTTCCCTTATCTTATTGTAGGGGTCTTGCGTATCCCTCTTGGATAAGCGATCTGGGCCCAGGATAAGCTTATCTCATATACGGGTGTCTTATACCCCAAACAAACGAGTCGTTAGATTATATCTAGGTGTGCAAACGAGCTGCGTCGAGCTGAGCCCTTCAGTCAATCTCGGGGTATTTACTGAACAACGTTCTATACAAAAGCCAAGATAAACAAATGAGTCGAGTTTTTTCCCGAGCCGAACGAGCTTAAAACTTTAGCTTGAGCGCGACTCAATTACTAAACGATAAGAGCCAACCCTTAACGAGCCAACCTTCGAGCTGCTCACGAGCATCTAGGTTCATTTGCAGTTCTAGTCCCATCACTAACCAGGGTGAGTTTTCCAAACTATTCTATCCAGATAAAATCAACATTTGATAAAATCAACCCTTGATTTTATCAAATCTTAATAAATTTTTTTGAGAAACTCGGCCTGAGGGGAAGGGTGGCTTTTGACAAACTTTTTAGGTTCTTTTTGATTATTTTGTAAAAGTTATTAGTAGAAGACAAGTTGTTTAGATTCATCATTCATTCTCTTTATCTCAAAGACAAGTTTTTTGGCTTGCTCAAAAGACCAAAAATTCGTTGTCTATATGTAGCCCAAAAGATCAGTCTTTCAGTTTGCTTAAAAAGACCAAAAAATCCAAGGAAAAAGGTGGTCCAAAGCCAAAGGCATCCTAATTAGATTAATCATAATTTTTCTAAGAGCATCTCCACTCTTGGACCAAATATTTCACCAAATTTAAATTTGGTGAAAAATCTCCCAAAAACCCATTCCACTCCTTCACCAAATCCTTCACCAAATTTGCTCAAATTTTTCACCAAATTTGATCAACACCAAATCTTTCACCAAATATTCAAACGGCTTTATTTGTTCCAAATAGGCAACGGCTCAACACCAAAATTTGCAAAGGGCAACGGATGAAAAGGAATTGACAAAATGAAAAAAAAAACGAAAAAAAAAACTGTTTTTACAAAATAGCGGGAAAGTTTTGGGGCCAAAATGAACAAAAAAACAGTTTTTGACAAAATTTTAACTAGAATTTAATTAAAAAGGTGGTTTTCCATTGGAAGGGATGTTATCAAATCAAGTTTTTGACCAAGTTTTTACTCAAATTTGAGTAAAAATTTGGTGTAGGAGTGGAGATGCTCTAATGTCTCAATAGTAAGCTGATAAACTGTCGTGAAAAATTACAGTGACAATCACAAATTCCAAAGAACAATTTTATATATGAACAGATTACAACAAAATATAAATTACAGAAATGGAAAAAATAGGGATACAAACAGTTTGTATGGAATATGAACCGAGTCTTGTGAAACCACACTAAAGACGAAAGAAATATCAAATAGAAATCTATTTTTTAACATTTTTAAAAAAAAATTCGGTCCACATTATTATACTTCTGATTTCTCTCATTGAAACATGTCGTAATTTCAATGCCTCGAGGGCAAGGTTAAGCACGATTCTGGGTCACACAAACGTGTGAAATGTATACATTAAAGAGTGGACCTCACACCTATGTGACTTCGATTTGTGTGAAGTGTAAAGACTCGATTAATTTTTGTTCCCTGAATTTGTCCAGAAAAAATTGACTATTTTTGATCGAGCGTTTACTGATGTTCGAATGTCATGATTTTTTTTGGAGACTCGCAAAACAATATTTTAAATAAATTGAACGACTCCGATTTTAATGTGAATCCCTAAAATGGTTCCCACACCGGATGGAGTACAATTGGTTTGGTGTACATCAAAGTGTTGTATTCACTAAGGGAGTTTTGTTTTAAAACTGCCTTAGTTTTTGTGTTCACACATTTTTATGTGATGTATTGTGAGAGGATGACCTGTTTTGGTTTTTGGGAAATACTAGTTAGTGGAACACCCCCTAGTTGGGCTTAGGGCTGTAAACAAGCTGAATCGAGCCAAGTTTTAAAATGTTCAGGTTCGTTCATTAAGTTTTTAAACGAACTCGAGCCGAGCTCGAACTCAATGAATATTTGACGAGTTAAGCTCGAACTGAGCTTGCCCAGGTTTGGATCGAACTCGAACTTGTTCACAAGCCTTAACAAATCAAAATATTAGATATATATGCTCTCATACAAGTCTAGAACTTCAAATAAATTTTTTATTTTATTCATAAACAAGTCTATACATATATAAAATTATAAACACAGGTTAAAATTTAAGTTTATAATACTTTTTTAAGTTTATACAAGTACAAATTATAAAATTTTATTATGTATATGAAAGGTTATACATGTTCAAAATTATATATGAAATTCTTATGAGATATTCATATATATTCCAAGTTCGCGAGCTTAATCAAGCCGAATATTGTCAAATTCAGGTTCAGCTAGTTTATTAAACGAACCTAAAATTGAGGTTTAGGTTCAGTTCGTTTAGTATTCAAACCGAATTCGAACGAGTTTTTACCGAGTCGAGTCTCGAATAGTTCACGAATGACTAAGGCTTAGTTTTGCAAAAGATTTTAGCAACTCATTTGCTAAAATCAACCATGATTTTAGCAAATGAGTTGAGTTGCTAAAATCATGGAAATTTCAAATCACAAAATTAAGTGGTTCCGTTTATCGTTTTTCGATTTTTTGGCACCAAATTAAAGTACACCTCGTGTACTTTAATTCGGTGTAAAAAATTCAAAAAACGATACACGGAAACACTTAATTTTTTGATTTGAAATACCATGATTTTAGCACATGCTGAACTCATTTACTAAAATCACCATGATTTTAGCAACTGGGTTGCTAACATCATTTGGAAAACTATGCCTAAGTTCATTTACGGCTCTAGTTGGGCTGATAATTTTCCATGGCACGCATACCAACATTAATAAGTACGTTGCCGTTTCCTCAATAATGACGTAATTCCCTCTTCACGAAATAAATCCCCCACCCTCTCCTCTCTCTCTGCGACTCCATTCCAATTTCCATGGATCCTCCCAAACCTTCGAACCTTTCTTCTCCACACACACCACGCGATTCACAAACCCCTCAAAACCCCAGATCACCGCCACCAAAACCCAGAGACTTCTTGACCCACCTCGAATCCTACCTCGCAAAACGAGACGGCGTCGACAAGCTCCTCAAAATCTCACGCTACGCCACCAAGATCATCCTCGCCTCCTCTGTCCTCCCCTCCACCCAACCCCTCCACCCCCGCCTCAAAGCCTTCGAGTCCAGCGTCGGCCTCAGCCGAAAAGCCTTCCGATTGGGCAAATTCGTCCAAGACCTCAACGCTTTACGAAACCACCCCGGTTTCGATTCGAAACTTGAGCTGGCACTGTCGATCGTCGCGTACGGAGGCGAGGGGGTGTACTACTTCGTCGAGCAATTCGTTTGGCTGATGAAATCTGGGTTGATCGATGGTACCCAGTTGAGGAATTTACAGATGATCAGCGCCTGGGCTGAGTTGATTGGGTATTTCGGGAGTGTTGCGTTGAAAGTTAGGGAGTTGCGGAGGATTGACGAGGAAGAAGCGTGTTTGAGATCGAGTTTGGAGATTGGGAAGTTGAGAGGGGAAGGGTGTGGTGGGTTTGACGAGGTGGAGAAGAAGATTGAGAAGTTGAGAGTGAAGAGGTTTATGAAGAGGCTTTCTGTTGTGCAAGATTTGGCTGATGGGTTGATGGCGTTGGGTGATGTAAGGGACGGGAAAGGGAGCTTTACGGGGCCGTTGTTGATGTCGTCGGCCGGGCTTTTGTCGGCGGTGATAAGTACTCACAAGAATTGGGTGTCTTGCTGATTGATTGGAGATGATGATAAGGTATGAATGTGATTGATTGTTATACCCTGCTGGTTGTAGGAATAATTGGGAGACTTGTTTTTTGTTTGTTTGAGGAATTCAGTTGGCATCATATCTGAGTATGATTATTTTAGCTGCTAGTTTCAGTAGAATGCTCTGATAGTTCAGTTTAGGGGAGATAAAGTGAATCCATTAAGCTCCTGGATTCCTCTTGTTATCACATTTCTCATGAATTTGATATGCCTCTTGGGGATGCAAAGGATTCAAGTGTAGCATTTTCTCATTCTTTCACTATCATTATCCATTTTGCTTGGATTTTGCCACCATGTGAATTTAAGTGATTTTGACTTTTTGTGGCTTTTGCCATCCCTTAAAGGGCTTTTTGACTTTTTGTGGTTTTTTAAGTTGATGTCTTATGAGAGAATGACCTACCTCGAAAAGCACAGTAAGCCAAAAAAACCCCTTAGCAGAACGGGGCCCAGGGGCGGAGCCAGAACTAAATGTCAGTGGGGTCAAATTCTTAAAACAGAATAATAGAACAAAAAAAAAAACACCAAAATGTGAAATAGAAATGAGTTAAAATAGATATCTACTAATAACATATAATTTCATTTACAATTGATCTCCCAAAAGATACACTGAAATGTCAAACAAAAATTAGCTTAGATATACAACCTATAACCGCGTCCACAACCGACCACAAAAAGCTACACTTGAATGCCAACAAAAAGTAGCTAAGCAGGTATCGATTTAAAACCTATAACAGCGTTTACAAGTGACCCCGGCGATTTTTCATATTTTGAAATCGTAGCATAATAGCCTCATTTGTGATACTATTAAAAATCTCTCTCTCAATATACACAATCAAGGTATCATGCAACCATTGATCATCCATTCGGTTACGAAGTCAATTCTTCACAATCTTCATGGCAGAAAATGCTTTTTCTACTGTAACTATGCAACAGGTAAAACTAGAGCCAAAGTTAAAAAGTCTGAAAACCAATGGATACCCTATATCTTTTCGGGTCTCAACCATCTTTTGAGAAACAACACCAATTCCTTTCAAGTTTGATACCTCGACACTAGACCGCACATCAATGATGAAATTCTCAAGTTGATCTGAAAGTGCCAAAAGCTCAGTACCGGAGAAGTCTTTAGAGTAAAATTCGGCCAAGCGGTTCAACTTTTGGTTGTCAAAACTTGCAAATGAGTTGGATGGACTTAGACATGCAACACAAAAAAGCAACTCGGCGTCTACCTCATTAAAGTGATTATTTAGCTCTTGGAGTTGCATATTTATGACAATACAATATACAACAACTCAACGCAATTGGGTGTGGTAAGGAGGGCAAGTAGTGGTGAAGAAAATTAGAGAGTTACAAGGAAAATTATTTGGTCTGGTTGGTCAGTGTAAGGAGGAGTGGTAAGGAGGAGGGCAAGTAGTTTTTTTTTTTTTTTAAACTGAGGAGGGCAAGTAGTTGGGCAAAAATACCATGTACAAGGGGCAAAAATACAAAATTCTACAAAATATTATACATATCTTATTAAAATTTGACACCTCAGTGGGGTCAAGTGACCCCGCTTGACCCCCCTTGGCTCCGCCCCTGACGGGGCCTATATGTACATTGGATACTCTGGTGATCCGTGGTGGGATATCATGGACGACTGGGTTTGGAAACTTATTACTCTATGATCCATTGATACCCTTTTAGTATGTTAGGTATGCCCCATTCCTCTTCTTGACTTTTTCGACTTTTTGCTCAAGAAGTACAAAAAGTCTTGCCTCACAAAAAAATCTTAAAAGCATTGTTATGGAAACTGAATACTCCATAAACCATTGTTTCCTTTTTGTTTGTTATGATGTTGGAGGAATCAAGAAAACATAATTGATGTCGATCCTTTTGGTTTCTATAACTAGACAGCATAAATGTCTGCTCTGAATGATTTGGCTCAATAAGAAGATATGGGTCATTGGTCGTCTGGATTAGAAATTTAAGATTTACAAAGCATTTCCTGTTCAGTTACCTTGTTTTATGCTGATCCAAATAAAAAAGTTACCTTGGTATATGCATTTCAGATTTGGTTTGTCTGATGGGCATATTTTCTGTTGATAGCAGGTATCTGGTCTTAATGATTTAGCATGAACTTGCAAATCTTGCCCTCTTAAAATCATCCCTGTTCAAGAAGATTAGAGCTTAACATGAATCTGGGATTGTAGTAAGGTTAGGCTGTCTAAATGCGTAGGGACGTTATACCAGGAGTGTTTTACTTACGGAATTCTTACACCATTGGTGAAGATACCTTGAAATGAGAAGAACTGAAAAAACATGGGATAGAATGGTATGAGAACTGAGGAGAGATGTTGCAAGTGGTCAAGTGAGTACGTGAACAAGAAAATAGGTTGTTGCTCAAGGAGAGAAGTTTATTGTTCCTTGATATAGATCCTATGTCGGGGAACATGATAAACCTTACCGAATATCCCAAATTCTAGAATCATAAGGTCAACCGAAAGGCTATCATCATTCTTCCAATGCCCTCCTAACTGCCAGCTGCTGCAGGTAGGGTGAGCATGGGTCGGGTTCACTCTTGATCCGTCAACTAACCCGAAAAAATCATTTTCAATTTTCCTCACCCGTTGATGCGAGTAAATAGTTGAAATCGGCTGAGTTTCCTCCTTCACTTGACAGTCGGGTTTGGTATGTTTACGTCGGGTGGGACTGCTGCTTTGGTTTTTGCTCTCAAAGTTTGGCTGTTTAGGTTAGGGCAGTGAATCTAGTTGTACAAACCTTGAAGGTGATCAAGATGTGGAAATAGTGCAAGGCTGTAAGGCTGTGTTTGACCTGAACTCGTGGGTAATCCACCCTCATATGGTGTATGTGACATAAGTTATTTTCAGGAAGGCATTATATGCTCTTTGTCCTTGTAACGTTCCCACCTCTTATCCGTCGTTTTTCCTTATCCACCGAAAACCTTATACCACGCCAAAGGAGCCGTTAGGGATTGGAGGGGATATTCTTCCGATTAAAAACTACCACAGGTAGCTGTCTAAAAGACTTTCAAAATGGAAAAGTCTACTATACACCCCTCTTAAAGGAGTGTATCACCTAATGTGTGGTCCAAATGTGCCACATCATAAAGATTCATAAGATTTTGGTGCGTCTAACAACTTTTCAGAAATATGATTCATAACATTTTCACTAAGAATCATAACATTTGCTTCTCGTAACTTTTCAACAGTAAAAGTCATGACATTTTCATTAAAAATCATAACATATTGGTGAGTGTTGTAACGTTTATACAAAAAACTCGCAACATCTTGGAGGTACACACTCAAATAGGGGTATGTATTATAGCCTTTCTCTTTTAAAAAATTGCTAATACACATAACGTTCCATTCCTATGCCATCTTGCTTCCCATCTCATTCATGCCAACTCACCCTCATCATTGACTTTGTTCCAATTATATCTCATTCATGCCAACTCACCCTCATCATTGACTTTGTTCCAATTATATCTCATTCATGCCAACTCACCCTCATCGTTGACTTTGTTCCAATTATATCGGATGTGCCCAAGGGACCATTGACTTCGTTTGTTTAATGGAAACTTTGAAACTATTTTGCAATCACCAATCATGGAGTGCCAAGTATGCTGGTATGGTTAACGGTGTGGTAGAGTGGTGTGTCTTTAGCATTATTCTGAATGAAAACTTAGTTTTATTTCTAAGCCATCGGAGATGAAACCTAAATCGATGAACTTATGTTGCCCGTGTTCTACCTACGAATATGAAATAAACACGTGCATCCTGCTGATTGGTACATTGCAACATTTTCTTTTTGATAATCAGAGCTTTGTGAGGTTTACTCACACCCCGAGACTAGAGTATTTCCGGTCCTCTAAGTTAAGGGTTTGACAAATGTCTAAGTATTGCCCAAATTTTATTTTACTAGTGATTAAAGTCGAGTATGCGAGTTGAATTAGATGTTGAAACCCCTTCAGTATTACCATCAGCGGCAGAACCAGGATTTAAATTGTGAGATGACGTTGTTTGATGGTAGTCCACTTGTATTGTTGCATATATTGTAGTAAGCATATGAAAAAAAAATTTAAGTTAAACTGAAACTTTATCCTAAACTTTGTTTTTCAATTATAATACTAATAATGCCGGATTCAACTATTTTGTGAGCAGTGGCGGACGCAGGATTGGTGCTGCGGTGGGACCACTTCATAGCAAATATACAGAAAAATTGAAAATGTACTGAAAATATACTACTACTAGAAAGAACCTTGGGGGGTTTGCAGGGGCCAAAACCCCCCTAGCACCCCCCAGGTCCGCCCCTGTTTGTGGGCCTTAAATGAAAGTTGAATTGAATTGTTATTTTTTTCATGATTAGAATTGTTCATTCTTCAAACCACTATCTTTAACAGTTTTGCAAGTAACAAAGTTATTCAGACATCGATAGTTATTTAATGCACTTATGTTCATGTAAAACTGGGGTGACTCGTGCCACTCCCTTCTATGTTCCGTCCCAGTTATTACACTTTCATTCAAATAATCCCAGTTATTTTCCTATACTCGGTGAATTCTTATTCAAACCATATGGATAACGTGAAAGTTGAGAACTGTTTTTCCGAATGAAAGACTCCGGTTTGGAGTATGTAGCCCTTTTAGGCATTTTCTAAGTTCAAAACAAAAAGGAGTTATTAGTCAAAGCACCGAACTTGTTCGGATAGGTTTTCAAACAATTTTCGAAAAAGTCTTCCCCTCTCTCTATCCACTTTTGACCGGCAAAAACTCACTCCAAAAACCCATGTCATTGTCCTCTCAGAGAATGAAGTGGGACCATGGCCAACTTCTCTCTTGTCATGGCAGACTTCTCTCACACACCCAACGTGACCTCTCTCTTGTTAATGGCAGACTTTTTGAATTTTCAATGGTCAAGTGGACCCCATTTAGTAAAAGAGAGAGAGGATGACTTTTTCGAAAACTCTTTGAAAACCTATCCGAACAAAATTGTCCCAAGAGAACCGGTAATCGAATATCGAGATAGATATAAAATTCCGTAATACCATAAACGCGCGTCAGCCCCTACGTCATTTTGCTGTTTATCCCCGTCATGCGAACTTCTTCTCATTTGAATTCGAGAGATTTATTCAGGCAGAACTTATTAGACAGGATACGGCCACCTGATATCACAAGTTCTTCCATCACCACATTTATATATCACCGGTAGAGCGATGTGAGACATTAGTCACATTACGGCTACGTTCAGTTGTCGGAATATTGTATGAAAAATGTTTTTCGGGAAATGTGAAGCGAAGTGAATCAAATGAAAAACAAATTCATACTTTCCCATAAGTTGGTTATGTGAATAAAGAGTTTTGCCGAGAAACCAGAATTCCTTATTTTTAGAAGGATGTATTTTGCATGAAAGTGTTTTCCAATAGAAAAAATTAACGTTGTGGGTCTCAGGGCTTTTTTTTTTGTAATTGAACACAAAACAAGTTACTCCCTCCGTCCCCAAATTGTTAGGTCACTTTCACTTTTTGATTTTTTCAAATAATTGTCTATATTTCACAATCTATAATCTTTTTTTTTTTATAATTTTAAAATATGTGTTTACTAAAGTTTATGGAGATTTATCAAACAAGATTCATATTGCATATAAAAATCATTATAGATCAAACGATATGAATAATTTTTTTTAGAGATTCCAAATAATAACATAGCCCAACAATTTGGGACAGAGAGAATACAAAATAGTTAATTTTCATAGTATTTGTTTTCCATCGTTCCGTGTAACTGAACGGGGCCTATATAGTGATGCCTTTGACTAATTTTTCAGCTTGGGGGTTGGATCGACCCTATCCTATAAAACGGTCTGCAACTCACTTCAATAATTTAAAACCCCTCGGATAACATAAAAAATTAATCTAAGAAATGTGTTGATGAACTACCACCTATACTTATCATAATAAATTCAAACAGAGTGTCAATCTGTTTGAGCAACAAACGGCGCTCCTTCGTGCTCCAATATCAAATACTAACGAAAACGACTTCTCAAACAAATTAAAAGCTCCCAAAACCAAACGCAGTGGGTTTCCAAACTCAGTCTACAAGCGTCGGATGCAAAGAAGAAGCCCGAAACTACGACGACGCGAACGGGCATTGACAACGTCGGCCATCTCCGTTGTTCTTTCTCGTTCCTGAAATGTAAGGATCTTGTTACTCGTATATATGTCAATCACTACGTCTCTTGCACATTCTTGTTTTTAAACTTTGAGCTCTCTCTCTCTCTCTCATGAAGTCTTTTGATATCAGCATAACAATGGAGAAGAAGGGGATTCCTGAGCTCGTACGCGATGCAGTGGAGGCGATCATGTCTTCAAAATTGACGGTCAGATTCTCGATTGGTCTAGAGGAGAGAGAGGGTCATTCCGATCACTATGAGAAGTTCGTCTTTATTTTTGAGATTGGACTTGTAATTCCCTCGTGTGATCCTCTCATTTGGTCGTTGTAAGCATAGGGAAAGTGTTTGGTCCCAGAAAAGAAACCAATGAAAACACCCGGAAAGAGTTTGATGCCTCGTCGGATGCATTTTCCGGGTGTTAATTTTCATGGGTTTCTTTTCTGGGAATGTACCAGACCTCGTAAGAATATACATGTAACAACTAACACACACTTTATGGTCTTCTTTTTTTCCTATCTCTGCTATCTGAGTTTTGTATATTTTGAAGCTCATTATGATCACAATAATAAGCTCGTCTTTGTTATTGAGATTGGACTTGTCATTCCCTCCTCTAAACGTTTATGTGAAAATCAAGTTAATCATTCAAAGGGATCATTAATTAGCTCCAAAATCATAGTCTTGGCTTGTGGAATTGTTGTAAATTTCTCAAGTACCTCCTCGTGTTTTTTACTTTACGAGTGTAATTTTGTTCACCCTTCTTAAAATTGTAGAAAAGACATTTGTTGAGGTTGCTGGAGTGTGTTTTTTGTGTTACGGCTAATTCGAATATATAGCTGAATATTGCATTTGACTAAGCTCTTCAACATGCCTTAATGTCCCTTTCTTCTTTTGCATTTTGTTTTCGAAAAATCGACAGGTTCTATTTTCGCAGATGGAAAAGGTATTTTTTTTTTTTTTTAAAAATTCCACGATCCAAGGAAATTTTTTTATTGCAAATAATTCTAGGAAAATGACTATTCTTCCTCTCGTGCAAATTTTTTATTAATTCACAATTTTGACAACTTACAGTTGTTCTATGTCACTGAACATAAGGTCCAATTTTTAAGTAAAGAGATAGAAATATATATTAAATCAAAATCACCGGCCCAAAACCAGCAACCAATACAATTAACCCAAAACAACCGGCCAAAAAAACTACCTACAAAAAAAAAACAAAAAAATAAAAAAGTACAGAAAATAAAAACACCGGAGCCATCGCCGGCGTTTTATAAGGTCCCAAAAATTTGGCACATAAAGGGCGGCTTATGTTTCTGCCATATGGTTCAGGTGGAGGGATTTTGTAACGTTTCCCATACCTGATAAAATCCCGTCTGGATCTATATGAGTTTGGGCCTGTTCTTTTCGAATTACTGATGGGCCAAGAATCCAAAACTCTCTTCGTTTTGGTCCAGCACCATTGCTCGTCTTTGCCTTTAGCCTTTTTGTTCAATCGGTTTAGTTTCACTTTTATTGGAGAAAAACTTGGGTGCCGGACGGGTACCACGTGGCCAGTGGCAATTCCAGGAGTTCGGAAGCGTGGGAGAATTCATAAACATCAAATACTTTTATAAACTATAAATCAAAGAAAAACATCACAGTAATGGGAACTAAAAAATCTTGTTCCAATAAAAATCACATTTAAAACTTAACCTAGCAAGGCAGATCAATCTCTCCTCATCAAAAGAACAAAACAAGTGACAAAGATTCCAATAAACCACACAAAGAATCAACTTTTATGAACTTTTACGAGTTATATATATATCCAGTGGTGTCACCATCAAATTTAGGGGGTTCATTTATGAATATTTAAAAAATTAAAATAATAGCAGTAATTTTTTCTCCTGTGGGGTCGGCTAACCCCACTCTATGAGGTGGAGTTGCCAGTGTACGTGCTGGGTACTCGTCGCGCATCTTGACCGCCAAAAAGTATTTTGGACAGTCTAGATTTGAGGGAGAGGGAGAGAGAGGAGAAGGGTTAAGCAGATGCCATGCAAATTGAGAGAGTTTTCCCATGAAGGTAATAGCATGCATTCCATAATTAAGTTTAGCTTTTAATCCTTTGGATTTGCATGTTTTTTCATGTCCTGTATAATTTAGCCTTGTTTTTAGGCTAAGTTTTTGAGCATTTGGTTTTCCCACGAAAGGCGTAATTTTTTTCGAAGGCATTAAGTAATCAGAGTGAAGGGCTTGACAAGCGCTGCTCAAGCATGTTCTTGAGCTTAGTCCTTTCCTTGGTAAGGGCTCACGAAGGGGACGATTTTTGGGTTACCAAACAAGGCAAAAGCAAGGGACCCACCCTTATCACCCGTGATAATTTTTGAAGGGAGGTTTTACCCCATCCAAATGGGGCCTCAGTGCAGAAGACTCAAGTGATGTTTAGAAGGATACGAAGCCTTTAATGGAAAATGCAAACCTCCGCACTTAAGGCGGAAAATAATGTATAAATGATGTATTGATATTCGATAAAATTATATTAATATTAGTGAAAGCGTATTATTGCCCTTGAGATTTGTATTGAAATTTGAATTCGCTTGCCCCTATATACATAGTACCTAGGCGTAGAAGCAAGACCCTAATAAAAATATCGATCGGGTTGGTTTAAGCGGGTTGGATATATATTACCTAACTTGCCAACCGCCCGAAACCTGCTATATTTTTGCTTCCTTCCACCTTTACTCAACTGAGAAACATGACAGAACAGACCGTGGACCATCAGGTCTCACCGGGTCGGGCTGGTTTGTCGGACTGTTGCGCACCAGTACCAAAAACTGTAAAGAAAAGGGTGACATGAGAATCTCAATTTGAAAAGGTTTTTAGTCCCTTTAAGGAAAAATTCACCATAAATACATTATATTTTGTCTTTTTGAAGGGAAGGACAATGAATTTTTACAATCAAATATAAAGACATTGTTATTAATATTGATTTAACAAAAGGACTAAAAAACTCAAATCCTTTTTCTCACTCTCTCTCCTCTTTCTCTGTTCCCCAATCAATTCTTCCTCCAATGGTGGCAAGATCACAATCCCTCTCATGAACACAACATCGTAGGTAAGCAAGATTTTCTTTTTTTCCTTTCTTATTATTTCATTTTGCTGTTGTATGTGCCCTGTTTCTATGAGTGCTTTGTCGGATTGAAATTGTTCTTAATTGGTTGTTTTGAATTGAAGGCATTTAGCTGTGGAGAAGAACAGAATATTATTCCTTAAATTATACCCCAGAGATCTTGAATGTAACGTGAAAAAATCCCCGAATTGTGTCCTTTATTATTCAAGTCGTCAGCTCAATAGGAGATCGCAAGGCTTTGATTCATCCAATTGCGTTGCTGATGAACAACAATTTTTTTTTTTTTTGTGGCTTTACCCATAAATCCCTTTCAAAAGGGATGTCTTTATTTTACATTCATACTCACCCATTTGAAAGCATACATAGACTCAGATAATGGTGATCTTGAATTACCTTCTTCTTCCGGTGGGTCAGATTACTTTCACCTCAATCAAGCTTGTTTGTTTTTTCCTCAATTTTTGTCCTATCCTCGTTGTCCCTCACATGATTTGCATAGATTGGAAGTCTTTCATTGATGATTAGTGAATTCTCACTAATATTTTGAGTTGATTTTTTTGAATTTCCTATACAAAATTAGAACTTTCAAAAGTTAGTGAAATGTCACTAATTTTTTGGGTCCCGGATGTGGTCGGCCGGAGGTGGGGTGGTGGTCGGCGAGGAGGCATGAGTTGATTTTTTTGAATTTTTTGTACGAAAAATGAGAACTTAAAAAAATTAGTAAAATGTCACTAATTTTTTGGGTTACCGGAAGTGGTTGGCCGGAGGTGGGGTGGTTGTCGGCCAGACGATTCAATAACATGGTCGGCCGGAGGTGGGGTGGTGGTCGGCGAGGAGGCATGAGTTGATTTTTTTGTATGGAAAATTAGAACTTTAAAAAATTAGTAAAATGTCACTATTTTTTTGGGTTACCGGAAGTGGTCGGCCGGAGGTGGGGTGGTTGTCGGCCAGGAGGCAGGAGTTAATTTTTTTGAATTTTTTTGTACAAAATTAAAACTTTTAAAAATTAATGAAATGTCACTAATTTTTTGGGTCGTCGGAAGTGGTCGACAAGAGGTGGGGTGGTCGGAGGCAAGAGTTTATTTTTTTCAAATTTTCTGTAAGAAATTAAAACTTTTAAAAATTAGTGACATTTCATTAATTTTTTTGGTCTTTATATTTGATTGTAAAAGTTTATTGTCCTTCTCTTTAAAAATGTCCAATATTTTGGATTTTTGGCTCAGTGACCCTTTGTTTAAGTCCTTTGCTCAATTAAAGCTTATTTTCTGAAATACATAACCAATTACAAGAATTGGTTTTCTCATATCAGTTTATGACTTGTTTGTTTTGCTCCTGGGTGAATACTTGAGTTCGCTCTGCTACACCATGTTAGCTAGCCTTTCTACTGGGATAATGAATTTTTTTGACATAATTACAAATTTAGCTCACAAATAAAAAGGTCAGATTGTGATAGAAGATGAGGACAAGAATTCAATGATTAATGAAAAATTCATGAAGTAGCATAATGTTGAAATACATAAAGGGCTGAAGCCCACCAAGAATAAAAGCGATACGTTTTTTTTTCTAAAAGAGGCGATACCTTGAAAGCATCTTAATTCTTATGCAGCGTTACGCCCCAATTTCCAAGCCTTCACAACATGGGCAAGTGAATCAAAAGATGACCCTCCCAAATCCAAAGCAATACGTGCGCTATCTCGTAGTTCTTTAGCCCTTTGCCTAAGAATCTTGCCTTCTTCGCCTTCCATCACCAACCTCACAACCCTCTCAATCTCCTCCCTCCCGACAACCTCCTTTCCCAACTCCACGACCGGCCTCACTGCCACCCCCACCTCCTCTGCAAGTTGTGCAGCATTCACCTTTTGCTCTGCGTACAACGGCCAAGTAATCATTGGCACCCCTTGGACTACACTCTCCAACGTTGAATTCCACCCGCAATGTGAAAAAAAGACTCCTGTGGATGCATGGCGAAGCACGGCCACCTGTGGGGCCCAAGATGGCACAACGAGGCCAACTCCTTCCATCCTCTTCACAAACCCTTCTGGCAAATAAGTTTTTGGATCATCCTCTTCGCCACCCGCGCTAAAAAGTGTTCCCATGGCGCTTGTGTCATTAGGCTTACGAGCTACCAAGATGAAATGTTGTTGACTGAGTTCCAACCCAAAGGCCAACTCAATGAGTTGCTTACTCGACAACGTTCCTCCACTTCCTAGAGCAACAAAAAGCACTGAATCGGGTTTTTGCTTGTCTAGCCATGATAAAATCTCTTTGCCTGATTCCGTAATTGGTTCGTCCTCTCTGATGAGTGGGCCAATAGGGTGAACCGGCGGTGTTGGTATCTTTAGAAAAAATGGATTTTCTTTCAGTGCAAGAAGCGGGACTGGTTCAAGATCCTTCCAGCTGTTTGTCAAAATGCCAGCAACCTTGGATAAACGGCTCATGTGGAGAAAGAACCACTTGTAATCGTCACTTTTTCTGTCATGAACCTATAAAGAAAAAGAATCAGATTGATGTTATGAATTCCATCAAGCTGAGCTGCAAAATTATATATTGTTAATACAAAGTTAAGAGATTGATGTTATAGTTTGTCGAAAATATTACAAATCAAAGGGGTGCACTAAGGGACACACTAATAGGGTTGTGTGTGAGGATTTCTCTTGATTCACCATCAATGCCATCGTATATTCAAACTGAGCTATGAAGTAACTAAAAACACCGCACACATCCAAGTATGCATCTTCGCAATCCCAAATAAACTCTTTTTTAGGGTGGACAAAATGGTATTAGTAAATGTCAAAAATATAATTGCAGAGGCTAATTTAAGATAAGTTTGAAAATTTATGGACAGAATGTAAAGACAGTTGGTCCCACAATCTAAATGCCTCGGCTAGGGCTACAAGCGAACCCAGTTGCTCGTGGTTGG
Organism: Vaccinium vitis-idaea; assembly: GCA_963854785.1. NCBI lineage: Eukaryota > Viridiplantae > Streptophyta > Magnoliopsida > Ericales > Ericaceae > Vaccinium > Vaccinium vitis-idaea. Next base: position 32,708,309 of record OY978226.1, on the reverse strand, counting down.
CTCGGGTAGTAATCGAGCCAAACTCAAGTTCTAGTTTTAGGATCGTTTACGAGCCGAGTTTAACACTCTAAACCTGGCTCGGCTCGTTTATAGAGGCTCGCTTAGTAAATGAACCTTACTTGGCTCATACAGCCGAGCTGAACTTGAACTCATGTTTTTTACTCATTTAGTAAACAAGCCGAGCTCAAGTTCGACAAATCTCGACTCATTTCAGCTCGTTTGCACCCTAGTGGCCCTAAACCATAACATTTTAGAAAACCTGCTTCAACAAATCTGGAGTGCGAATGGGTCTGCAACCAGGTACTTGAACTGGTCCGGGTAGATCCACGAACTCGCCCTCCGTTTCCCGGTCCAGCGTTGGAAGGTACAGAGAGAAAGCAAGAAACGACATCGAACAAGTGAAAAACGAGTAGACCGGAATCGAGAGCTCATCACAAACTTCAAAAGCGTCGGTACCAAACATGTCGATGATGAGGGCGACGGGTCGGGTCAAACCGAGGAGAACGGGTCGGAGGGAGAGTTTGAGAGAGTGTTGGATCATTAGACAGAGCGAGGTGAGTCCAGGTGGGATGTCCGCGACGAGATTGGACAGATCAACGGGAGGGAGGTAGATGACGTGGAGGCCGGATGGAACGTCAGAGGAGCAGAGGAGGTTGGTCTTGGCGGTGGCGAGGGGGTCGGCGGTGGTGATGACGAGGAAGCTGACGTGGAAGTGGTGGTGGACTGGTGGGTGACGAGGCGTTTTGCGAGTTCGAAGAATGGGATTGTGTGGCCCATTGCTGGGCCTGAGAGGAAAGCTACGTGGGGTTTTGTGGATTGGCCCAACTCCATGTTGTTTTTTTGTTAATTAAGATTAAAAAAATTAATCTCGCGGTGGGGGAGCGGTGGTTGGTCTTGGCGGGGGGAGGTGGTGATGGAGGGTTTGGAATTTATTCACTATGGTCCGTAGAGCTCAAGAGCTTTTATGATGAGGCTGGACTGGAGACATCCTCGGGGCATTTTCAAATCATATTGAATGTAGGAAAAAAATCTCACCTGTGGGGCATTTTCAATCACACAATAACATCCTCACAATCACATACTCCCTCCGTCCCAATTTTATAGTCCTTTTTGGGGATTCCAACTTAATAAGGGGACATAATAATTGTACTTTTGAAAACATGTTTTTCTTATTTTACCCTTCAATCATTACACTTTCTTACTTTTTTATTATTTTTAATTTCAAAATATAAGGGTATAAGAGGAAATTATTTAACAATTACCATTTAGTTTTCAAGTGGGACAATATTTTTGGGACAACAAAAAGCGTCAACTGAGACTATAAAATTGGGACGGAGGGAGTATAACACAAGTGGCGATTCACAATAAATTCAATAAAATCCCCTCCTAATATTCCCACCAAAATCCCTTCCCAAAATCCACCGACCAAAATTTCAAATTTTTTATGCTACAAATTTTGTCTTTGAATATATTGGAATGTATTTTTAATATCTTTCTATTTGTACCATTTTTATAAAAATATGTTGAAGAATGTAAAAGATAAATACATTTTAAATAAAATAAATAGTGCAAAACTCATTTGAAGGATGTTTTTCGTTTTTGAAGTGGGTTGGAGATGCTCTTACATATAAGATGATAGTACAAAATACAGTACGAGAAATATCTATCCCGGCCATAACTCCATAGCTAACACTCAATCAAGTGAGAGAGACATTCAAAACAAAGAAAAAGAAAAATAAAAAAAAACCATATGAGATAGACAGCTGCTGCTGCTCATGACCCATGGAGAGGACCAAAGGATACTGGGGGATGTTCCAGTAGGGTGATTTTTAAATAAATTGATTTTTTATGTGATGTATTGTGAAAAAATAACTTACTTTAATTTAATTTTTTTTTTTTTGTTAGTGGAACATCACGTGCACCTTTCACTGTTAGAGTTTAAGACCTGTGTAGCTCCCGAGATTTCAGCAACAAAAGAAAAAATTGAGGCCAACTTGCTTTTTGCAAAGGCTGAATATTGTTTGCCACATAACGACATGCCACGTCCTCAGTGACTCCGCTCGAATGAAGCTGTCATCCACTTTCGAATGAGAGAAAAAGCTTTCCACAAACAAACACGAGATTTGCCAGAAAGCACCATTAACGATTCAGAAAATTAAAGAATGCTCTTTGACCAGTAACAATGCAAAAAATACTTTTATCGTCCTCCTATGAGATTAACGGTAGAATTTTCCTTTTGAATAATTGAATGTCTGAATGAGCTTACGAACAATTTGATTCGTCTAAAAACCTCGATGCTAGCGAACAAAACTTCTAGGGGCCATCAAAGTTTTGTTTTAAGGAAAATGCTAATCTCCACTCTAAAGGTGAAGGATAATATGTAAAAAATGTATCGATATCCGAGAAAATGTATTGATATCTGAAAATTATATTAATATTCGTGAAATATGTATTGATATATATTCAATTTTTCTTTTGTCACTACATGCATGTTATCCTCCACCTAAATAGATGCAATTTAATTAGGGGTGGAGGCACCCTAGGGTTGGGGTGGGCCCTGGCTCTCCCGCAATTTAAAAAATGTACTGAAACAAAATTAAAATTTAGATATAAATTAAATTTTCTTTGCTCTTTTCAGCGCTGGGTTACTCGTTTGAAACTAAAATAAATGTTTCTAACAAAATTTGAACAATATTGTTATAGCTATAACAAAACAAAACAAGCATGACCCACTTATATATTTAATAAACATGTAAGGATAATAGTTGTTTGTCATTAGGTTCCATGTGAAAACACTAAACAATTAAAGAGAATTAGACGACTTCTTTGCATACAACTTTCATCATAAATACGCAGTGCATTTTTGTCAGCGCTAGATGAAAATTCTAAAGCCGCCCTTAAACTCGGCCCCCCGGAATTCTCAATCCTGGCTCCGCCACTGTTGGTCTTGGCGGCTGGGAGGGGGTCGGCGGTGGTGATGACCAGGAAGCTAACGTGGAAATGGTGGTGGGTGACGAGGCGTTTTGCGAGTTGGAAGAGGGGGATTATGTTTCCCATTCCTTGGCTGGGAGGAAAGCTACGTGGGGTTTTGTGGATTGGAAGAGGGGTTCGGGCTCCCGCTTGCACCCCTTAAGTCCGCCCCTGGTAGGGACACACCTTGGTCACACATACACTTATGTCAAACTGAGTTAATACACTCGCGCTCTGAAAATCTAATGTGTGGGGCATTTTCGATCACACAAATAACATCCTCACAATCACATAATACAAGTGGAGATTAATTAGAAGCACTCAACTCTGATTAGCTGATACAAAAATTTCTCTCCCGGACATAACTCCATATAGCTAACTCTCAACCATCTGAGAGAGACAGCTGCTGCTGCTCATGACCCATGAGAGGACCGAAGGACACTGACCTGTGGAGCTCCTTGTACTGTTAAAGTCACGGACCTGTGGAGCTTTTGAGACACCAGCAACAAAAAGGAAAAATTGAAGGCCAACTTGCATGCTCTTTGGAAAGGCAGAATATTCTCTCATTTGAAAGTGGCTGATGAGTAGGGAGCTTCATTCAAGTTGAGTCACTGAGGACCTGCCAAGCATTCGAAAATTTTGGTTACAGGGAGGGTACCACGTGATACTAGTATGGCATATCTTGGTCATCTAAAAATGCACTACTACAAAAAGGCATAAATTAAGATCACAGTCTTTTGGTGTGATCTTTCACTTTTAATCTCGGTTGAAAAACCGTGATCTAACCTAGTGTCATTAAAAGTCTCCATCTTTCAATCACGGTTCTAGACCGTGATGAAAACTCATGAAAAACTGTAATTAAAAAAAAACTGTGATATTTGACAATATGACATCTCAGTTTTGCCTAAAAACCGTGATTGTTTATAGAGAAATCATCTCAGTTTTTAGTAAAATCATGATTAAAAAAATTAGAAAAACCGTGATGAAAAAAATTTCATTGCTAATTCCAATAGGCATCTAAAAACTACCTTACATGCTAACCTTGCTTCCATCTAGATTTGATCATTTGACCTCCTCTTACACAAGACAAGCAACACCTATCCATTCCACCAGTTATGCATTTCATTATGTTTTTGAACTATTTAATATATATAATGGTTTTTGCATGTCTTTCACTTGCCCATATTAGTTCCTTGAACATTAACTATGATTTTTTCGGCTTTATGTACTTTTATAATTTTAGGGCTGTAAATGAACTGGGCCGTTCGTGAACTATTCGAGGCTCGGTTAGGTAAGAGCTCGTTCGAGTTCGATTCGTCTACTAAACAAACTGAACTTGAACCTCAATATTAGGCTCGTTTCATAAATGAGCCGAACCTGAACCTAAGTGGATTCGGCTCGGTTAGGCTCGCGAACCTGAGGTCAAAATATAATTAATAATACTTTTAGGGGTCTACATGTAAATATTTTATAGTTGAGAAACTTTTATGTAATTTGTTAGGCAAAATCTAGTAATACCTTAGGGTGGTCCACAGTGGCTTTCACGCGCCACAGTAAGCAATTCAGCGCTGTCCTTTGTGGTATGTCCCATGCAATTAATGATGGTTTTCCTCACATGGGTTGAAGTGACGTAAGTTGTGAAGTTAATTGACAAAATTGGCCCCAAACCATTTTCTCCCAAAGCATAAAAATCGTTCATTTTTTTTTAACGGAAAGAATTTGGTGTTATAAAAAGTTACTACAAAAAACTGAAGCGCGTTAATATTTAAATTTTAAATATTTTTTTGTCTCTGTTTTCAAGTTTACTTTTCTTAATTATTACTCCCTCCGTTCTAAAATAATAAATGGGGGGCTTTGCTGTCCGTGGGGGTCGGCAGGCCCTGCTGACCCCATCCGAGCCGTCCATTTTGCTCATCAACGACTCAGATCTTACCTCTCCAAAGTGTATCCAGTCGTCCATTGTTTGATGCAATCCGAGCCGTTGATGCACGAAACGAACGGCGCGGATGGGGGTTGGCAGGGCCTGCCGACCCCCACGGACAGCAGGCCCCCCAGGTTCCTAAAATAAGTGTCCCTTTCGAGACTGTGTGTCAAGCTTATTACTCCCTCCGTCCCAACAGACTTTTCTTAATTATTTCACCAAATTTTTTTTTGACAACACATTTTCACCAAATTTTGCTTTCTACGGTATATAACCAAAAAAAAAAGTCACATGGTTGTAGATCCCTAATTATTTCACCAATTATTACTCCCTCGTGCCGTACCGTGTCTTTTTTTTTGTCGTACTGTGTTGTGCCTTTTTATCGTGTTATGCCGTGCCGTGCTTTTTTTTAATTGTGTCATGTCGTGCCAGCGCGTTTACTTAATCATGTGTCGTGCCGTGCCTTTTTAAATCGTGCCGTTTACGGAACACTAGCAGCATGAAGTAGTAGCATGCTCAGTTCTCTCAAAGGCAATTCCTACAAATATAGAGTTTCAAATCTGAATTTTCCACTTAAGTAGCGGCAAATTAAAGAAAGCAAATGACAATAAAATGAATAGCTTTATCGAGATCTCCTTGTCATTGTTGTCAGATATATAAAGAGAATGTGTACAAAGCAGCTATGAAAACACAAGGTACGGAATGTGTGGGGGTCTCTTCGCCGGAATGAGCTTTCTGAATCTTCTGGGGTGGAATGGGTAGTGGTGGAAAGAATAGAGCACGCCTGAACCTCTAGCTGCTCGCCGGTAGTGATAACCTGCACACGTAGACAAACACGTCAGTGCCTAGCCCGGACGGTGGTGGTCCGGGAAGGCACTCCGATGATTAAGTCAGTCAGCGGAGGGGAGAAATGCACCGGAGATCTAGAAAGAGAAGTAAAGACTCAGAGTTATGAGGGTAGTAAATGAGGAGAGAGGGGATCCCTTTGGTGGTGGTTGCAGTGGGGTATTTATAGGCAGGGAGGGCGTGCCCCACACGCGCTCGGTGACCACCACGCGTTTGTCATTCACGCTCGGAATGACAGTTGATGTGACCTTTGTCTCTGCTGCAGACGCCGCGCTTTGGCTGACGTCACGGCACGTGGGCTCGAGTAGTCAAATCACTTTGAGACGTTCCCCATCGCCCACGTGCTCTTGCAAGCGGCGGTGGGAGAATAGGTGACTGTCGCATTTAATGCTCCATCGTGGAGTGTGTTTCGTGCCCAGTACGCCACCGCCGAATCAAGTATACTCGAGCCCCCAGCATGGCCGAAGTCAACTGACTCGGTACTCGAGCGGCTCGGCATCTCGAGGGTTCGGCACATCGCTCGGCGGAGCCCTCGAGAGTGATCCGAGGGCTGAGCATAGAATGCTACGACCTCGGCACCTGCCCGTTCGGCAGACATCGTTCAAATCTATATTCGTCTAGAACCGCACATCTGCGCTCCTCGCCGAGGGCACCATGCGATCGGCGCCATTGAGGAGGATGGATCTGCATTCAGATTTGCAGATTCTGAGACAGTGACCCCCATGAACCCGGCCGCTACAGAATGAATACTACGGAATGAATAATCAGAATGTGTACAAAGCAGCCATGTATGAAGTGTTTTCTGGGGTTGAATTGAAAGAAAATAGTCAATAAATTGAAAGAAAATAGTTGAATTTAAAGGAATCAAATTTAATTTGTATAATTTATAATTTTCTATAACCAAATTTAATAAAAATAATTCTATAATTTAGCCCGTGCCAGGCCAACTTTCGTGCTCGTGCCGTGCCATGTCCGTTCTACTTCCGTGTCGTGCCGTGTCGTGTCATGCCAACTTCCGTGCTCATGCTCGTGCCGTGCCGTGTCGTGCTAGAATAAAGTCGTGTCGTGCCGTGCCTCGTGCCACGTTGACTTATTATTGTGGTAGATTTGTTTATTTTTGTTTAATTTCTTGATTATTGTGGTAGATCTATATGTAACATTGTTTTGAAACATATCTCTTTCCCCTCTCAGTTTGTGTTCTAAATTGCTAACGAGCCCCTACCGAGCATGATTCGAGCCTAAATTTGGCTCGGTTCGGCTCGTTTGAGTTTAACGAGCCCTACTGAGCCGAGCCCGAGCTTTGAAATTTTTTCACGAGCCGAACTCGAGCGCACTTGTTTAGGCTCGAATCGAACCCGAGCCTGACTCATGCCTTAACGAACTGATCTCGAACCTCATAGGGTTCGGCTCGATTCGGCTCGTTTACAGCCCTAATAATTTCCAAGCTTGTTTGAGAAAGTTTAATTTTTTGTTACAACGACATGTTTTTTGGTTAAACACATATTCTACGAGTTTCTGACAATAAATTTTTTGGTTTAAAATGGATGTCCCATCTTTCAATTCAGTAAAATTTCTTTCCATCGAAATATCTAAATCGCTATTCTCTTTCTCAGCATAATTGTGATCCTCCAACTCAATAATTTTAATCAAATTGAAACTGTTTTCCCCATAAAATTTTACTTCCAATCGTTCTCCAATATCCTCACATTTTGAGCTTTCTTTAGCTAGACAGAAAAATAAGAAAGATCTCAGTTTTTGTAAAAACGTGATAGAAAAATAAGAGTTAGATTTTTTTATCACGGTTAACCACATAAACCGAGATGAAATAAAGTTTTATTCTCGGTCATATATAAAACGTGATTAAAAATAAAAATGAAATTATCTCATCTTACTTACAATCACACTTTTTAAATAATTGAGATTAAAGCTCGTACTTACAATCACACTTTTTAAATGACTGAGATTAAAGCTTAATTTTTTATTTTCAATCATGTTTTATATACGACCGAGATTAAAACTGTATTTCATCTCGGTTTATGTACTTAACCGTGATAAAAAATCCAACTCATATTTTTTTTTATCATGTTTTTACAAAAACTGAGATCTTTCTTATTTTTGAAGCGTGATTTTTATACCTTTTTGTAATAGTGATGCAACCGACGGTCCAGATTGAAATGCTGAGCGGATTTTAAAAAAAAGAAAGAAAAGAAAAAGTGTGTTTCAATCCGGACCGTTCGATGGATCGAATGTGCTGCACGGGTACCAGATCACTCATACGCTATTTGCACCCAAGTTTTTTTTCCAGAAAACAAACAGGAGATTTGCCAGAAAGCACCATTACCAGCCGTTCACAAAATTGACTTAAAAGTAAAAGTTAAGTAAGTGGCCTCTTTTACTTTTTGTTTTAATAATTGAATGTCAGAATGGGCTTACGAACAGTTTTGATTCGTCTAAAAACCTCAATGCAAGCAAACAAAAATTCTAGAGAGCCATCAAAGTTTTGTTTCAAGGAAAAAGCTAACCTCCATCATTAGGGTGGAGTGGAGGATAATGTGAAAAATGTGTATCGATATTCGCGAAAAATATATTGATATCAGTAAAAATATATTAATATATGTGAAATATGTATTGATATTCATTTTTTTTGTCACTACATGCATATTATCCACCATCTAAATATGTGGAATTTTGCAAGGCCCTTGTTTTACCCGTGGAAGTCGAGCCAATCGCACAAGTCCGGGGTTTTCTAGCAATCACAAACAATCAAACATCCTATCTAAATTCCGATAACTGCTCTCTTTACTTTTTCAAAATTTGTTTCAAAATTTAAATTTACTAGATGTATAATAAGTGTGTGTGGAGCTCACACACTTGTGAATGTGAGTGTGTAAAAATGGATAGTACCTAAACCGCCCACAACCCGAAACCTGCTATTTTTTGCTTTCTTCCACCTTTACTCAACCGAGAAACAGGATAGAACAGACTGCTGACCTTTGGGTCTGATTGGGTCGGGCTGGTTGGTCCATAGGCGGCTTCACCCTTGACAAATTAAGGGTGGTCACCTGAACACCTTCAAAAAAAAAAAAAAAAAGTTTTTGAAATACATGTAAATTTTTTAGTTTTAGACAAGTATACCCATTGTTGAACACCCAGCACACCAATATTTGAATACCCTACACAAAAATATTTGAACACTCAAGTTCAACAAATCAATTCACAAATCAATTTTATGTAATCAATCCAACTAAAGTCTAAAGTCTTTCCGTAAATGGTCAATTGCTCACTCTACCTTTTATATTTTATATTACATGTAAATTACATCGGATTTTGTTTGAACATTTACTCTGATACTACGAATACTCATCAATCCTGATAATTCACAATGGAACCCTTATTACATCAGCTCAAAACAAAGTACATGCTCTTAACGACAAAATTAGAAAAATTGAGAGAAAAAAGTATCTATTATATTGATATTGTCTTGTGACTTCTCTTTGAGTGACAAACAACTCTCTATACACAAAAAAAAAAATAAATCCGTGCTAACCTATTCGCCATACAAATTTCTACAATAAATACTAGTATATATGGGCCCTAGTTTAATTTTACTTGTCCCAAGAACAAAGAATTTGCGAAGAATTTTTTTGACATCTTGTGTATTTGCGTATCATCTGGTTACATTGTTAATTTACACTACTATATGACAATGTGCTGGTATATATAAGTTAAGAGTTAAGGTAAATCTTGAACACCCTATTCAAAATTTCTGAAGCCGCCATTGTTGGTTGGACTTTTGCACAGTGCACACTGCTACCAAAAACAATCATGAAAAATGTGACATGCGAATCTCAACAATTTAAAAAGGTTTTTAGGTGAGGTTTGGCCTAAAAAGCCAACTTAACTTATTTTTTTATTTGATTTTTTTTTTGCGTTTGTTAGTTTTGCATATATATTTTTTGAGTATTATTGGTTCGTCTCGGCGAGAGGAATCCAAAAAGGTAAAAGATTATGACTAGAACTTTCAATTTTTTGAATAAGATCGAAAAAAGTGTAAAAAGCTGACTTTTTAGCTTATTTTTGTCTTTATTAAAAAAAAATTATGATTAGATCATAATTTTTTACTTTTTTTATTCCTCTCGCCGAGACAAACTAATAATACACAAAAAGTTGATGCAAAACTAAAATACACAAAAAAAAAAAATCAAATATAGACAAAAAAATAAGCCAGCTAATCTTTTAGGCCAAAAGATAAGTTAATTTGTTTTAAGTCCGTTTCTAAATCAAAGCTTATTTTTCTGAAAGACATAACCAATAACAAGAATTGGTTTTCCGTATCACTTTATTGGCTTCTTTGTTTTGCTCCTGGGTTGAGTTGCTCTCAGCTCTACATGTCAGCTAGCCTTTTTTTTTTTTATCAGCATGTCAGCTAGCCTTGACATAATTAAAAATCCAGCTTATCAAAAAAAAAAAAAAAAAAAAAGGGAAAAAGAAAAAAAAAGTCAGATTGTGATAGAAGACGAGGACAAGAAATTCATGAAGTAGCATAACGTTGAAATACGTGAAGGGCTCAAGCCCGGCAAATACAAGAGACATACGTTTTTTTTAAAAAAAGGGCCGATACGTTGGAAGCATCTTAATTCTTATGCAGCGTTACGCCCCAATTTCCAAGCCTTCACTACACGGGCAAGTGAATCAAAAGACGACCCTCCCAATTCCAAAGCAATACGTGCGCTATCTCGGAGTTCTTTAGCCCTTTGCCTAAGAATCTTGCCTTCTTCGCCTTCCATCACCAACCTCACAACCCTCTCAATCTCCTCCCTCCCAACAACCTCCTTTCCCAACTCCACGACCGGCCTCACGGCCACCCCCACCTCCTCTACAAGTTGTGCAGCATTCATCTTTTGCTCTGCGTACAACGGCCAAGTAATCATTGGCACCCCTTGGACTACACTCTCCAACGTTGAATTCCACCCACAATGTGACAAAAAGCCTCCTGTGGACACATGGCGAAGCACGGCCACCTGAGGGGCCCAGGACGGTACAACGAGGCCAACTCCTTCCGTCCTCTTCGCAAACCCTTCTGGCAAATAAGTTTCTGGATCGTCCTCTTTGCCACCTGCACTATAAAATGCCCCCATGGCGCTTGCGTCATTAGGCCTACGCGCTACCAAGATGAAATGTTGTTGACTGAGTTCCAACCCAAAGGCCAACTCAATGAGTTGCTTACTCGACAACGTTCCCCCACTTCCTAGGGCAACAAAAAGCACTGAATCGGGTTTTTGCTTGTCTAGCCATGATAAAATCTCTTTGCCTGATTCCGTAATTGGTTCGTCCTCTTCGATGAGTGGGCCAATAGGGTGAACCGGCGGTGTTGGTATGTTTAGAAAAAATGGATTTTCTTTTAGTGCAAGAAGTGGGATCGGTTCAAGACCCTTCCAGCTGTTTGTCAGAATGCCAGCAGCCTTGGGTAAACGGCTCATGTGTAGAAAGAACCACTTGTACTCATCACTTTTGCGGTCTTGAACCTATAACGAAAAAGAATGAGATTATCAATCGTTATCAATTCTATAAAGCTAAGCTGCAAAAGTTATTAATTGTTAGTACAAAGTTTATAAGGGATTGATGTTATAAATTTTTATAAAAAGAAAATGGTTACAGTACACACTCATTAAAGGTGTAAAACATATGCACCTATTGTATGGTACAGATTGTGCCACCTTACTGGCAATCGTAACATTTTTTTAATTTTTCGTGACTTTTCAACAATATGATTCGTAACATTTTGGTGTGTCTCATATTTTTTATAAACAAAATCGTAACTTTTATAAAAAAAAAAACCATAACTTTTGTAGGTGTGTATCATACACACCCAAACAAGGGTTGTGTATTTCAGCTTCTTCCTATAAAAAAATATTACAAATCAAGGGGTGCACTAATGTACACACAATTAGGGGTGTGTTTGTTGCATTTATCTTGATTCCTTAATTATCAATGCTATCGTATCTTCCAACTGGGCTATAACAAATTAGAAAACCTGCTCCAACAAATCATGAGTGTGTATGGGTCTGCAACCGGGTACTTGAACCGGTCCGGGTATATCCACAATCTCGCCATCCGTTTCCCGGTCCAGCGTCGGAAGATACAGAGAGAAAGCCAGAAACGATGCTGAATTCGTGAAAAACGAGTAGACCGGAATCGAGAGCTCATCACAGATTTCAAAAGCGTCGGTACCGAACAAGTCGATGACGAGGGCGACGGGTCGGGTCAACCTGAGGAGAACGGGTCGGAGGGAGAGTTTGAGAGAGTGTTGGATCATTATACAGAGCGGGGTGAGTCCAGGTGGGATGTCGGCGATGAGATTGGATACGTCGACGGGAGGGAGGTAGATGATGTGGAGGCCGGAGGGGACGGTGGAGGAGCAGAGGAGGTTGGTCTTGGCGGCGGGGAGGGGGTCGGCTGTGGTGATGACAAGGAAGCTGACGTGGAAGCGGTGGTGGGTGACGAGGCGTTTTGCGAATTGGAAGAGGGGGATTATGTGGCCCATTCCTGGGCCTGGGAGGATAGCTATGTGGGGTTTTTTGGATTGGTCCAACTCCATGGTGTTTTTTTTTAATTCTTTTGAGAAAAAAAAAAAAAAATCTCACGGCGGAGGACAGGTGGTTGGTCTTGGCGGCGGCGGCGATAGAAGGTTTATCTATTCACTATGGTCTGTAGAGCTCAAGAGCTTTGTTGGTGAGGTTGAAGACATCCTTCTTGTAAATATATAGGCAGGGACTCAACTTGGTCACAGGGACACAACTTGGTCACATACTTCTTTCAAAATGAAATGCGTTAATACGCTCTCGCTCTCAGTGTTGGGTCCATAAAATCTACGTAGTGGGACACTTTCCAATCAAATTGTATAAAAAAATCTCACGGATAGAGCACTATCAAAAAATTACCAAACACTATAACGAGTGTGGGTGTGTAAATGGGTGTGGTTATATCATTTTTGCTCTCCCATTTGCAGTTGTCGAGGAGAATTACCGCCGAAAGTCGATTTCGTATACATAAAGCTACTAACTACAACTACGGTCTACTTGCGTTAGAAATTTCTAATTATTACTACTTGTGTTTTTCAATTAAAAAGCAAGCAAGAGAGTTTTTTGAAAGAGTCGCGCGGGATGAACAAGTCATAAACCAGAGGCATAAGCAAACACAACATTTATAATTATTTTATGATTGCCTCGTTAAGTGATTTTCTTGCTTTGTAATATTGTATATAGAAATATGCAACACTTGCTGAATACAACGAAAGCTGAACCACCATTTCGAATTAGTCATTTTGTTGTACAAGTCATTTTCTCCAACAATCCAGACTTCTTGAATATGTCATTTTCTTGGAAGAAAAAAACCTTCAAACATTGTCATATACTCAATTCCAGTTAATGAACATTTTAAAATGGAAAATTCTAAAATTAGCCCACTTGGTTGTCGTTAAGGTTTTAAAAGGTATATTGAAATGTGTGAAAAATGTATAGGAATGTGTAAAAATGTATAGAAAAGTGAAAAAAGTACGACGGAGTGTGTTTTTCTTTTTGTCTTCTTATTGCCTTATTGTCAGCCCAATGGTCTGTCAATAGAAAGACCCATATTTTGCAATAGTAGAAATGTGCAGAATAAGAAATAGAAATCAAAAAAGGAGGTCTAGAGCTACTTTTGGATTTTGGCGTGGAGTTTCAAAATTAGGGAATACGTTTTCTTATAATGGATTTTCTGAGAGGCCTCCCAAACAAGCAGAATATGATAAGGATCAATGTGAAAAGACGATAAGTAGTCGCCCAAATAGCCTCGTAATCGAATGGGATTCTAACCTACTTATATCTCTCCTACCAAGAACCGTTGACCAATGAATACTCATATCACATTCATATATAGATAACTAACCAAACAAACAAATTCAAAAGGGAAGCAAAATAAAATGATCATAACTATTAGTGTATGAAAATCCTCTTTATGTTCATTCCTTGTGATGTTCCAAGACCCTCTATGCATTCATTTGTAGCTTCACTTCTGTGGAAACTTTATATCCATCTCAAAATCAATTGGCAATAAGTGGTGATATCCCAGCATATATTAAGTGATCATTCATTCCACTCCTAAGCAATGTGCGACAATATTTCTTAACATCCCCCCTCACGTGCAACCGCATTTGAGGTCTGTCACCTGTGACCACTTTTTGGGTCCTATCATCGTGCAGCCTTTTTGCTGGTCTGTTATCGTGGGATGTGGATTGTAATTTTTTTTTTAATGTGGGGTGGAATGGGGCCCGCTCTGATACCATGTGGAAACTTTATATCCATCTCAAAACCAATTGGCAATGAGTGGAGAGTTCCCAGCATATATTAAATGATTATCCATTCCACTCCTAAGCAATGTGGGACAATATTTCTTAACCTCATTCTTTCAAAACCTTGTGTACCAAAGCAATCATAGATTTAGCAACTCATTACACTGGAAATAGATGAGAATAGATAAATTGTATCTAGAAATATGCAGGTAAGTTTGTTTATTTAACTTTGGAATCTCAGCATTAACCAACTTGCTTCCACCGGCGGTGGAAATAATTTGAACTTTTACTACCATTATGCCAAGATATTACTTTTTCGTCAAGAGTTACAAAGAAGTTTCCCCTCTTGATGACACCTTGTTTGCGTGTCATTTCCTTTCTGTTTAGCGAATGCTTGTGCCTATAGACACATCCCCACATAAATTGACTAAGCCAAACAAACTCAAACACTAATCAAGAGCAAAGCAAATCCTAAATTGGCAAATGGGTAGAAATGACATGTTTCAAGGTGATGGAAACATAAATCATGAATTGGGGTCAGTTATATGAATTTGTGTTTTTGCATTGCTCTGTCATCGATAATTTCTCAATAGTTTGAGAATTTTCTTACCATTGCATACAACAAATGTAACAAGTTTTCTCATTGGATTTTGAGATTTTGCATCTAATATATGAGTTTTCCTTCTCATTATTTACTGGGAAAAAATCAGTCAAGAGTGAACAAATTGACAATTGATAAGTTTCTCATATCTTAAAGTGAGATATTGCACAAATCGAATGAAAAAAACATCACATGTGTATAATGCATAATGTGTTCGAATACAAAAGCCAAGTAATTAACTACAGGGGCGACACAATTAAGTATCCTGATTTCTTTGTGTCTTTATGCTCCAATTTCTATTACAGTATAAAGGAGTCGTCGAGACCAGTATCCACTTCAAAATTCAATATGGATCGAATATCAATTAAAATATGATCAGTATAAATTATTTTGATATTAACTGGCTATGAAGCACCGGTACGCCGGAAAACTCGCCGTACGCGTACCGGGTACGTACCGGGTACGGGTACGGCTTGGGTACGGCAAAAAACGTACCGGATACGGCAAAAACGTACCGGGTACGTTCGTATGTTTTGGGTACGCCATGGGTACTGCTTGGGTACGTTTGGAAGAGAGAGAGGGAGAGAAAGAGGGGTACGTTTGCAGAGAGAGAGAGAGAGAGAGAGAGAGAGAGAGAGAGAGAAGGAGAGAGAAATTAAACTTGCCGGAGTCGCCGGAGGAAGGCGAATCAGTCGCCGGAGGAAGAGGAAGCAGTCGCCAGAGTTCCAGGCGTCGAAGTCGAAGTCGGCGTTGGCGTTTGGGAAGAAAGAGAACGAACAGATGCGGAGACTGGATCTGACCTAACTATTCTTCTGCGTTTGCTTTAAATATGTTACCCAAATTACAATTTCACACCTCATTGTTTAGTTTATTACACTGAGCCCCCTGTCTTGTTTCTTCTGCGTTATTTTGTTTCAAATAGTTAGCCAATTACAATTTTGCACCTTATCTTTTAGTTTATTACTATGGAGCCCCTTCTTGTTTCTCTTTTACATATACCTTTTACATCTAATAATGAAATATGGTAATATATATATATATATATATAAAATTGCCGTACCCGTACCCTACTTTTTTGGATTGTTGCCGTATCCCGTACCAGTACCCGTATCGTACCCGTACCGCGTACCAGTACCCGTGCTCCGTAGTTAACTGGTTTGATTCAATATGACCAGATGTTTTATAATTAGGGGTATTTGCACTTACACCCCCTGTACTTTGACCGATTTGCAAAGACACCCCTTGTACTATTTTTTTAGGCACTTACACCCCTCCAACTTCAGACTAAAGTGCAACACGTGGATGCCGTTAACGGAAGCCACGAAAAGTCTTAAATGCCCCTTCACAACCCCCAACCCTCAGTCATTTCGTCAAAAACACTTCTCTCTCTAAAAATGCAGCACCCTCCTCCTCCTCCTCCTCATCCTCTCTCTCTCTCTCTCTCAATCTCCCCTTATCACAAAACGAGCAGGAGAATGTCGAAAGATAACTTCATCCGAATGAGTTCTTCCCTAGTAAAGCTGCCAAATTCATTTTCAATAAAGCAAGATTACCAACAAATAAGCACTCGCAAGATTTGGGTTGAAAACATACATTTGGGCATTATGAGCATTACCCAGAATCATTACCCAGTAAAACAGTAAAAGTGACCCGGAGCTAGTGAATTTGGATATACAAACAAACATGGTTACATACATATATGTAGATGTATATTGCCCTTTTTAGAATTTTGTTCAAAATTTTACCTGGTAAACGACAATGGTGAGGAGAGCTATGAGGATGAAGAAGAACAACAACCATGTGAATAGATTCCCCATCGAATACTTTTGATTCCTTGAATTCGTCACAAAGTGCCTTCAAAAAAGTTAAGAAAACAAAAGGAAATACGAGCACAGTTTTGACGAGGAACTTTTGCAACGATGAATTAAGTAAATCGAGGATTGGAATTTGGGAATCGAAATGCGGTGTGGGCTAATGGGTTGAATTTCGAGATTGGGTCTTTGAGATTGAAAGAGTGAGAGATGATCGGACTTCAAAGGCTCTCTCTCTCTCTCTCTCTCTCTCTCACTCACTCACTCACCATGAGGAAGTAAAGAATCCTGGGAAGTGAAACGTGACCCAGATAAAAAAAATAAAAAATTGTTCAAGCTTGGACAGCTTGAAATGGTTTGTAACAATTTGTACTTCTGGTTTTTAAGGAGAGAGGTTCAAATTTTAGTTTTTATTGGGTAGTGACTTTTACATTCCATTTGTTTGTTTGGGTATATACATTCCATTTTTTTGCAACTAGACCAAAAAGGCAACGTGAGACTATCCTTTGCATTATACTCGGTGGGCTCATTGAACTTTGAATTGATGGCATTTGGGGAGGGAGGAGAGAGAGGAAAGAGGGTGAGGGTGGGAGGATTAGGGGTGGAAGCGAGAGAGAGAGAGAGAGAGAGAGAGAGAGAGAGAGAGAGAGAGGAAGTGTCCTCTGTTTTTTGTGAAGTAGAGAGCTCCCATTAGATTATAAATGGGCATCAGGGGCATTTGTGGCATTAAATTAGTCATTTTGGAGGGAAATTTCCCGCCTCTTTCTTTTCCGTCCAAGTTGACAGAAAAACTAACGGGAGGGGTGTAAGTGCCTAAAAAAATAGTACAAGGGGTGTCTGTGCAAATCGGTCAAAGTACAGGGGGTGTAAGTGCAAATACCCCAACTATACCTCTTATAAAAGTGTGAGGAGTTTGTCGACTTTTTGTATATACCCAAATTACCCTTCCCATTTTTGCGAGTTGGAAGCGGGGGATTATGTGGCCCATTCCTGGGCCCGGGAGGAAAGCTATGTGGGGTTTTGTGTATAAAAAATGCTAGTCACACACTTTCAACCACACACCCTCTCACATGGGGTGGGACCCAGCCCATGTGGGACCCACCCCATGTGAGAGGGTGTGTGGTTGAAAGTGTGTGGCTCTATCACTATTCTTTGTGTATTGGCCCAACTCCATGATGTTTTTTTTTTTAAGATATAAAAAATTAATTTCGTGGCGGAGGAGCGGTGGTTGCTCTTGGCGGCAGTGGTGGTAATGGAGAGTTTGGAATCAATTCACCATTGTCCTTTGACCTCAAGAGCTTTCAGCCTTTTATGATGAGGCTGGAAACATTCTCCTTGTATATATGAAGGCAGGGACGCACCTTGGTCACTCACTTCTCTCAAAATGCGTTAGTATGCTCTTGTTCTCAGTGGTGGATCCAGAAAATCAACATAACAGTTTTCAGTCATATTGTAGTAAAAAGTCCCACGGTTAGAGCACTGCCAAAAAATTACGAAACTGATGCATTAACTACGCATAAAAATATATAAAGCAGTCTTTTACAAAAAAATTCCAAACAACACATTTCATTATTTTACACATGAAAGTTTAATTTTTAATGATTATTAGGAAACTTAGAACATATTTAGGGTTAATACTAATGTAATTTAATAAGGAGTTTATAATAGAAAAGAAGTAGAAAAGTAGGGGTATCAAAAGCCCCTTGCTAGATCCGCCTTTGCTTGCATCCGTTTTTTGTCCTCGCTTACCATAGAAAAGAAGTAGAAAAGTAGGGGTATCAAAAGCCCCTTGCTAGATCCGCCTTTGCTTGCATCCGATTTTTGTTCTCGCTTACCACTTACATTATGGATTTAGGACTGGTTCGATTATAATGAATGACATATTAGTTGAAAAATAATAACTGAAATCTACTTTCTTTTTCCTCGTGCATTTTAAAATTTAACATTATAAGTTTCATTGTTATTGGATTACATATCCGGCCGCCTCAGAAATCCACCCCCTCTCCGGCTGCCAAACTGGCTTTAAAGGTTCTAAAGTAATCAATGAAGAAAGTACGTAGTGAACACAAGTACACAACTCGATTTATCTCCCGGCTATAACTCCATAGCTAACTCTCAACCATCTGAGAGAGACAGCTGATCTACTCATGACCCATGGAGAGAACAGAACGACACTGAACTGATGCTCTTGTCTGGTGATAGAACTCAAATGGCTCAAGGTGAGTGTAGGCATGTAAAATTTCTAGCCTATCACAAATCGCCACGTGTTCCTAGGGCACGCAGTTTGGCCAATTAAATGTTGCCAAGTGTCATAGGTCAAAATCAAATTTTCACGGACGAGCCAATTAAATGCTGCCAAGTGTCCGTAGGTTAAAAGACCAAGCACGATAACTGGCCAATCAAATAATGCCACGTGTTTACAAGTCAAAAGTCAAAGACATGTGAAAGGACCAATCAGAGGGCGCCACATGTCAAAACGATGCAGTAATTTATTTATCAAGTTTGGCCAATTAAATTATGCTACTTGGTGAAATAAATTATATATCTCATTATATATAAATATCTTTCCCAAAATAAATAAAAGAAAGATATTTATTGTATTTTAATTATTTTCCTTTAAATAAAATAAGGAAATAATTAGAGAGAAAGATATGGAAAGAATTGTAATCTTGCCATAACTCTCCATCTCCCCATCCCTATAAATGGAGGTGCCTTCTCTCATATTTGACACACATTGAAGTGATCTAGATATTGAAGCTTCAACAGCTCTGAAGATCAAGCGTCAAAGCCCTTCAGAATTTCTTCAAGTCTTCAACAATTCCAAGGCATCCAAAGCTCTGAAGATCAAGCCTCAAAGCCCTTCAGAACTCCTTGAAGTCAGACACACATTCAAGCATCCAAGCTCCAGAGGTCTGAAGATCAAAGCCTCCAAAGCCCTTCAGAATTCTCCAAGCCCACATCAAGCAAGACGGTTCTCCGATCAAAGCTTCAAAGCTCCGAAGAACATTCAACCTTCCATCAGTTCTGAAGATCAAGCTTCAAAGCCCTTCAGAATCCTTCAAATCCACATCAAGCAAGACGCTTCTTCAGATTAAAGCTTCAAAGCTCAGAAGATTGCTCAAGCCAAATCCACAAGCCATCAATCTCCTTCTACCAAATTGAAGAAGATCTCCAATTCCGATTTGAGACCAAGCTCCCAAGCCCTCAAATCAACATCTGCAAATCCGCATCTCCTTCTACCAAATTGAAGAAGATCTCAAATACCGATTTGAGAAGAAACTCCACAGCCCTCAAGTCAACGGTCATAAATTCGCCATCTTTTTCCAACAAAATTGAAGAAGATCAAGCAAATCAACTTGAGAAGAAGCTTCAAAGCCCTCAAGTCAAAATCCGTCAAATTCGTCTTCATCTTCGCAAATACTGTAGATCTCGCCATTTAATTCGAGAACAAGCATCAAGCCCTCGAATCAAACTCTTGAAGAGAAGAATCAGAGGATTATTTTCATTCATAGAAACTGTTACAGAGATTGTAAACCCTAATTTTTCAATCAATAAAATTAATTTTCTTTGGTCAACATCTTTCCGTCTTTTTTGTAGACTCGAAATTTGTGTGATACAAATTTTGGCACGCCCGGTGGGACAATCTCTGCCTCTCATCTTTTCTCTTTCCAAATCAACTTTGAAGCTTACACATATTATCAAATATGTCTGGAGAAAATAAGACTGCATCGTCCACGACACCAAGCAAATCGTGCATCATCTCAAGCATGTTGGGGGCAAAAGAAGTCAACCGTTCGATGGGTGGACAAGTGCTCATGCAATCATCTATCTTCCAAAGGTCGACGAAAAGCAACAAGTCTGTACCTCCCGCTCCTTGTGAAGATCTACAGTTCAAGTCTGCTGGTTGCCCAGATGATGAAGTCATGCCAGTCATGATGGTGCAATCGTCTACCCTTGAGGAACAAATTGCTACGTTGACCAAGACTGTTGAAAAGCTTATTAAGTATGATCAACAACAAGGCACTCAACTTAAAGAGCTTTCAGTTAAGGTAGATCAAGTGAGAACGTCAAGGTGTAACGCGGAAAATTCTTCTGAATCTATTACTAAAGAAACTCCACGCGAAGTTCTCAAAACTTCGTTTGAAGCTGCTAAAAAAGAAGTCTTCAAAACCTCGCAAGAAGCTACTCCAGAAGAGATTTTCTTAGTTTCATGCGAAGGCATTTCACACAAAGTACTCAAAGTCTCAACGAACTCAGAGACTTCAAGTAACAAAATTCAAGTCTCCAATAAAGGATTGATCCATGTTGATCAATTGAAAGAATTCATCATGGGGGCAATTGCTGAAAAAGATGCGAGGAGTTCTCAAGTTTTTCGGTCATACACCAAGCCATACACGCGGAGGATAGAACAACTGAAGATGCTAGAAAATTACCAGCCTCCAAAATTTCTGCAATTCGATGGAATGGGCAATCCCAAGCAACATATTGCACACTTCGTGGAGACATGTAGCAGTGCTGGAACAGATGGAGATTTGCTCGTCAAACAATTTGTACGATCATTAAAAGATTATGCTTTTGACTGGTACATAGACTTGGAGCCGAATTCCATGGACAGTTGGGACCAATTGCAGTGGGATTTCCTCAATAGGTTTTTCAGCACACGGCGCATTGTCAACATGACTGAACTTAGCAACACTCATCAACAAGAAGGTGAGTCAGTCATTGACTACATCAATAGATGGAGAAACTTGAGCCTCAATTGCAAAGATCGCATGTCAGAAACCTCGGCCATTGAGATGTGCACCAAAGGAATGTGTTGGAGCCTTCAATACATTTTGCAAGGCATAAAACCAAAGACTTTTGAAGAATTGGCCACACGAGCTCATGACATGGAGCTTGCTGTTGCAATTTCTGAAAAAGAATATGACGATGATCCAGAGTGGCAAGATGAATGGCGTCAAGAAAACTCTTCTTCAAGTGAATTAAAAACAAGAGGAGAGCCTTCCTTCGAAGAGTCTGATTCTTCTGTTGGTTCACCAAAATCGGAGTACAACTACGACGAGGACGGAGATGAAGCAACGTCATACTCGATCACGATAGTCTTTGAGCCTTCAAGCCTCATAACTCCACCAACTCAGCAGGTTAATCCTCAAAGCACATCAAATTCAAATCTTCTCCTGGATAAGAGTTTAAACTGCATGTTACTCCTCCCCGACGCATGAGCCTAAACTGCGAGTTGCTCCATGACGCATGAGCATAAACTGCATGTTACTCCTGGCCCGCATGAGTTTAAACTGTGAATGGAAAATTCAAAAAAATAAATTTAAAAACGAAATCAAAAAAAGAAAATAAAAAAATATGAACTACGTTTGACTTGATCCCTTTGGGGTACGTAGGCAACTTGGACTAAAATTCTGAGTTCAGTCAACCAAATCAAATAACGCAACATGTGATGGATTGCATGGACGGATTGTTCATTTGACTTTTCAAAAGAACTGGTACATCCTTTGTCTCATCGTTAAAATTGAGACTCCAAGTGGTCCAAACAATGCCATGTCAAAGTGTCTCCTCCAGTTTCATGGATGATTGAAGGAAGAAGAGTTGATCCCTTGACGTGGATTGCTTCTCCTATGATGCCTCCAATTCCGTGGGTGTTTAGCAAACAGAGTTCTCTTAGTTTGGCCTGCCTCTTCTATGGTCCCTCAAACTCCATAGATACTGCACTGCAAAAAAAAAAGGGGTTGCTCTCTTGCCTTTGCTTGCTTCTGCTACAATCCCTTCAACTTCTCAGGTGATGGCAGAAGGCCGCTCCATTGCCTTGGTGTGCAAGGTAGAGTAGTTCGCTTGCATTGACCTGCTTGTTACACGACTCCTTCAAACTCCATGGATGATGGTAGAAGGTAGAACTGCTCCTTCACCCTCCTTTGCTTTTGATTTGGGCACTCCAACTGCATTGTAGAACCTTCCGTGCAAGGCATTGGCTTCGCTATCATGGAAAGCTTCAAGTTGACAAGCTTCAATGCACTCCATGGCGTGGCATCAACAAGCTTCAATATCTAGCAGGCTTCATGCTTTAACTCCATGGCGTGGCATCAGTAGGCTTTAATATCTAGCAGGCTTCAAGCTTCAACTCTATGGCGTGGCATCAACAGGCTTCAATATCTAGCAGGCTTCAAGTTTCAACTCCATGGGGTGGCGTCAGCAGGCTTCAATATCTAGCAGGCCTCAATATCTAACAAGCTTCAACTCCATGAGCATTAACAGGCTTCAATATCTGGCAAGCTTCAAGGAACTTCGTAGTGTGGCATCAACATGCTTCAAAATCTAGCAAGCTTCAAAATCTTACAGGCTTCAAAATCTGGCAGACTCCAATATCTAGCAAGCTTTAAGGACCTTCCTGGTATAACATAGACTTACTTCACCTTTGCGGGTCTCTTCCTTGGCAAATTCTAATTAGAAGAGGTAGAAGCTGCGAAGCCTTAAGCTCGAAGAGGTAGAATCAATGGCGCAGCCTTAAGCTCGATGAGATTGTTACGAAGCCTTAAACGCGAAGAGATTGCTGCGGAGCCTTAAACTCGAAGGTTGTTGCGGGGCCTTAAACCCGAAGAGAGAATGCTGCGGAGCCTAAAACGGGAAGAGATTGTTGCGGGGCCTTAAACCCGAAGAGAGAATGCTGCGGAGCCTAAAACTCGAAGAGAGGTTGCTGCGGAGCCATAGAACTCGAAGAAACGGCGGAGCCTCAAAGCTCGAAGAAAAACCAGAGGCCGCAGAATTTCAAGCCAAAGAAGCTAACAATTACAAAGCGTCAAATCTGCGAAGAAAAAAAAAGCAATTTAAAGAATGGTTGTGTAAATAAATCCAAAGCACGATTATAAAGAAAAAGGGCCAGAGTGCTAGCCAGAGTTTGGGGATTTAAATTCAACCAATTGGTCGGTAGCCGAGATCAAACTCCTTGTACCTGCAAACAATAAAAAAATGGGTGCTGGATAATGTAAATTGAAGCAGAAAGGTATTGCTTCGCAAGTACATCAAAAACTCGTAACAGTGTTAGTAGAATCATGTGGACAACAGTTGAAACTATCCTACTAATCTTGCAAATTATTGGCTGCAAAAGTACATACCTAGTGTTTTGACTAGTCATAAGCAGGAAGGTAACAGAAAAACGTGGTGTTGCTTTGTACAAGTTTCTGATTGGACCAAGGAAAAATGAAGTTTCAAATCAAAGTGGTTCCCTCCTGGCTCCTGTTACGTGCAATCAAGTTCATGCTTCGAAAATCACGGAGTTACGGCCAATTACTAGCTTGCGATTGTTATGCAAAATTTCATATTGAAAAGCTCAGCAAAAGCAAGGCAATTTCATGTCCGATATGAAGTAAGAGTCACGCTAAAAAAAAAGCGCCGCGTTGCTTTCAAAGATGACTAAAAAAAAATAGCGCTACGTTACTTTCAGTGTTTGGTTCAGAGAAAATAAAAGTTGCTTCATACCACGAAAAATCTCGGGGTTGGGCGATTAAAAGTCGGTATGTTACATGGAGTAGCAGTACGAAACAAGATGGACCAGTACTTCTCTAATAAATAAAAAAAGCAAACATGCAAGGAAAAAGCAAAAAAGAGTGATGCTGCTTTGCTAAGGTATGGAGCTAATGGCTACACTTGGTGAAAAAAGTAGGCTGCATGGTGTGCTCGGTACAATTGGAAGCAACAAAAGAAGAGACAAAATAGGAGGGCTTGCCCGACTAACCTGCAAGCTAATTAACACCTCTGAGTTTGGTTGCATGAAAAATTAGTGTGGTGGCTCCAATTTATAGGACCGGTTACGTAGAATTGTAAGTCGGCAAAGGGAGTTCACTTAGGAAAAGACATTACTCTCCTAATTCAAAACTACTTTCTCACCAAGCAAAAACTAGGCGGTGCAAAAGAAAGGAAACTAGGCCTTCTAATTTTCTTGTACTCCCGAAAAAAAAAAAAGGAAATTCGCACGTTAATGAATTGCCGAAGTTTCCTATGGTGTTCGATTTCAGTTGAGACTTCTCTAGCGGCAAAGAAGAAAATAAATTCCTTTTCCTACTCTGATTCATTTCAAGCGGTGGATCCAAATGTCCTAATTCAATCTCTCCCAATCCTTAGTTCCCTAATTCAAACACACTTGCATGTGTTCAAGCGGTGGATTAAATTACCAAAAATGTTCAACCGGTGGATTTTCTCAAACCGAAAATTTGAGACGCGACCACGTGATGGATTCGAAAAATAAATTTAGTGGGCCAAAGCCATGTTCGTTCACAAAAGGAGGAGTTGTAATTTTTGATTTTATATTTACCTAACGCGGGTTTCAAACACTGGGCCAAATTTTAGCGCGGTCTATAGGTTAAAATTCAAAATCAAGTTGACATCCAAAAATGTGAAGGCAAAGATCACCGAATACCCAAGTATTTGGCATGAAATCAAGTCCAATTTTTCAGTAGCAGAATCAAGTCAAGTTTGTTCATCGAAAAGGCTTTCGATTATTTGGACAATCAAATTCTGTTGCATCAGAAGATGGGAACGAAAGTTTTTAACTCGGTCCACGAGTTAAAATTTTGCAAATCAAATTGACACCAAATGTCAAACAAAAATTAATTGCCGAATACACAAATTTTCGGAATCAAATCAAGTCAACAAGTCGAGAATCACTCATCCTCAAGCATGAGCAACTCTCGAGGGGGCATCTGTAGGCATGTAAAATTTCTAGCCTATCACAAATCGCCACGTGTTCCTAGGGCACGCAGTTTGGCTAATTAAATGTTGCCAAGTGTCATAGGTCAAAATCAAATTTTCACGGACGAGCCAATTAAATACTGCCAAGTGTTCGTAGGTTAAAAGACCAAGCACGATAACTGGCCAATCAAATAATGCCACGTGTTTACAAGTCAAAAGTCAAAGACATGTGAAAGGACCAATCAGAGGGCGCCACATGTCCAAACGATGCAGTAATTTATTTATCAAGTTTGGCCAATTAAATTATGCCACTTGGTGAAATAAATTATATATCTCATTATATATAAATATCTTTCCCAAAATAAATAAAAGAAAGATATTTATTGTATTTTAATTATTTTCCTTTAAATAAAATAAGGAAATAATTAGAGAGAAAGATATGGAAAGAATTGTAATCTTGCCATAACTCTCCATCTCCCCATCCCTATAAATGGAGGTGCCTTCTCTCATATTTGACACACATTGAAGTGATCTAGATATTGAAGCTTCAACAGCTCTGAAGATCAAGCGTCAAAGCCCTTCAGAATTTCTTCAAGTCTTCAACAATTCCAAGGCATCCAAAGCTCTGAAGATCAAGCTTCAAAGCCCTTCAGAACTCCTTGAAGTCAGACACACATTCAAGCATCCAAGCTCCAGAGGTCTGAAGATCAAAGCCTCCAAAGCCCTTCAGAATTCTCCAAGCCCACATCAAGCAAGACGGTTCTCCGATCAAAGCTTCAAAGCTCCGAAGAACATTCAACCTTCCATCAGTTCTGAAGATCAAGCTTCAAAGCCCTTCAGAATCCTTCAAATCCACATCAAGCAAGACGCTTCTTCAGATTAAAGCTTCAAAGCTCAGAAGATTGCTCAAGCCAAATCCACAAGCCATCAATCTCCTTCTACCAAATTGAAGAAGATCTCCAATTCCGATTTGAGACCAAGCTCCCAAGCCCTCAAATCAACATCTGCAAATCCGCATCTCCTTCTACCAAATTGAAGAAGATCTCAAAGACCGATTTGAGAAGAAACTCCACAGCCCTCAAGTCAACGGTCATAAATTCGCCATCTTTTTCCAACAAAATTGAAGAAGATCAAGCAAATCAACTTGAGAAGAAGCTTCAAAGCTCTCAAGTCAAAATCCGTCAAATTCGTCTTCATCTTCGCAAATACTGTAGATCTCGCCATTTAATTCGAGAACAAGCATCAAGCCCTCGAATCAAACTCTTGAAGAGAAGAATCAGTGGATTATTTTCATTCATAGAAACTGTTACAGAGATTGTAAACCCTAATTTTTCAATCAATAAAATTAATTTTCTTTGGTCAACATCTTTCCGTCTTTTTCGTAGACTCGAAATTTGTGTGATACAGTGAGCTACAGGTCATGAGGATGCCCCAATTCGTTAATTGTGTGTTTATTTTTTATGGGTTATTGCCTCATCCCGAGGAGAGAAATTTAATAAGTAAAAAATTATGAATCAAAATAATAATTTTGTTAATAAAGATAAAAAATCCAAAAAACCTGTCCATTTTGGATTGTTTTTGTCTTTAATAGTTGAGATTTTGATCTTAATTTTTTACTTTTTAGATTTTTTTTTTAGACAAACTAATAATTTATAAAAAAAATGCAAAACTAATAAATGCAAATTTTTTTGTATAAGCGAAAAAAAATCCAAATGAATTATTTTTACCAAAAAACCCCTTCATTCCCATGAAGGACGAGCCGTATTTTGTTCCAAAATTACCCCGTGGAGCTCCGTACTGGATGTCAATATTGCTGACGCTCAAACATTTCGTAAGACTTGTCATTATCTCCAACCATATTTCTCCAATCATTTAATGGTGACAAATTTCTCACTAGTATAGTTTTGTAATTTAATAGCATAAAAATTACAAGTTTCTCACACCATGTTTTTTTTTTTTTTTGGTGAAGAGATAGAAGAATGCATTAATCAAAACTCGAAAACAACAAACAATCAAAACCTACAAAAAAAATCTAAAAAAGAATTTTTTTTTTTACAAATTACAGATCGCTGGAGCCTTCGCCGCAGTTGTCACGCCACCGCCGATGATTGAAGTCTGTATCTGGAAACTAGATCCGGCTCCCCTTTGCCCAACAATCGGCTTCAGTCACCCATGCAAAGAGGAGAGTGTCATTCGCAATGGGGGGTCTCCGGAAACCAAGTGACCAAGCCATAGAGAAAAGGAGTGAAGGAGAGGAGGAGGAAGAAGGTGGAAGGTGAACAAATAATGGGGCATTATTCCTACACATTCACAACCTTATAGTTGAAATCTCATTCAAGGTGAACAATGGGAGAGGACAGCACCAATGTCATGTCAAGGTGAACAAAGGGAGAAGACATCTGTACAAAGAAGTAAATCCAATGCATTGGCATTGATCGAAATGGTCATGTTCTGTAGTATGCTAAGATAATGTTTGTGTTTCTTTGTAGAGGCTATGTGTGATAACCTTATTTTTTTCATAAGATTCGGAATGTTATTTTCAAGAATTTTTTCACAAAATTCAGACATCGCAGTCAATCTTAAAATAATTTTTATAGTTCACATTAAAATTTTGGAATTTTTCTGAGAACGAATCCTAAACAGTGTAACCAGGCACGAACCGTTTACACATCGTTGGTGAGATATTTTCTTTTTTCCCCCGGTTTATAATTAGGATGATCGCATCCTGCCACTCTAGCCTTATCTTCTAAACAATTTATAGGCAAAAAAATTGGTTGAATTTAAAGAAGGATGGGGTATCCACATTTAGTTTTGTCTGAAACTTGTCTTGTTTTCTCCATTTTATATCTACCTCTCCATCAGATCACTTTGCACTCCCACCAAAATACTCAGTGGCGGCTCCAGGAATTTTTCTAAGGGTGTTCATAAATTCTTATGGTCTACTACCTCTATAAACCACAACTTGATATAGACAAAAAAAAAATCCATTAATATCGACAATGCCGCCCAAAAACAACGGATAAAGATATAAAGTTTATTACAATTGCCCTCGACGAGTTTTCATATTTTGAAACCGTTGCATAATAGCCTCGTTATCAACGGTATCAAATACATCACTCTCAATATAAGTAACTAAGCAATCATTCATCTATTGATCTCCCATTCGAATGCGCAAATTGCTCTTTATATACTTCATCGTTGAAAAACTTCTTTCAACCGATGCAGTGGCGACAGGAAGAGTCAACACTAATGTCACAATCAAATAGACCAATCTATATATGACATACTTATCTGTCTCCACCAACTTTACAGCAAGTTCTCCATTCCTTTTAAGCCCAACTAATCTAGTATCAGATCTCATAGCTACAATGAAATTTTGAAGTTGAATGTCCAATGCCATTAAGTCCACCTTAGAAAAGTTAGATGGGTAGAGTTTTGCGAGACGGATCAACTTTTTCATATCAAATGCCGAAAATGATAAAAACCAAACAACAAAACCTAGGGTTCATTACAATATGTAGGGGTCCGGATATACCGAGCACTTGGATTGCATGCAGAAACAATAAGAGACACCTCTTTGTAGTCGCCGAAAGACTATCACTGAGGGACTCGTCGGCGTTATGAGTCAACACACTCAAATGGAGCATAGTGGGACTTCGACCCACTACCTCGGCAAAGTGCCGAGACCCATCCTGCATCTAATTCATTTGTGGCCTTTCATGGTTAATATCAAAAGACCTCGGGGAGTATCCGAGGGGTGACACAACTAACTTCGCAACGCGGAGATCTGCCGAAAGACCAATTGCTGAGTCAGCAGAGCAGTTAATGCGGCATGTGATTGTAACAAACTGTGATCATGACAGATGACGTCACCGAAACGGTTATGACACGCGTCAAGACCTTACTGGAGGCACGCATTCGCAACATATTCTTTCGGCCTCGTCATCGTGACGTCACCCGAGCGGTTAAGTCACGTGACGAGCATGGCTGTGCTTGGAGGCCAAGCCAAGGCTCACCTATAAAAGGTAAACTTCATCTCCTGAAAGAGGTACGCGAAACTCTCTCCAAAACCCTAGATCTACATTGCTTTCCTATCTCTTTCCCTCACTTACTAGGCCGTCGGAGTGCCGTTCTGGACTCAACGGTCCAGTTCGGCGCTAACGGTTTGCTCAGTGCGCAGGTCTAGGTTCTACTTGAGAGAGAGAACACCGCCTCCGTCGTTGAACACCGCCATCAAGAGCAATCGGAGAAAGAGGGCTCCACACAATATATTATCAGTTTATCACATTACCTATGAGAGAGAGAGAGAGAGAGAGAGAGAGAGAGAGAGAGATAGTGAGGTGGGCTTGGAGACTGAGTCACTGAGAAGAAATCTTGGAAGTCGGAAGAGACAAAGGGGCAGGGACTTGAACTCCACTGCCTTCAGTCGGTCGGTCAGAGACTCTAGAAGAAGTTTATTTTTTGTAAGTGAAAGTCGAACAACTGATTTGTTTGGGTGGTATCAGGTCAGGGTATGCCTTTTAGCCTTTAGCTTTTTCGGTACTTCATCTACCTTATTTTTATTTGGGCTTTAATTATTTGGGTTTCAATTTGAATTGAACTTGGGCTTTTTTTTTTATTGGCCCAAGTGTTCAATACTTGGGCTTTTTTTTTTGGGCATGACGTTCAATTTATTGGGGCTTTGGTGTTCAATTTAATTTTGGTAGGGTGTTCAACAATGGATTATCCAAAAATTTCTACATGTATTCTAAGGAATTTTTTTTTCTTTAGGTGGTCATGTGACCATTGAAGGCACAAGGTGCCGTCGCCCTGAAAATACTATTATATACTCTCTCTCTTATCCCTTCCAAAGACTTCTCCTGCCACACCTCATTTCAGCCAACTCTATTGCCATCTCTACTGCTGACCAACCTTTGTTCCGCCGGATACCCAACAAACTGTTTTCGCTCACATCAGGCAATTCTCTCTCTCTCCTCATTTCGGTAATTTGTTCCTCCTACTTGACTCCATTACCTTCTGCTCATAAAAAAGGAAAAAAAAAAAAGAAGAGAAAAGAAGCATGGGACGTGGCAGCCATGGTCACCACTGCCATGGCCGCCCAAGATGTAAATCCTCTGCCATACTTTCTATCTTCTCAAAGTTTCTCTTTCTTTTCTTTAAACCTTCTAACTTCTTCTATTTACTTTAGGCGTAGTATTAGTTGATAGGATTTATTATTATTAAATTAGATGTTAATAGTAAATAGTTATATGGCCGATAACAGGTTTGAGTGTTGGCCAGTAATTCGTACACGCGGTTTAGCTTTGGTTCACACTAAAGAGGTGAGTTATGGATATACTTTGGCTACACGTTGTTTTGAGTTTTGAGAATTTAGTATCTGTATAAAAATGCTTATTAGTTTAATTAATAAAATGGAGACTCAGTTTTTTTAATAAATTCTGCTTAGCAACCTTTAGGTGCCATATGCCTGAGGTGGAGTGGTGTAATCTGAATCTGGTATGGTTTAAGGCTTTAAGCCCCATGTGCCCAGATGGACTATGATCTTGGGGATGGCAATCTGGAGTATAGCACTCTACCAAGAACAGAGTCCAGAAATGGGGTCTAGCCACAGATGATGTTTGTGTGTCATGCGGGAATGAGGTGGAAAATATTGACCATCTCTTTTTTGCTTGTTTGTGTGTTATATGCAAGAATGAAGCATAGAAGTCCTGTTGAACTTAATAGTAAGGAGTTGGGTTGGATGGGGCAAAACAAAAATGGTGATGGCATGGCTAACACCTTATACAAAGTTATAAACTTTTCTTTTGCTGCTACTTTGTATCATGTTTGGAGAGAGAGGAATGCCAGGATTTTTCAAAACAAAGGTGTCTTTCCCTTTTCTTCTTCTTTTCTGCTTGTGGAGAGGGATCTGGAATTTCCGTATAAAACCTCAGGGTGAGTTTTCCATAGTTCGTGAACTGAAATTCTGATGACTGTGTATCAAAATACTCCGTAACCAACTCTAAAATTGCAACAGCTTGTATTGGTCGGTTTTGTGCTCAATTTTCAGAGTGATTTTCTTAAGGTGAAATTGCGTGTTTGTGCTGCAAAAACATAGGCTATATATACGTATACGCATAGAAGAATGAGGTCAATAGAACTCAACCAAGGGTTTGTTCCTAGGTTGAGTTGACCAAATTGCCATTCTATTGGGATAATGATTTTTTCTCAAATAAAATCCAGCTTACAACAAAAGAGTTCAAAGGTGATATACACAACGGTTACAAAAGTTTGATCTTTATTGAAATTCCGTAAAATTGGAAAATGTACGAAAACCAAAGCCAAGCAAATACCGAGCCGACACGTTGGAAGTATCCTGATTTCTATTTGGTGCCATGCTCCAATTTCCAAGCCTTCACAACACGGGCAAGTGAATCACAAGATGACCCACCCGAGTCCAAAGCGATTTGTGCACTATCTCGCAGCTCTTTAGCCCTCTGCCTAATAACCTTGCCTTCTTCACCTTCCATCACCATTCTGACCACCCTCTCAATCTCCTCCCTCCCGACCACCTCATTCCCCGGCTCCACCGCAGTTTTCATCGCCACCCCCACCTCCACTGCAAGTTGTGTAGCGTTCATCCTCTGCTCTGCATACAAGGGCCAAGTAATCATTGGCACCCCATGAACCATACTCTCCAACGTCGAGTTCCAACCACAGTGTGACAAAAACCCTCCCGTGGACGCGTGGCCCAGTATCGCCACTTGTGGAGCCCATGAGTTCACCACGAGGCCAACTCCTTCTGTCCTCTTCACAAACCCTTCTGGCAAATAAGCTTTTGGATCATCCTCGTTGCCTCCCGCACTATAAAATGCCCCCATGGCACTCGCGTCGTTCGGCGTACGGGCTACCAAGATGAAATGTTGTTGACTGTGTTCCAACCCAAAGGCCAACTCAGTGAGTTGCTTACCCGACAACGTTCCCCCACTTCCTAGAGCAACAAAAAGCACTGAATCAGGTTTTTGCTTGTCTAGCCATGTTAATATCTCCTTGTCTGATTCTGTGATTGGTTCTTCCTCTTTGACAAGCGGGCCAATTGGGTGAACCGGTGGTGTGGGTATGTTTAGGAAAAACGGGTTTTCTTTTAGTGCAAGAAGCGGGACCGGTTCGAAATCCGTCCAGGTATTTGTGAAGATTCCAGCAGCCTTGGGCAAGCGGCTCACGTGGAGAAAGTACCATTTGTACTCATCACTTTTTCGGATCCGAACCTGTAGTGGCGAGAATGAACAAGTTATTTCAACGGACAAAATATTTATTCAAAATGAAATGAGAAAATAGAAAAAATTAATTTCTTCTACTAATATTCAATAAGTTATTATTATTTACTATAGCGCTAATCTTTACGATTTCAAAACTTTGCATGATGGATTCACTTAAATTCTGCTACTAAAAATTGGAAGGAGAAAAGTCTTTTCGAAATCACTTAAATTCTTTATTAATCTAAGTCCGGACCAGTAATCAACGGACCCAATACGTACAGTTCGGTTTGGTTTTGACCGAATTCACGTTCATAGATTTTTTTGGACAGTCCTAAGTTGGGACGTGTCTACGCCAAAAGGAATCAGCCCTGAATTCTCCTGCCCTTGACCAGATTAGTTCCATTATTTAAGCAGATCGAACCAAAAAACTCTTTGGGATCGAAAAAATCAGTGTTATGAAGTGGAAAATCCACTGTTAAATTAAAACAAGTCCAAAAATTGAAATGTACATTCAGAGGCCAAATTAAAATGATGATCCTAAAAAATGGACGGAGGGAGTACTAATTTTTTTAGTTTATTGGTATGTTCTTTTGTAATGTCATCTTTACATATTAAAAATTGTGAGACTGAGGGGTAGGTCTAGTTTTTGTAAGTAACATCGTTGAGAGAGTTTTGATCTCTTCGAAGCTCTCTCAATACATTGCTTCTTTTTTTTTTGTAGTGATTTCATTTTTTATGTTTATGATAATAAAGTTTTCGTTATCGGTCAAAAAAAATTTGCGAAAGACACGCACAAACGTGCACTATTAGGGGTGCAAGCTGAGCTGAGCTTTGGTGTGTTCAAGCAAAAAACACAAGCTCGAGCTTGGCTGTAAACAAGCTCGGCCAATATAATGAGCTGAGCTTTGGATTGTAAAGCTCAACTAATTAACTAAACGAGCCAAAACTTGCTCAGCTCTATTACTATACGAGTCGAGCCGAGCCTTGACCTGGTCGCAAGTAAGTCGATTCGTTTGGGCTGTGCACTACTACTTAAAACACACTCACAATAAGGTGAACAGAGACCCTACTTGTTACTCCCCCCGTCCCATATTTCTTGTCCAGTTGCATTATTCACAGCACCTCAAAAAATTGTTTATATTTTCAAATATATAATATTATATATATATTTACTATGAATCTTGTTTGATAGCTCTCGATGAGTTCTATTAAACAAAGTTTTCAAAATTGTAAAAAACATTATAGATTAAAAGATATAAGCAATTGAAAAATGACACGCATCCCCGTAAATGGACAACAAATTTGGGACGGAGGGAATAGTCTAATTTATTAAGTGTTTTCGTAGCACGGCCAGTGCTTCGGGTTACTCAAACATCACACATTTTCGTAAAATTCATAACAAGTCTATAAACACACATGTGTGGGACTAAAATGATCTGAAACAACATGTGGTGGTGCTCCGAAGTTAATGAATAATTACTCGTTTTTGTATTATAAGTGCACATAGGTGACGTGTATCTAAAGTAACGTTGCATGTGTCCTTTTTCGTTCTAGCATTGTTGCAAAATCAAACCTGATCCAACAAATCTTCTGTCCGTATGGGTCTGCAACCGGGTACTTGAACCGGCTCGGGTAGATCCACGAACTCGCCCTCCGTTTCCCGGTCCAACGTCGGAAGATACAGAGAAAAAGCCATCAACACCGTGGACGCCGTAAAAAACGAGTAAACCGGAATCGAAAGCTCACTACAGAAATCAAAAGCCTGGGTACAAAACAGGTCGATCACTAGAGCAGTGGGTCGGGTACTTAACCCGAGGAGAACGGATCGTAGGTTGGTTCGGAGCGAGTGATCGACCATAACACAGAGCGGGGTGAGTCCGGGTGGGACATCGGCGAGGATATCAGACACGTCGACGGGTGGGAGGTCGATGACGTGGAGGTCGGAAGGGGTGGCGGCGGAGCGGAGGAGGTTGGTCTGGGCGGCGGGGATGGGGTCAGCGGTGGTGACGACGAGGAAGCTGACGCGGAAGCGGTGGTGGGTGACGAGGCGTTTGGCGAGCTGGAAGAGGGGGATTATGTGGCCCATGCCTGGGCTTGGGAGGACGGCGATGTGGGGTTTTGTGGATTCTTCGTCAGCCCACGCCATGGTTTTTGAGGTTTTGTAGGCTTTGAATTGAATTTGCAGTGATTCACTCTGTGGAGTATGGACAGTAGAGCTCAAGAGTCAAGAGCTTTGATGGAGATGGAAAATAGTAGCATGCTTCTGTATCTATATATATAGGCAGGGGAAGACCGATTGTAATAATAGTTCAATTTTTGAAATTTTTCCTTGCTGTTTAAAGTAAAAAAAAAAAAAAAAAAAAGAGCGATTGTAATTTACTATTAGGTAGGGAAAAGTTGTCCATCTAAAATTATTTACAACTACTTTTAACGCGTCATTAAGTGATTGTTACACGGGCAAAATAATAAAAACCGAATATCATAATCCCTCCGTCCTAATTTATTTGTCATTTTCGGGAGTTCGTGGCGTTTTCAATTGATTATATTTCTTAATTTACATTGTTTTACGTAATTTTAAAAATATTGTCTCATAGAACTAATTGAGATATACAACAAGATGTATATTGAATATAAAATTCATTACTAGTTTAAAGTTATAACTAGTTTTTTATCCGGTTAGAATAAAATAAGGGATCAAAAATTGGAGACGGAGGTAGTAACCACCATCTCACTATTCTCGTTCATATAAAATGCCAATTGAAAAATAATATTTCATCGGCAGTGGCGACTCCGAATTTTTTGATTAATGATGTTATTAAATAATTTTATTTCAAAATCAAACTTGTCATATACTATATTGTGAAATATTAATAGAGTTGTAAACTAAATAACCAAATCTCATATCATAGACATAAGGTTTTTTTTAAAATTTTTTTATTATATTCTTAAATAAATATTAGTGTTGTACAATTTTTTTGACTTTATGTACGTTAAGTTAAATATTTCAATATCAGTTTTTTAAGTCGAGCAACAATGCTAACATTTAATGTTGAGAAAGCGTGTTGAAATTTTGTGAAAAGTGTAAGTGTAAAAAAAAAAGTAATTTGAAATGTATGTTTTTTATATTGTGTATCGTTTTGTTTTGTTTTTTATTTTTTTGTGTGGGTGCGCGCTTAGTGGAACAATACCCTTCCAATGAATACGTCGTCACAAAAAGAGTAGTTTATTTACAACTACTTTTAACGCGTCATTAAGTGATTGAGTTCAGTTAACCCCACTAGTTTTACATTAGCGTCGATACTATCCATTGGTCACTTCAGTATTTATTAATCGTTCATGTTTTAGACCCCGTCGACAATATCCGTCACGAAAAAAAAATTAAATAGATCGAATATTGTTTGATTTGTTCCGAAACTCTTTTATTTTTACAGAAAAATTACAGTTTCAATGAAGACGTGTTGCAAAAATGAACAGTCCCGATTATCAACTTAAGCCCGGAAAGAACTCACAATACGGCGGGTAGGACAAATCCTAGTGGATCCTAAATCCTTTTTTTAGTTTCTTTCTTTAACTTTTAGCGAGTAATGGTATTGTGACGTCCCGAATGCGATGGTAGCGGTTGGAGATATGCATCGCAACACTATGAATATCATCCTTAAATTGCATCACCATTCAACTTGTATTGAGCATGCAATTGATTTTTTTTTTTTTAAACGTGACTCATCTCACTCGTACGCAGATAGTCTTAACCAAACAAGCTAATTTTAGGGATATGTTCGTCACTGCCCAACAAGAAACCAGTGCCAACAGCCTCTTCCCTTTTTTTTTTTGTTTGGACGGTGAAGGTTATCTGTTCCAACTTACGCGCATCTCGATTAATTTTCTCTCAATCTGATTAAGATAGGTTATCTACGCCGGAGTTAAGGGATTCACAAAACATTACTTTCTTGCGGCCTACCCAAAAATCAAACCCTGGCCAATTAATTGCGTAGAGACCATACCCAAGTCAACAATCCTTCTTTTAACCCCAAGGGTTTGGCAAAGTGATCTTGCCTTGAGGCTTAGGGGTTTGCTCCCACCTAAGGTTTCAGGTTCGATTTTTCTTACCAGCAAAACTCTTGGGATCACTGCGGGTTATGCCCGGTTATTACCTACAGGGCCTAGGAATTAGTCAAGGTGCGCGCAAGCTGATCCGAACATCTGTTTATAATAAAACAGCCCTTCTTTTCAGCACCAACGGTTCAATTATCAATCAATTTTTCTTTTGATAACTGGATGTTCGAGACAACTTGTGCGCACCTCAATTAATTTTAAGTCCTTGAAGTTAATGATCAGAAAAACGTCCAGTAGCCCCAAGATTTGAAATGTTTGATCGGACAAACATCTTGTTAGGAGTCTGATCCGCCTGAGGTTCTTCACATGTGCGTGTAGGCCCAATCTGTTGGGGAGTATCCACGGAGTCCACTACATCACATGAACCCAATATACATTAAATGACCCATATCCACTTAAAAGGCTAAGCCTTGAAAGTGGTTAGTTATCCAATTATATATTAAGGTCCAACTCTTTTTCTATTTATCCGGTGTGGGACTCTTTCACACATGTTCCTAACAATCTCCGCCTCATGTGTGAACCATACATTGGGCCTAGCTCCTCCTCGATCTAATCCATTTGACTCCCCTTAATTCTTGATCTCTCTCTCTCCAGCACTATGTCCGAGCTTATTTACCGCACTCACTCCATCGAGAGCCACCATACTCCAAGAGAGTCACCTTGCTTGCAAGCCAGGTGCCACACGCACCAGGAATTTTTCCTGCTCCATCGAGAGTACACACTCCACCGAGATCCACCTTGTTGCCGACCACCTACCGCATGCACCAAGAATTTTCTTGCTCCATCGAGAGTTACAATGGATTTTTCCTGCTCCTCCGAGAGCTTCCGTGCAGGCCCACAACCATCGATGCTTCCAGGAGAGTCCGCACATAGATCGTCAGCCATCAGCTCTGATACCACTTGTTATGAGTTTGATCCGTCAGAGGTTCTTCCTGCGTGCGCATAGGCCCAATCCATTGGGAAGTATCCACGGTGTCCGCCATATCACATGGGCGCAATATACATTAAATGACCCATATCCACTTAAAAGACTACCACTTGTTGGGAGTTTGTGCGATGCATCAATCCCGCCATCTCTTCCGCTGCACCGGCGTGCACAAGACCCAAACTTCTGGGGAGTATCCAAAGAGTCTACCACATTTGTTGGGCCCAATATACATTAAATGACTCATATCCGCTTAAAAGGCTAAGTTTTGTAAGTGGTGAGTCATCCAATTATATATTAAGGTCCAACCATCTTTATATATATTCCAATGTGGGACTTAACCTTCACACATGTTCCAACAAATCTCCCCCTCATGTATGAACCATTCATTAAGCCTTGCCTTTTTTTTTTTTGCATCAAACTCCCCCTTGATTCTGAATTACTCCTCTCTGACCCAATCTCCCAAATTAGGCTTCTTTCACACCCACTCCATTGATTCAGAGCTATCCATTACAACACTCCAATATCGAGCCACCTTGCTATATTGGAAGTCACCTGGATATCCACTCCACTCGCTTGA
Source organism: Vaccinium vitis-idaea (assembly GCA_963854785.1). Taxonomy (NCBI): domain Eukaryota; kingdom Viridiplantae; phylum Streptophyta; class Magnoliopsida; order Ericales; family Ericaceae; genus Vaccinium; species Vaccinium vitis-idaea. The sequence continues at coordinate 32,670,281 of OY978226.1, read as the reverse complement.
ATCACTATGCAACAGGCACACCCCATCACCTGCACAATTGGATTTCCCGCTCCATAGAGTGTTCTACGAACAAGCCCATTCATGGCGCGCCGAGAGTCTGCCCATAGATTGTCAGCCATCAGTTCTGATACCAGTTGTTAGGGTTTGACCCTGATCACCATAAGCACGCAACCCATACAAAGATTTGAGGAAAAACTATCTATATGTATATATTCACAACTATATACAATATACATGAAAAACCTCTCTCGGCAGCCACAAACCGGCGTCCCGTCCGTTCAGCCTCACCCCTTCGCTCACCTCCGTGCTCCGACAGAGTATTCGAAGCACGGCTCCCTCCCGGAGGAGGAAGCTCTCGCCTGCTCTCTCTCTCTCTCTCTCTCTCACACACACACACACACACACACACACACACACACACCCCCCCTCAATACAATATATACCCGGGGAGTGTTCCGGTGTGCTGGGAACATGGGAAGGCCCAGGGAATAATCCCCTACTACACGTACATCTCCCTCACATGGGAGACAAAACCCAACACATCTACTCATTGGTTTCTCGTACCCACAAGACCCTTGGGTTATTGTCAATGTTACACCTTCATGGGTACACTCCACTACTGTACAAACAGAATCCCATGTTCCCAACCAGGTAGAATGAATTCTCTAGGACAAAAAAACAAAAAACAAAAAACAAAAAACAAAAAATTAATCTGAGCTCTAGGACAATTCACCGGGGAAAAAAAACTGCTACAAATTATACACAAGGCAATGCTCCATTCAATACTAATAAAATAGTGCGTATTGTTGGCGTCCAGTATATTTTTTTAGTTTCTCTGAAAAATATTTGGCAGTAATCATTTGTCCCGACAAAGAAAGAATATAAAAATATAGCTGTTGGAAAAAGTTTAGAAAAAAAAAAAACAAATAGACAATTTTTTTTTTTTTTGTGTCTCCAGTAAACTTTGATTTAGCTTTCGGTTGTAGTTTTTTTTTTTTTCGCTTTTTGTTGCCTATTTTACCATTAGAATCTCTTTTGGATTATGCTATTTCATTAGCATTGCGAGGGAGTAAACCGATTGCTCCAAATGGGATAAGACCACTCCATCGCATAATGGTAGTTTGATTATTACAATTACTAATCGGTTTCTGTTCAAATAATTGTCGCAGTATATATATGTAATCAAGTCGTTGGGAAATTATCATTACATCAAATCGAACAGTTCACATTCTTATCTTCTTGTACACTAAAACCATGTCTCAACATTCTGTAAAAGTCACGCTCCGAATTGTTCAAAAAAATCTAATCTTTCCCATAATAGAATAATATATCCATTGATTACCAGATCTTTACCAAATTGTTTTATAATGCCTCGGAAAAATATTTAATAAAGGGAGCAGTTAGTGAATTGTCTACTAAGATTTGACATGTTTGTCTTTTCTTCTAAGATTTGACCCGAACCCTAAGACAGAGCTCAATGAAAAAAAAATAAAAGATTAATGTAGTCGACTCCAATTAGGCCTTGTTTTTCATTTGACAAAATGGGAACTTCATAAAATCAGTGGGTTGATTTTAGTAAATCAGAAAACTATTTACTAAAATCAAACCATTTTAGTTAATTGAGACTTAAGGTTCGATTTATTTGGTTTGACCTTTTCTTCTGCCTAATTTCAAGCAATTTTATATATATAACAAGAAAATTTAAAAATCAGCATATTGGACTATCGTTAAGTTAAAGACACTTGCATGGAAGAATTACCATTTCAAAGTTCCTATGCACAGTCAAAGTTCCTGCGCGCGATCACATGATCATCTGGTATGTTTGAAGACCCCTGGACGAAAGAGTTAAACTCTTGCATGTAAGAGTTCTCTTATTGTCACTCTAGTGGACTGACAATTCTCTTTCCCAACTCTTCTTTGATCTGAACACGTTAATCTTAAAGGCAGTTACAATAATTGCACATAAGGCTGTAAATGAATTGAGCCATTCGTAAACTATTCGAAGCTCGACTTGGTAAAGACTCGTTCGAGTTCAATTCGGGTACTAAACGAAGTGAACCTAAACATTAATTTTAGGCTTGTTTAATAAATGAGCCGAACCTGAACTTGACAATATTCAGCTCGATTAGGCTTGCGAACTTGTAATATTGTCACGACCCAACCCGGAGGGTTAGAAATCATGACCGGCCAGTGATACTCAATCACCCCAGGCCTCTTTAAAATCAAACATTTGAAGGACTTTTCTGAAATAATCGAGTTTAATTATTGAAAAAGCGAAAATATTAAACAAAATACATTACATATTCGCCCATTGGCGTTACGTTACAACCCTGTGGCCCAATACTATTGGCACCACCAAATCAAAAGAATTACAATTCGGGAGCACCACAATTGTATTACAAAATGAATATGAATTACACAAAAAAACATCATCATGTAACAACATTAATCAGTAACCATGCCATATCCTTTGAGCCTTCTTTTACCCCTTGTTTCCTGGAATGGATTCATAAAAATAAAACCATTCCAGTGAGTGTTACGAGTTTAACATGGGATTAATATCAAAACATTTAATAAAAAGGAATTATAACACAATTTTCGTATAGGTTCACTGTCAACTTTGCATCATCAAACCACAATTGTGTATCGAACATCTCTTCGAACGGACACCGGTATGTTGGGAGCTACCCAATAATCACAGAGGAAATGATATCAATTAAGTCCTTAGGGCACCCGGTCGTACCCTACCCCTTATTCTCCCTATTCACCCACCAATACGTTCCTCGTCAGGAATAACTCACGTTCAGATGTCCCGATACCAGTCAATCCCTTTCATTTTCAATTAACCCATGTTCATTCCATTTTGAATATCTTTTAAAAAATTTGATCGATTCCATTTTAAAAATCCTCGTGTCCATTTTAATTACTCAAGTATCGAACCAAGCATTTCATATACGTACAAAATATACAAAAATCATGTAACCAAAGTATATTCGCAACTCACCTTTGTAGCGTGAACTGTGAATTACCACCCATGCGAATTTTAATAGCTCACATCAGAACCTTCGGGTCACATAATTATTCTACCGTTACTGCATTTTTTTAATAGAGGCATTGGTTGGAGACACTGACCGACCAGGAGAAACTACTAAACTTGTTAGGGGTGACACGCATGGGTTTACACTGGAGAAGAAAGAAGTTAAGGGGGATGACTTTCCTTTGGAAAAAGTGGAGAAAGGACAGATCTTCGTAGAAAAGAAGAAGACAGGAAGTATGGGGAGGGCCAACCCATTTATTTCTTCTCATAATTTCCCCAACTGCATTCTTGCCTCTGGAAATAGTGCCACCGAAATTGGCAAACAAAATATCCCACCGATAGCGTTGAGCTAATCTGTGTTTGCTCGTGCTGTCCGAGTTTTGTTCTTAAAAATAATTCCAAAAGTTCACCACCGAGGGAAAAAATTATTTTAAGATTGACTGCGGCGATAAAACTCTGATAAAAAATTAAATACTAAAACACGAATTTTATTTATAAAAATTCGGGTTATCACAAATATATATGTACATCTCATATGAATTTCATTTATAACCTTGAATATGTATAAATTTTCACATATACATAATGAAAATTTTATAACTTGTACATGTATAAACTTATAAAAGTATTATAAACTTAAATTTTAATATGTTTTTATAATTTTATATATTTATGGACTTATGTATGTACAAAATAAAAGATATATTTGAAGTTCTAGACTTGTATAAGAGCATCAATAGCTAACATTTTTTACTCATTGAAGCTCGTGAACAAGTTCGAGTTCGACTAAAATTTAGGCAAGTTCGGCTCGAGCTCGACTCGTCAAAATTTCATTGAGTTCGAGTTCATTTAAAAACTTAATGAACGATCCTAAATATCCTAAAGCTCGGCTCGTTTACAGCCTTAATTGCACATACTCCCTTGTCTTAATTTGTTTGTGTTTTTCGATATCTCAAAATGTTTATTCAATTTAAAGATGATTAAGAAAGTTCTTGATGTCCTCTCTCTTTTTGGGTCTGAGGCTATTATTATTCTTTCGCATAATTTTTCTTTTGTACATTTTTTGGCACTTTTAAGTTCGTATATTACATTTGAGGAATTTATTTACGTCTTATTTCGATTTTTTAAAGTAACTTATCTGTTGTTTTATTTGCTCGTAAAAATACGTACGGGATCCTAAATTACTTCGAGGTTGGCCTTCCACCCGTCAAAATCTCATGGACGCCCCTATAAGGATCCAAGGTGAATCTAAAATTATTAATTTGATATTAAATAATACACAGTAATATAAGTGGGTTTGGTGAAGAAAAATGGTGACTGAAACTTGTTGGGAGTTGGGACTAATATAACGTGATCCTCATGGTTCGCCGATTATGTTCTTTTTTTGATAACTCGATGTCTGGACCAGCTTGTGCATATCTCGATTAATTTGGGAACGTTGAAAGTAATGACCGGGCATAACCACCAGTGACCCTAAGGGTTTGCTGACATGGGATTCGAATATAAGATCTTAAGTGGAAACAAACCCCTGAATCTCAAGGCAATATATACCACCTTGCCAATCACTTTAGGTTGGTTCCTCAATTATGTGCCCGACTTAATTATACAAAATATTAGTACTGTTGAGCTGTAAGCAATTTATTAATGGGGATTTAGTGAAATGAAAATAAGGAATAGGTAAGAATTAGGTTCTATTTATATCATGGCATGCATCTCGTGGACATGTTCGCAAGATTTAACCCTGATATTTTTTGGCTGCAGAAATTTACTCAAATAATATCTACTATGGCTGCACATTAGAGTTCAATTTTGTTTACCCGAGGTTCTTTTTCGATGATCAGAACTATGAACGTATAGTAAAAAAATGATAGGAGTATTGATCCTGCTGCAAAAAGTTAAACTAGACGAATACCGGTAATTGCTTATTTAAATCATGCAGTTCTCAGCTCACATTCTTGTCAAACTTCTAAATTGAAAAATTGGGTGATTTTATCAAACACTTACCAATATCCGATTTAGTTGATTTTTTTGCAGTAAGAATTAAATTATCCATCCGTCTTTTTTTTTAGTGTCGACATTTCGATTTTGGATTGTCCCTTAATAAGTGTGTGTTTTGATAAGTTAATGGGTAAAAAGTTTGTACAATTATAATTTTGCCCTTTTGAAAAGTTAGTGAGTAAAGAGTTAATGGGTAAAAGTAGAGGATAATTTTAGAAAGTAGAGGCAAAAGTTGATGTGAAAAGTGTAAAGTGGAGATAAAAATTGATATGAAAGATCTAATGATGATGTTTTAATAAATTAAATTACGAAGTGACACACTTAAGAAGGGACGGAGGAGTATTATTTTTTGAGAGATGAACTATTCTGATGATCAAAATAGGACCAGGAACGTGCTGGTTAACGTTCATCCAATTTTAAAGGTGCGTAAACAAAATTGAACTCTTATTATAATATGTCAAAGGTAAAATGAAATCCCAACCTTTTCATCTTTACTGATTTTTAAAATTTTCTCGTTAAGATATTGATTTGTCTCAATAAAAGGAGTTTGAAGACTAAATATAAAATGAATCCAATCCGAAAATCACCTTCTAAAACCATTTTAAAAAAAAAAAACCTTCCAACCTCTTGGCTTTTTTTATTATTTATTTATTTTCTAGTCCTCTGTAGGCAGTCTGCTGATTTCAATGTACATAAAAAGGGAATGAAATTTATTTTCCTGTTCGTGATACAAGGCACTATGGCCTCTTTGCTTGAGGGATAAGCTACCCGGATGTGAGATAGCCAGGATAAGTTTATCCCCAGCAGTTGCCAAGTATAGTAATTTAATTAAACCACCCCTAATTTATCCAATATTATTGGGCCAAAATTATTACTTGCATGGGAAGCTAGCTAAATGGATCTTTTTTATGATCTATGAAGGAATATGGCCTAAATCTTAGGTCCAAAATTCACGGCCGCATACTATAGCTGGAGCGATTTAAAGCCCATCTGGACCTGGTCATGTAGCCTTTGGTCTAGAACTGGGGTGCAGTTTATTAACGGCCCAAGTTACCGGATCAAATAGGTGAACAAATATGTGGCCTTTTTGTTGTATGGTTGCAAATGAACAGATTATTAATGAAACTATTCGAGACTCGATACGATAAAGGGCTCGTTCTAGTATGATTCGCCTATTGAACAAACAGAAACCCGGGTTTCAATTTTAGACTCGTTTAATTGATGAGCTAAGCATGAGCTTGATAGTATTTGGTTTGAATAGGGTTGTGAACTTTGAGTATATTTACTATATACTAAAATTTTCATGTATAAACTTACATAATGAGCCAGTACCATGGCCAAGTTTCCAATAGGTATTCTGGTATTCTTGCTTGTCTTCCTATTGTAGTCGCAGTATCACTTAATCACAAAAATAAAACTTAGTGGAAACAACACCTCTTTTTAACTACAGTGATGGTACCTTGTTTTTAGAGAAAATTGACCGTATGCGTATAAATGTATGCTTGATTGTCTTGAAAGGCTGAAATAAGAGTGACTTCTCACAAAAAAGAAGAAGAGAGGATTCAAAATAAGTCAGAGTTGATAATTCTTATTTTTAATTCCAAGAAAAGGTGAATCTTTAGGCATAAGTCATTTTTGCTCACTCATTCATGTATTTGGACAGAGAATTGTCAATTGGCCGGAGTGTCAATAAAATACACATAAAAATAACAGAGGGTTCATTATTATTTCTCATACGTGAGGAGAATATCAATCATTAAATCAAACCTATACGGCTGTCAATGAAATTACCTAGATATATTTGTAATATTATTGAATTCCCAGCGTACTCGGTTTTCTAACAATATTCCTATTCAAAATAATTATTCCCAACAATATTCAAATAGTAACATTTACGGATCCTATCGTCCAAATCTGATTCATTTTAGCTTTTTATTTCCTCATACAGTATTTATTTTTCCAAATATAGACGAGCATGATTTTCTTGTCGGTCCATTAACACGTCTCGTTTGTTTCGTATGAGTTGGCCCTGCTTGGTGGAGCGTTAGTCGTACTGTTCTACAACGAAGAGCGGTTTTTGTTCTAGTCATATTTTTTGTTCCAGTCATCGTATTATATTTTATCTCTCTCCCTGCCAACTCATTCCTCTCCCTCTCTCTCTCTCTCTCTCTCTCTCTCAACCCTTTTCCTCCACCGGCCCACCTCACCAAAAATTTCAAACCACATTCTCTCTCTTTCCCATTTTCGAAATCCAAAACGCATTCTCTCTCACTACATATATCCTCTCCTTTCCCCTTTCTGAATTCGAAGGACCAAAAAAATGGGCACGGGGGCATGGACACGTGCGTCGATTGCTCAAGTCGCGTCTTCTGGCACGGGCACGGCATGCACTAGGTTGCCCATAAGGTTTGTCGCTCTTTTTCTGATGTAGGGTGGACTCACAAGGGGGCACGTGGCGTCACGTGCCCCCACTCAAAATTGAAAAATCTCACTTGTGCCCCTACATATTTTGAGCAATTGTATAATTAACACCCAAAATTGAAAAATACAATTCGTCACAAGAAGATTTCCTAACATGGCGTCCACGGCATTTCACATGTCTGAAAATTAATGCGGCAAATTATAACTTATTCTTGACTATATACCAAAAACGCATAAAATCGCATGATTTTGGCATTGTTCGTCTGTGTATTGTTCCAATTTTATCGGATGTACCCGATGGAACCATGATATTGGAATTGATAAGTGGCTCAAAGCCTGCCAAGAACCAAGCGGGTACAACAAATATTCTGCGTTTTTGTTGGGTTGTGCTCCAATTTCCATGCCTTCACATGCTCCAATTTCCATTTCCTTGTTCTTTTTCCATTTTCTCCCCCTTTCAAATTTTTTTTTCAAAAGGATTCTTTTTATTCAAAAAGTTTCTCTCTCCACTCATTACCTTATTATTTAATTTCTCTCCCTATCTCTCTAATCGTTATCTCATTATCCTCATTTTCAAAAACTCAACTAAACACAATCTCAAAAATTTCTTTTCAAAACTCATCCAAACACAACGCATGCCTTCACAATATGGATTAGTGAATCATAAGATGACCCGCCCGAGTCCAAAGCGATCCGAGCACTGTCTCGGTGCTCCTTAGCCCTATGCCTAATAACCCCACCTCCTCTGCATACAATGGCCAACTCATTAACTTATTTTCTCACCCACAGTGTGACAATAAGAAGCCTCCCGTAGAAGCATGGCCAAGCACGGCCACCTGTGGAGCCCAAGAGTTCACCACCAGGCCAACTCCTTCCGTTCTCTTCACAAACCCTTCTGGCAAATACGCTTCTAGATCATCCTCAATGCTTGCTGGACTATAAAATGCCCCCATGGCGTTCGCGTCGTTAGGCGTACGGACCACAAAGATGAAACGTTGTTGACTGAGTTCTAACCCAAAAGCCAACTCAATGAGTTGCTTACTCGACAACGTTCCCCCACTTCCCAGAGCAACAAAAAGCACTGAATCTGGTTTTTGATAGTCTAACCATGTTAATATCTCGTCATGTAATTCCGAAATTGGTTCGTCTTGATTTATCAGTGGTCCGATTGCGTGAATCGGCGGCATGTTTAGGAAACATGGGTTTTCTTTTAGAGCTAGAAACGGGACTGGTTCGAGATCCCTCTAGGTGTTCATGAAAATGCCAGCAGCCATGGGCAAGCGGCTCAAGTGGAGCAACAACCCCTTGTAATCGTTGAGTTTTCTGTTCCAGCCCTGAAGCGTTAAAATTGGAGTATTTCAAATATGAGCAACTATAAAAAATCTCGACAAAAATGTTTTTAAAGGACGAGAGAATTAAGGAGTTGTTCCGGTTCCTCACTTATTTCCAAAACTAATTTATTGCTCTTTATAAGACATATATTTTTCTCGCAATGTATCAACTCGAAAGGCTAACTTATTGCTTATTATGTTTTTACGCTTGATTGAGGCAAATAAACAAATAGTAAGATATTTTGGCAAATAAGCATATCACTATAAATGGTCACCACCCGAAATAAAGCAGTGAAACAAATAAACAAATGATACTCTAATACTTATTCAATTTTTAAGAAATAAAAAATTAAGAAAAATAATTACTGATCTCCTCTAGAATTATTTCATGAAAAATAATTTTGCCGATTTTTTTTTTCTTATTTTGTTTTCCTGTGGCAACCTTGGTTGTCAGAACCACTACATACCCAAAAAATACACCCATTGACTGTTGGGATGGGATATAATGGAGAAGCAGTCTCTCATTGACTATTGGTAGTGCGAAGGGTTGCCGGCTTTCAGTCCAAATGTCGAGCACATTGGACCGTGGGGTGAAACGACTTAGGCAGATTTGGAATGAAATCATTTGCACCCTTATGATGGAAAAGATTTTACTTATTTTTCTCTAACCAAAAAACAGAAAATGATGAAAACATTTTACGTTGAAACGAATTGAGCCTCATTGAAAACATTTATACTATGCAACGGTCAATTTACTGAGAATGGGGTTGAGTTTTATTGGTTATATTTTGTAAAGGACTTTATGAAAACGAAAGATGATTACTAAGATAACTTAATAAATTTTGATTGAAATTTTTTTATATCTTACGGTACTCTCATGAGTCTCATCTCTATCTATTATCTACCCTTTCAAATTTTACAATTTTTATATCTTATAGTACTCTCATCTATATCTACCCTTCTAAATTTTATGCACCAGGTAGTAATATTAATTTTAATTCTTACATTACAATTCTTTGAAAAACTGTTGAATAGTATCAATTTATGTTAAAAGCGGTCATTCGGGGTAAATTTCACTAACCTCTCCAGGGTTTCTGAAAAAATTGAGAGACATCTCCTGAGATTTCTTAAACGAGACTGCCCTCTAATTCAAATTATAGAATACTAATTAATATTTGCTAGTAAATAAAATCGAAGGGCATTTTTATCTTTTAAGAGCTAAATTTAACAATGGGAGAGGACAGCAACAATATTGTCATGTCAAGGTGAACAAAGGGACAAGACATCTGTATAAAGAAGTAAATCCAATGCATTGGCATTGGTCTAAATGGTCATGTTCTGTAGTATGCGAAGATAACGTTTGTGTTTCTTTATAGAGGCTATGGCCCCGTTTGGCGACCAGAGATGATTTTGGGTGGATTTGTAATGAGGCTGGATATGAAAGTGGATTTGTAATGAGGGTAGCCCCACCTCATAAGAAAGGTGAATTTGTTAGTGAGGTGTTTGGATGGTATTTTGAGAAGAGAGATTTGGATTTGATAGGATAAGAGAGCAAATGACTTATTTGCGCCCAGTTTTTTTTGTTTTAATGGATAAATTGATTTGATTTTATTATAATTATAATAAATACATATTAATTAGAATAGATACACAATAAATACATAAATATATTTAAACTATATTAGATGTTAAAAAAACAATATTTCCGGAAAAATAATTAAGAAATTAATTAGAGGAAGGCCAATGGGATGCCAAAATGGCTATAACCATTTACCCAATATGGCACCAAAATGTCTGAACCTTCTTTTTTTATAAAATGTACATTATTTTTTAACTTTCATTTTGTGGAATTTAATTTTTAAAAAAGAAAAGAAAAAAGAGTCATTGCAATAAAAACTAGCCGTTGGATAGCCTTTGGGAACAACAAATTGCATAGGACATTGATACACTTGATTATTTCTCCAATTCCTTCCAGATACAGTATTTGTTACAGATTGTTCTTCCTCGATTTTAATTTCGTTAATTTTCTCCCCTTCCTTCCAGACAGAGTCCGACGATGGGGTTTCCAACAAAATCCGACAACGGGCCCGACCAACGGCGGGGTCCAATGTCAGCAACCCAGATCTAACCCCCAACGCCTCCTCCTCTAGTCCTCTACTCTCTCTCTCTCTCTCTCTCTCTCTATCTATCTCTTTGGCAAGAAGGTAACAAAACACCCAGATTTGGAGGGGCATTTTGGTACCCAAAACTCACAACCCCCCCCTGATTTGCTAACAACAGGAGTGAGGCTGTCATTAGCTAATCCGGGTTCTCCGGGATTTGTACTCCCAACAGTGATTTTCTTTTTGCAAATCTGGGGGGTCGAAATTGCATCCCAAATGCCGGCTAAGGGTGAAACCTGGATTACAAATCCGGGTGTGAGGCAAATCCGGATGCAAATCCGGTCGCCAAACAGGGCATATGGGAGACTCAGAGTTTAGTGTCCAAGACAATTTAAAATTCCTAAGTTCTTTCTGATTGCAAAACCTCAGGGTGAATTTTCCATAGTTCGCAAACTGAAATTCTGATGACTGTGTGTATCCAAATACTCCGTAACCAAGTCTAAAATTGCAACAGCTTGTATTGGTCGGCTTTGTGCTCAATTTTCTCGGTGATTTTCTTAGGGTGAAATTGAGTGTTTGTGCTGCAAAAACATATGCTATGACCGCATAGATGAATGAGGTCAATAGAACTCAACCAAGGGTTTGTTCCTAGGTTGAGTTGACCAAATTGCCATTCTATTGGGATAATGATTTTTTCTCAAATAAAATCCAGCTTACAACAAAAGAGTTCGAAGGTGATATACACAACGGTTACAAAAGTTTGATATTTATTGAAAGCCCGTAAAATTGGAAAATGTACGAATACCAAAGCCAAGCAAATACCGAGGCGACACGTTGGAAGTATCCTGATTTCTATTTGGAGTCATGCTCCAATTTCCAAGCCTTCACAACACGGGCAAGTGAATCACAAGATGACCCACCCGAGTCCAAAGCGATCCGTGCACTATCTCGGAGCTCTTTGGCCCTCTTCCTAATAACCTTTCCTTCTTCACCTTCCATCACCATTCTGACCACCCTCTCAATCTCCTCCCTCCCGACCACCTCATTCCACGGCTCCACCACAGTTTTCATCGCCACCCCCACCTCCTCTGCAAGTTTAGTAGCGTTCATCCTCTGCTCTGCGTACAACGGCCATGTAATCATTGGCACCCCATGAACCATACTCTCCAACGTCGAGTTCCAACCACAGTGCGACAAAAACCCTCCCGTGGACGCGTGGCTAAGTATCGCCACTTGTGGAGCCCATGAGTTCACCACCAGGCCAACTCCTTCTGTCCTCTTCACAAACCCTTCTGGCAAATAAGTTTTTGGATCATCCTCGTTTCCTCCCGCACTATAAAATGCCCCCATGGCACTCGCGTCGTTTGGCGTACGGCCTACCAAGATGAAATGTTGTTGACTGAGTTCCAACCCAAAGGCCAACTCAGTGAGTTGCTTACTCGACAACGTTCCCCCACTTCCAAGAGCAACAAAAAGCACTGAATCGGGTTTTTGCTTGTCTAGCCATGTTAAAATCTCCTTGTCTGATTCCGTGATTGGTTCTTCCTCTTTGACGAGCGGGCCAATTGGGTGAACCGGTGGTGTGGGTATGTTTAGGAAAAACGGGTTTTCTTTTAGTGCAAGAAGCGGGACCGGATCAAAATCCTTCCAGGTATTTGTGAAGATTCCAGCAGCCTTGGGCAAGCGGCTCACGTGGAGAAAGTACCACTTGTACTCATCACTTTTTCGGATCCGAACCTGTACGTAGCGGCGACAATGAACAAGTTATTTCAACGGACAAAAATATTTACTCAAAAGCAATGAGAAAATTTTAAAAAATAATTTCTTCTACTAATATTTAGTAACTTATTATTATTTACTATAGAGCTAATCTTTACGATTTCAAAACTTTGCATGTTGGAATCGTTATCGATGCAATCAAATTTAGCTACTAAAAATTGGAAGGAGAAAAGTCTTTTCGAAATCACTTAAATTCTTTTTTAATCTAAGTCCGAACCAGTAATCAACGGACCCAATTCAAAATGTACGGTTCGGTTAAGTTCCAACCGCATTCACGGTTCGCAAATTTTTTTGGACTAAGTAGGGACGTGTCTACGCCAAGCAGAATCAGCCCTGAATTCTCCTACCCTGGACCAGATTATTCCCATTAATTAAGCAGATTGATCCAAAAAAAACTCTTTTGGATCATTAGTCCAAAAATTGAAATGTACTTTCAGATGCCAAAATTAAAACAAGTTTGCGAATTTATGACTCAAATGTAAATTGAAAATGCAGATGATCCCACAGCCTAGCTAAAGACAGCTTATGGTGAAGTCCAGGTCTTGCCGGAAATATTAGGGGGAAGTGGAACGTGTCACCCGTGAAAGCTAGGAGCGTGGGCTATGTTGAGGGTATTTGAATTGGAAATTGAAAGCGCAAGGCGGAGACAGATTAATTTTAGGCGTGGGGAGTAATCAATTGGAACTTTGAAAGGGGCTTTGCTGCTTCTTTCAGAATAAAAAGGGGCAGGTAGGCCATTCAATTTCAGTGAAGTAATGGTATTAAAGGAGACGTTTTACTGTATATTTTGAACGTGGGCTGGAAATGTAACTTTGGTGGGTCTTTTTTTGGTTCAAGGTTTTTTTATGTCCGGTTGGAATAAAGCTTTTTAAAGTACAATAATGCTACAGGCACACACCCAATCACACACAAACACACATGTCATGCTAAGAGACATGACACGCGTCAGTGGGACCCACCACTAACTTGAATAATTAAAACAAAAAGAAATGAGGACGTCTCTCTCTCTCCTGTTCTCATCTCCCTCCTCCCAAACCCAAGTCCCTCCCCTCTCTGCAGCTCTTTCACTACATTGTTTTTCTTTGTAATGATTTCATTTTTGATGTTTATGATAATAAAGTTTTCTTTTACCAGTCAAAAAATAAAAAATGCACAAACGTGCACTATTAGGAGTGCAATCTGAAACGAGTTTTGGTGTGTTCAAGCCAAAAACATGAGGTAGAGCTTGGCTATAAACGAGCCCAGCCAATATAATGAGCCGAGCTTTAGATTGTAAAGCTTCACTAATTAACTAAATGAGCCAAAAAATCGCTCAGGTCGATTACTAAACAAGTTGAGTTGAGCCTTGAGCTGGTTGCAAGCAACTCCATGCGTTTGCAGCCCTATGCACTACTACTTCAAACACACTCACAATAAGTGTTTTTGTAGCATGGCCAGTGATTCGGGTTACTCAAACACCACACATTTTCGTAAAATTCATAACTAAAAGTCTATAAGCACACATGCGCGGGACTGAAGTTATCTGGAACAACATGTGGCGGTGCTCCGAAGCTAATGATTAATTACTCGTCTTATTATAAGTGCATTTAGGTGTGTCTAAGTAACGTTGCATGTGTCCTTTATCATTATAGCCTTGTTGCAAAATCAAACCTGATCCAACAAATCTTCTGTCCGTAAGGGTCTGCAACCAGGTACTTGAACCGGCTCGGGTAGATCCACGAACTCGCCCTCCGTTTCCCGGTCCAACGTCGGAAGATACAGAGAAAAAACCATCAACGCCGTGGACGCCGTGAAAAACGAGTAAACCGGAATCGAAAGCTCACGACAGATATCAAAAGCCTGGGTACAAAACATGTCGATCACGAGAGCAGCGGGTCGGGTACTGAATCCGAGGAGAACGGGTCGGAGGTTGAGTCGGAGCGAGTGTTCGACCATAACACAGAGAGGCGTGAGTCCGGGTGGGACGTCGGCGAGTAAGTCGGACACGTCGACGGGTGGGAGGTCGATGACGTGGAGGTCGGAGGGGACGGCGGTGGAGCGGAGGAGGTTGGTCTGGGCGGCAGGGATGGGGTCGGCGGTGGTGACGACGAGGAAGCTGACGCGGAAGCGGTGGTGGGTGACGAGGCGTTTGGCGAGCTGGAAGAGGGGGATTATGTGGCCCATGCCTGGGCTTGGGAGGACGGCGATGTGGGGTTTTGTGGATTCTTCGTCGGCCCGCGCCATGGTTTTTGAGGTTTTGTGGGCTTTGAATTGAATTTGCAGTGATTCACTCTGTGGAGTATGGACAGTAGAGCTCGAGAGCTTTGATGCAGTATCATCTTTCTATATATAGGCAGGGGAAGAGTCGGAAGACCGATTGTAACAATAGTACGATGTTAATGAAAATGTTCTAAGCACCGTTACATACTCAGAAAATTCACACAAAATTTGTCTGGAATTTGAAAATCAATGACCTAGATTCAGTTGGAAATTGAATCTGGGCCTAGATAAGGATTGCGATTGGTATAATAAAATATACATCCACATGTGAGTGATGATGTGGTAGAATATGAGTCAAAGGGTGTGTATCTATCACTTTTGTAAAATATATAGGGAGAAGTGGTTTTGGTGTGGGCAAATTTCGAAGCACGGTGACAAAAGTGATTTTCATAATTGTCCTTCCAAAATTATTTTCAACTACTGTTAACGTGTGATTAAGTAATTGGTTCGGGAAAATAGTAAAAACCACCAATCATAACTACCACCTTACTATGGGGTGCTTTGGGTAAAAAACCAAAAACCAAAAAACCACTTTTGTCCTTATTCAATTTTTTTTTGCATTCGTTAGTTTCGCGTCAAGATTTTGTGGTTTCTGGATTCCTCTTGGCGAGACGAATCTAACGAGTATAAATTTATGGTCAAACCAAATATTTTTTTAAATAAAGCCGAAATACTTGGATTATTGACTAATAATCCACCTATTTTGGCTTTATTCAAAAAAAATTGAGTTTTGACCATAATTTTATACTTGTTAGATTCGTCTCGTCGAGAGGAATCTAGAAACCACAAAATCTTGATGCAAAACAAACGAATGCAAAAAAAAATTGAATAAGGACAAAAGTGGTTTTTTGGTTTTTGGTTTTTGGTTTTTTACCCAAAGCACCCCCCAATCCTCACCCATCCTAAAAATAATACTCCATCGGAAGTGGCGACTCCAGGTTTTTTTTGAAGATTTGGGGTTGCTGCTGTGCATGGGATGCATAACAGGTGTTGTGCACCATCCGAGCCATCCGTTACTCGGATGGATGGTCCAGATTCCACCTTGCACGCACAACAACGAACGATTCAGATGCAAAAGTGCCGAGGTGAAATATAGACTGTCCATCCGAGCAACAGACGGCTTGGATGGTGAACAACACCTGTTGTGCATCGGATGGTGAACAATACCTACTGTGCATCCCATCCACAACAGCAATCCCATGTCCGTTTTTTTATTAGTGATGTTATTAATTTTATATCAAAAACAAACTTATCATATAGGGCATGTAGTGTGTTTTATGGGGTGTAGTGAGCCATCATGGTTGTTCGTTCGGCAATCAACGGTCCAGATTATATTCATGCTATTTTCACGTAAAAATAACAATTTCACATATAAGATAATTCAGCCTATTGATTGCTGAACGGACGGCCATGATGGCTCACTACACCCTTTTACTCACAATAGACCCCCCGGTTTTACTATGTTTTGCTATATTAATTGAGTTGAAAACTAAATAACCAAATCTCAAATCTTAGACAAAAGGTTATTTTTTATTTTTTATTATATTCTTAAATAAAAAATTATTGTTGCATAATTTTTTGACTTCATCTACGTCAATTTAGACATTTCATCAGTTTTTTTAAAGTTAGCCAAAATGTTAAAGTTGAAATTGGTGAAAAATGAATAAAAGTAGGTGTAATTGTACTGACAAATGTAAAAAATATATTGGAGTGTATGTTTAATTATTTTATTTTTTGTGTACTTAATTAATATTATGTGTCCACTTTTTTTTTTTGGTGCATACTGTAGCAATGCCCATCCAAAGAATATATCGTCACAAAAATAGTAGTACTGTAAAAAGGCTGGCTGCCGACAGCCTATTTTATCTTATTAGTCTTAGGTGGGTTTTTGGAGTGGTGTTATGTTACTATTGGCTAATCCCCATGTTCGATTGGGTTTTTAGAAACAAAAATGATTGTGACACAAATTTTGTGTCACAACCAACCACAACCCCACTCACATGGGGTGTAAGTCCCACATTGGCCCCACGTGCGTGCCCCACAACCCCACTCACATGGGGTGTAAGTCCCACATAAGTCGTTTTTGCTCACTCATTCATGTATTTGGCTTGGGGGATGGTGCAGTGCACAAAATGCACTGCACCGTGTAGTGCACCATCCGACCGTCCATTTCGACAATGGACGGCTCGGATTTAATCCGAGCAGTGAATTGAATTCGACCGTCGATTGTTTGGATTAAATCCGAGCCGTCCATTGTTGAAATGGACGGCCGGATGATGTGCACTGCACCGTGTAGTGCATTTTGTGCACTACAGGGACCCCTCGGCCCATGTATTTGGACACAGAATTGTCAATTGGCTGGAGTGTCAATAAAATACACAAAATCAACGAAATTACCTAGATATATTTGTAATATTATTGAATTCCCAGCGTACTCGGTTTTCTAACAATATTCCTATTCAAAACAATAATGCTACGCTTACAACCTCTGAGTTACACCCTCCGTTTACTCGGTTTTGATGGATGTTTTTAGAAGTGGGACAAATATTTTAGGACATCCCAAAATGAAAAGAAGGACCAAGAACTTGGGACGGAGAGAGTATACTTTAAATTTCTGTGTTTTCAGTGAACAATTTTTCCTCTACTAGTCTTTGCCCACTTGCATATTTTCTTCCTTTTTTTAAATTTGTTATCAGAGTAGAGTAGAGGGGTGTTTTCCCAAGAGAAAGGTTACGTGTTTGAATAGAGACCAAGCACTCCTTTCAAGTAAACAGCTGGACCCAAACTTAAACGCTACTCCAACAGTAAAACCAAAAGTACTTCCTCTTCTTTCTTTTACACGCCCCTTTCTGTAAATCGCAATCTCAATCTCTTTTTTTTACACGCCTCTTCTAGTCTTCTTCTTTTACACGCCTCCTTCTTATCTCAATCTCTGCGATGGCAGCGAATGCTAGCGACCGATGCATCTCTATCAGCCTCCAACGATGGTGGTGCACAGACACAGATCAGAGAACCTCTCTCTCTTTTTTTTTTGTTGTGGATCCTTTGTTTTGTTTTTTCACTATGGAGTATGATGGTAGATTGAGAGATGCTGCTATGGACGAAAATATCAAAGGAGAAGATGAAGATCAGGTTTCTCATCCTTTTCCAGTCTCCCCACACTCCCCTTTCTCTTTCTTGAGAATCGAATGTGGGTTCCTGTCTTTTTTTTTTTTTTCCCGTCTCGGTTGATGCTCTCTGAACCGGATTCCGTCTCGGCCGATACACCGATACGTATGCGATATTTAGGTCACACCGCTATATCGGGGTGTATCCGTATCGGATGCTCAAAATTCCGGTACGAACCGGCCGATACGGTACGTATCGGCCGATATTTAAAAGTATGATTGCGAATCAAACTGGAGAAGCACCATCTTAAATTGAAATTTTGAAAAGCCTATGATTCTTGCAATTAAGCCCATCAAACTAGAGAAGCACAATCTTAAATTGGGTAGTTTGCGATGCACATAGTTAAGAGAATTACCTATGGGACCAAGATTTATTGCCCACCCTTGTCTCACCTTCATGTTGAATACGGGACACTGGAAGGCTTCCAGTCTGGAAGTGGAAGCTCACTAACATCTATTGGCATTGATATTCAACCCTGCAACCATGCAAACAACTCGCTCCTGAAAATCACAATATATATTTATACACGAAAAGGCTACAATACACACTCCTATTTGGGTGTATATCATATGCACTCCTAAAAATGTTATGAATCGATTACCTCTAAATAAATAAATAAAAAGTTACGATTTTTTGTTACGAGACACACATAAATGTTATGAATCATAGAGAAAATGTTATGAATCATATACTAGAAACTAAAAAATGTTACGATTTGCCTTGAGGTGACACAACATGGACCATACAATACTGGAAACTCGAGATATCCAACAGTACAAAAGAAGTACAGACATGAGAGAATATTGAAAAAGAGCCAACAAATACTCCTCAAAACTGTTCGAAATAGTAGCAGCTAAATCCATTTGTTCCAGTGGCAATTTGCTTTGAGTAACATACGGACTCAAAGGTCGCAAGTTCCAATCTTACCGCTTGTAGTAGTTTTTTGCACAAGTTCAAATTATATTAGCGTCAAAAATGAAGATGGGGACTATCGAACTCAAGACATAAAGGTTACAACATGGAAGATCTTACCGCTGAGCTATTGAAGTCCCACATTTAAATGAATTGGCGTACATAATATTTATTATATTCCACGATTTGGGGGCCTAAGCGGCTGCCTTGTCGGCCTATGCCCAAGGCCGGCCCTGAAACGAGCCATCCAACCCATTTTTTCCAGATGTTTATACTGAGTAGCATTCCAGATCTTAGTTCCAACAAAATTGAGGGACTAAACCAATGAGTTTTCCACCAGAGCATTATTGCAGACAAATTCTCCAAGAAACGGGGCATAACAGCAAGAGATGGTCTGGTGTTTCTCTATCAGCATTGCATAAAGGACATTTTTCTCCATCCACAGGAACGATTCCCCTTTTACCAATAATTGACTTTTTATCCTAGCATTGCATTATTTGATTACTCTATTTATGCAAATTCTAGGTTCACTTAAAAAGATTCACATCCAACCTCTAGACTTAAGACAGTTGATACCATTTTACAAAAATGTGGCCGTTGAGGGAAAATAGGTCATGTTATTAGCGTACTGATTTGACGAAAGGCGGAGAACGTCTATTATTGTGCATGGGATGGAGGGATATTCGTAACTATAGAGACAAAGGTGTAAATGCAAATACGCGGTTAATGACGTGGGTAAAATGGGGGAATCTTTAATTTACAGGATGTGGGGATCTGATTCGTATATTTGTAAAAACCTCGAGGATGGCCTAAATAGCGAATAGGCCTCTTGCTAAAGTACACCCTCCTCAAAGCTCCACCAGAATGACTGAAGTATACCACACCCACTTACATTAGCGAATCTGATGCGTCTTTTGAATTTGGCTCGACATGGGATGAAGAGGGATTAGAGCGGGGGGCTACCATTATTAGCGCAAAATAGTACGTACAATCCCCTTAAAATTGCCTACCTAATGGTGTTCTGATAGTCCTCTACACCTCTTGCTAAGGGACTTGAATGAGGAATATGCCTCTTGCTAAGGCAAAAGACGCAAGAGGTGCCTCTTGCTAAAGTATCTCACTTACCTTAGTGATACTGCCCGGCAAAGAAAGAAGGCTTTGGGAAATGGGTGGGTTATGAAGGAAGGGCAAGTAAGTAGTCCGCTGGAGATTTCTTTTGAGAAGAGCTAGGGCCTAGTCTGATATTACCTATTCATTTTAGTTCCGGCTTTGTTTACTTTTATTACTACTTGATTCCTATTTCTTTGCCTATATATACATTTGTATCTCATGTGAATTCATAGTTATGGCACCGCGTTTAGGTTCTTAAATTTTATTTTTGTTCGCAGGATCTCCTCTGTGGCTCAAACATTCTGCTTGCTTACTGGTTTGGTGATATCGTGTCGTTAAAAAATGTTGTGGTGGAAGTCTAATTTGAAGTTGTTGGACCTATCCATGGAGGAATATAATTTTGTTTGTTTTGACGTATGGATTTGCTCTCTTTGACTTGTGGATGGAAGTCTTGTACTCCTATGTTTTCTAAGTTGTTTCATTTATGTAGCTGCTGTCAACTAGTTGCACTGGGGTTTCTGGATGAATATATTTTCATAGCCAGTCCTATGTATATATATACTAAAATTTCCATGTATAAACTTGCATAATGAGGCTGTACTATGTATACATACGGAATCCGGGGAGCGCTGTGCAGTAGGTGTTGTGCGCCGTATTGTGCGATAAAACTACGTTGTTTTACTCATTTTCTTGATTTACGCTAAATCGTTTTGAAAGGCTGAAATAGCATTTTTGTAGGGCGCGGCTCAGTTATTAGTGTCTGACCACTTTACACATTTCTGGGTAGTCTGGTGCGTAGACTGCATCTTTAATTTCCATCACCCCAAGAAAAAAAACTTGTATTATTGCGAAAGATTAAGATCCTTTCCCCAGCATGTACTTTATGATTCTGAAGACAAACTTTGGGTTCTCATTTCTCATAATTATGCTTGCTTGGCTTCTTCTCTAAAAGTTATATATACGGGTAAATTTCACTGATACTCATGGTGTCAATACTTATGTCACCTAAACCCAATCAATAGCTTTAGAATATTCTGTTTCAGTGGTTTGTCTGCAAGAATAAGGATTGTATTTTAAAATTCTTCTTTTCTTCAACAGTATTTGTGTTACCCGAAAGGCAACCTAGACGGGAGGTGAATAAGGTTGCTAACAATTATGCTCAAATAAAAATTATAAAGTGAATGAGTATAATTAATAGAGAGCAAAGCGAAAAAATAATTTGCACAACAAAAAAATAAAGGAGTTATTAAGGGGGAGAGATATCACGCAGAGATGTGTTGTGGTTCGGTCCGAGCTTTGTCCACTACTTAGCCTAGTCCACTGGTCTAAGGAGTCGTTGTTTTACTAATCAAACAACTAGCTTTTGGTGCCGATTAAATCTTACTACCACAACGCTAACTTTCCTGAGGAGTTAGCCGAACCGCTAGAGGTTATCTCCCAAACTTTAAAAACACCCACAGAACGAATTTATAAAGTGGAGAATTTTTTGAGAATTTTTTAGAATAGTGTAGTAGCTCATTGAGAATTTTTCTGACTCTCAATACAATACTAACAAGAATTTATAAAGTGGAGAAATCTCTCTCAAAGGTTACATGTACAAATATCGCTCTCAAACTCTCAAATTGATGACATGAAATTGAATTGTAAAAGACAATAATATTGCTCTGTATTGAAAATGCTCTGAAATTGCTTGGTGATTTTTGTTCTGCTGAAGCTCCCTTTATATAGCCGGAGAATACGAACGTTGGGTTAAATGGAAAGTCTAGTCACACATCCATTATTACAACTAAAATAACAATGTCCAATTCGCCACATGAGCATATACGCTTAATTTGTGTTGATAATTGGAAACGTTCATCATATGTAGCACGTTGAAAAATATAAGAATACAAAAATTTAGATTTATATGAGGATGAAACTGCATGATTGGAAAACAAAATTTAAAAGGGTCATGCTTAACGGGTGTCACAGTGCACCCGTTAAGGTTACAAAAAGTACACTTTTATGAGTCTTACTTATACAAAAAAATACACTTTAAAAGTACATTTATACGTTAAAGTACACTTAAAGATCTATTTTAAAGTACAAGTGTACTTTTAAAGATGTACTTTAATGGGTGTCATAGCATTTCCCAATTTAAAAACTTGTATAGAAGATAAATGTGTTTTGATGTTGTATTTTCTTGCAACTCTATAAACTTGAATTTTGGTGTTTTAATTATTTTCGATGTTTTCTACACAATTAACATTTACAAATATTAAAATAATGAAGTACTCTCTCTATCTCAATTTTATAGTAGTTTTTTTTGGGGATTCCCAAGTTACAATGAACGCTGCTACGTGCACAGATGTGTGTGCACCGACGGTGCACCGACCGCGTCGGGGACGCCGTTGTGGGTCCCAAATGGTCGATCCGAACCGTTCATCCTTCTCAAAATCAAATTCCGAGATTTTTTGAACGAAATGGGGTAGTTTTGAATCGAGCTCATACAGCCGTCCGATTGCCTCGATTCCCGCGTAGGCCCACTCGGAATTTGATTTTGAGAAGGATGAACGGTTCGGATCGACCGTTTGGGACCCACAACGGCGTCCCCGATGCCGTCGGTGCACCACGGTCGGTTCCCATATCTTTACCGAGTTAGAGCATCTCCAGCGTTAACCCTTTTTTTTCCTCAAATTTGGTTAAAAAATTTGGGTAAAAGTTTAATTTGATATCACTCTCTCCAGTGGTTTACTCAGATTTCTAGCCCCAGCCGCCGTACGCCGCCTTCCACCACCAGAATCCCAATCGCCTCCATCACCAAGATCGCCGCCGTCGAGCTCTAAAACCACCGCCTACCACCACGAACGTCGAAACCACCACCACCGCCTACCACCACCAACGTTTGAACCCACCGCCGAAGTCGAAACCACCACCAACGTCAATCGCCACCAGATCCGAAACCACCACCAACGTCAAAACCACCACCGCCTACCACCACCAACGTTTGAAAACAAGGCCGAAGTCGAAACCACCACCGCCTCCCACCGTGATATAGCCGTTGGAAATTTGGTTCAGGGTCTGAATCTCCCCAAATTTGGGGAAAAATCTGAGTAAAGCTTGATTTGGTATGGGTTTGGTTCCATGACTGGAGCAAGATTTTGAGGGTTTTTTACTCAAATTTAAATTTGGTTCTGAGTTTGGTTCTGGGCTACAGTTGCTCATACAATGGGCCTAAAAATCTCGCGTTTCTCGTGCGCCAATGGCTGTCTATTTTAATTTTTTTTTAAACAGGAAAAAAATACTGTAAAATACTACTCCGTACAAGTAATCTCTCTCTCTCACTCTCTCTCTCTCTCTCAGCAGCACCAGCGATCCCCATCTCTCCCTTTCTCTCTCAAGACAAGACAAGAAGATGAGAACCCTGAATCTAGCGGATTCATGGATTCATTCTTGTTCCATGTTCAATCACCCAATTCGATTCAGATCTTTGTGTGGTTTAACCCATAATCCCAACAACAACAGCAAGAAACCACCCAATTCCCCAACCCACCCGTTTCCCCTTAAACAAACCCGACCCATTGCAATCACCGCTATCCTAACCAGAGATGAAACGCAGAGTCCAAAATCAGAAGAAACCCAATTCGATTTCAAAGCCTACATGGTTAACAAGGCGATTTTAGTTAACAAAGCCCTCGACGACGCCGTTTCCTTGAAGGACCCACTGACTATACACGAGGCTATGAGATACTCCCTCCTCGCCGGCGGCAAGAGGGTCCGGCCGATGCTCTGTATCGCGGCCTGTGAGCTCGTCGGCGGGGTCGAATCGCAGGCAATGCCGGCGGCGTGCGCGGTGGAGATGATACACACGATGTCGTTGATTCACGATGACCTACCTTGTATGGACAACGACGACCTCCGCCGTGGCAAGCCTACGAATCATAAGGTATGCCTTTTCACTTCCAGTCACCTGTATCCACTAATTTCAAATTTCGGGGAATTTTCTGGGTAAGAGTAATTAGCATTTTCCGGTAATTGCACGGGAACAGTCGAACAGATCTGCGGTACAAATGGATGAGGTAGATTTGGTTTCTTTTTCTCCAGAATTATGTACTCCGTAATACAGTATTTTATTGCGAGTGTTGTTAGATTTACGTCAGTATATTTTATTTTATTTTAAAAAAAAAGTTATATTCTGGATATTTTAAAGGGTGTTGTTAACACTTGCCCCATAGGCATATGATAAAATAAAAACTACTTTTACCTCATTTATTTATCTTTGATTGCATAGAAGTTTAAAACATCAGCCTTAACAATTCATTATTATGGATCAACTATTAGCGTGTTGGACAATAGTACCCCTAGTTTCAACATTTAGATTTTTGCTTCTAAATATTCCGAATACTTCTAGCCTCCCAACATTCCACCAATCAAACTATTACCAATTTCCCGCCCGAACACTCTTGAGCAGATAATTTAGCTCATGAGCAATATAAAAAATTCTTTGGAAAATTAGAAAACTCATTTCAGAGTAAAAAATATTTACCATTAAAAAATCTTAGCTACAAAATAAACCAAGAAAATGCAAATATATCAGACAATAAAATTAAATGAAGTAAAATTCTAAGTCCCTTTTTTTTATTTATCTTCAACATGGTATTTTTTGATATTTTCGACAGGATTTTCAGTATTTTCTTGCAAGTCATTCCCCTAACATACAACACAAAATTACCATTTACAAAAAAATGAGACCCACTTTTACCACAGTTGGAAAGAGGATTTTTTTTTTAATATGGAATAGGTATTTTTAGTGGAAACTCACCCTAAGTATCTTTTCACCACAAGTCTATGTACCTAAATTTCATTTTTTTTTCCCCTCTTGTCTTCTTGCTAATTGCCGTGTATCAAAATATTATAAACTAATTAATAAAAGAAGTAAAACGTAGGGTACATTTTCCCCCATATTGGTAATTAACATATTATCTCACCATCATTTAGCCATTATTTTTCTTTTCTTCTTACCTTATGGCCGTGGAATACTAATCAAAGAAATCTGAAGATATCTCATGGAAGTTGTAAAGATTAGAAAAGGTGAAAAGGCGATAAAAAAATTGAGGGAAGGAAAAATTAAAGGGTATTTTAGTCTTACCATATTCGAATATTCTCCTACTTCAGTGCATTAAGTACTTTCACAATTTCCTATACATAAGTGGGGTTAGATAATATCATTTAATTGGCTTTAACATGTGCCTTGGGGGCACATTTTAACAAAAGCCTATTTTAAAAGGCATTTTTTGCAATAAATGATGATAATGATGACTTAAGCATGACGCCACGGCCGTTTACCTAGCTGCTTATTTTAGTGTCCTAGAAATAGTCGGGGTACGTGCAAGTGCAAATTGTCTAGAATCAATGCGGTACTAGTCGGGGTACGCAGAGGCGGCTCCACCCTTTCACAAGGGTGGTCACTTGAACACCCTCAAGAAAAAAATTTGTTTAAAAATACATGTAAAAATTTTGGTTTTAGTTTAGTGTAGGCATTATTGAACACCCTACTCTCAAATATTTGAACACCCTACTCAAAATATTTGAACACCTAGCTCAATAAATCAGCCCACAAATCAATTTTATATAAACAACCAACTAAAGTCTGAAGTCTTCCCATAGATGGTCAATGTACACTATAAAGCCTTTAATATTTTATATCACATGTAATAAATTTGTATCGGGTTTTGTTTGAACATTTATACTATGAACACTCACAAATCCTGGTAATTCACAATAGAATCCTTAATACACCAGTTCAAAATAAAGTGCACACTCTTTAGTCTTTAAGACAAAAATTAAGAAAATCAAGAAAAAAAAAAGAGTATCTATTGTATTGCTATCTTGCAAACCAATTCGGCACACAAATTTTTACAATAAATATATATTAGTGTATTTATCTCCCAATTTAATTTTACACGACCCAATAACATAAAATTCGCCAAGAAAAATTGTGATATCTTATTTATTTTCATACCATTTGGGCCCATTATTCACACTAATATATGAATTTTTTTTATGTATATACTAGTTAGTAGAGCTAGTTGAGTTAATGTAAATGTTGAACACCCTGACTAAAATTTCTGGAGCCGCCACTGGGGGTACGTGTAAACTGTCATGCATCCACTTATCAAAACTTAATTTCGTTGTATTGGATTAGCTGAGTAGATACCCAGTTTTCAAATTAATAAAACAAGCGAGTACATTTTAAGCACTAGGCTGGGGCAGGTTAATTCCCTCTTGTTTTGCTGAATATTCTAAAACGTTTGATTGGAGCTATTCAATTGAAAAGCAGGTAAACAAGAAGTTCTTGCATTGTTGTACTGTACATTGTTCTTAGTTACCACTGTGATACTAAAATAAAGCTAGTAAAAGCAAAACCAGAGGCGATAGCGAAATTATTATTGTCCGGGAGCACAGCCATGTGGCGCTCCAGACCACTCTATAATCAGACAATAAAAATTAGTTGTATTAAAAATTATGATGGTCGCATTTGGATGAGTTTGATTTGATGATTTGATTGTGTATTGACTGTCATAAGATAGATGTGGCTTTGGCATGATATTCCGGAGGAGTTTTAACTAGCGAATAGTTTCTATCATCAAAGTGGACTCGAAAAGAGCCCTCACAGGGCCACATGAAGGGAGTGGGGTAGGTGCCACTCCCAGTTTTCTTTTACACTAGTAATGTAATTTGATTTGGTAGTTACGCATAGTTAGACAACTTATATCTTTTATTAATAAAAGAAATATCGCGATTTGGAAAATGAACGATTCGGTTTATAACAGTAATATCTTTAAGGGCCTCATCTTCCAACCAGAATGTTGAATAATGTTTATGAAAAATTTGCACACTTGTTTTAGAGGATGATGATTAGACTGGGGGAATCATCTCCTGCCCAAATGCCCTTAAACTACCAAAATGTTGTGGTTCCTGTGTGATTATCTGGTTTATTGATTGACTAAATGACTCATCTCGTTTCATTGCATGACAATTAGGTCTTCGGCGAGGATGTGGCAGTGCTAGCCGGAGACTCCCTACTCGCATTTGCCTTTGAGTACATTGCCACTGCCACAACCGGCGTACCACCATCCCGAATCCTCAATGCGATTTCCGAACTGGCAAAATCAATTGGAGCCGAAGGCCTAGTAGCAGGGCAAGTGGTGGACATCACTTCTGCTGGAGTTTCTGACATTGGACTAGACCAGCTCGAGTTCATCCACGTGCACAAGACAGCGCAACTGCTGGAGGCGTCCGTCGTACTTGGTGCCATATTGGGCGGTGGAGACAATGAGCAAGTGGAAAAGTTGAGGAAGTTTGCCAGGTGTATTGGGCTGTTGTTTCAAGTCGTAGATGATATACTAGATGTGACGAAATCGTCAGCGGAACTCGGGAAGACAGCGGGCAAGGATTTGGTGGCAGAAAAGGCGACATATCCAAAGCTGATGGGGATAGAGAAGTCGAGGGAATTCGCGGAGAAGTTGAATAAGGAGGCGAAAGATCAGCTTTCTGGGTTTGATTCGGATAAGGCGGCTCCGTTGTTTGCTCTGGCAAATTACATTGCTTATAGGCAGAATTAGTGGAGGTTTTAGGTGGGAGAATTGGGGTTTGGGTGATACATTTTGTTGTAACTCATACCAGTTCTTGGCAGATTAGATACAGGGTGGGAGTACCTCCTAAGCAAGAAAGATACAGTGTGGGGTGAGAGCAGTGGTTTGTATTGGATATGGACAGATCAAATTTGTCGCTGGCTTTGTTCGTGACTGTTGTTTATTAAGATTATGCTTCACTAGTCCAATGCCAAAAGTTTTAGTATTTCTATCAGTATAATTGTTTTTCGCTCTCACCTTTTGACAGATGGATTTCAAGGACCAACAAAATCTCCATTCGGAAGGGTCTCTGGTTCAAGCGGATGAACGTATAGTCTCATGAAAGATCGTCTTCAACAATGTGTAGGAGTCTCGATTATCACTCCCTTGGAGGTTTCTTCTTCTTGATGCTCACTCGATCTTCAACTCCTTCCACACCATTTATGGGGATATACATTCATAGAAGCAGAAGGCTCATCAAAGTAGCTAGCAGAGCTAGACACATTTCCTTCAATAGGTTTGTTCGCCCCTCACGTTTGAAGAAGGATCAATAGCAAATCTCTTATTTTTCCTACTTTTAACCGGATTGGTGTTGAAATTAATATCTACTCTTATTTGATACATGGACCCATTTTCTAAGTTCATTATGAAGGACTTAAACTAGCAACTCGAATGGGAATGGAAATAGGGTTTATATGGTTATAATTTGGCACCGATTATTAAAATTATACAACTTCATGCTTCAATAATGATGGAAAATGGATTGTAAAATGACAAAGTTCTGTACTTGCTTCATATTTGTATGCTATAGCCATTCTTGCCACCCCACCAATCCCTACTGAAAATGTACCAGAAAATAGAGATTGAAAGCTACTTGAGTTGCCGGAATATGCAAACCTTGCTAGAGGTAGTAGTTGAATTTTACTTTTTAAAATGGATTTTTTTTGTTGTTGGAATTTTCTGCAAAATATAGATTATTTTCAAGTACTCGTTTTGTGAATTGGAGATAAGAAAGTAGGGGGAAATGAGTTGAATATTTGGAACCTATGAAGCACCGAAACTTCTAGAGGTAGCTGTATCGGCGTGTCGGACACGGGGACACGGCGGGATACGTATGGGACACGCCATGTGGCGTGTCCCCCAAATTTCTTGAATATTTTGATGGGGACACGGCAGGGGGCAAATTGTATTTTTTTTTTTTAAATTTGGGATCAATCTGTAATTTTTAAATTTTCAGGGGTCAAATTGTAATTTTTTAAATTTTTAGGGGTCAAACTGTAATTATCAATCTTTAAATTTTTAAGTTTTTTTTAAATTTTTTTATAATATTTATATATATATATTGCCGTGTCCGTGTCCGTGTCCCTTTTTTCAAAATTGCCGTGTCCGTGCTACATAGTTTGGAACTATTTGGTTCTAAAATAGAGTCAGCCATTGGAGAGGGGGTGCCAAAATTTGACAGATAACCACTTTTTGGTGCCAAAATTTGACTTTTAACCACTTTTTGGTGTCAAATTTTGCAAATGGCTATTGCCATTTTCCAACCACCATTGGTGCCAATAATGCTAGGAACATGACTCAATCCAACATTGGTCCAAACTTTAAGGACATCGAAGAACTTTATCCAAATCAGAATACTAGAGAATTCATCCTTAGACAATTCCATACCCGGAGATCATTTCTCAATAACAATCAATCGACTACCACCACAATAGGCCTCCATCTATGATATTAGTAAGAGCATCCTCACTCTTCATTTCAAAACTAGACAGTTTTTGTGCGCGATTACGGCTCAGTTAGCTACTGTTTGTTGCCCATCAAGATAAACATAGATTCAATGAGTTCCAGCTATATGCTTTCCGAAACAAAACATTAAGCGGCTGATCGAGTTACTTAGATTTGACAAAAGCAGTGTTAAAGTTGTTACCAAGTCATATAAGGAGGCCATACTGACGTAACTTCTGAAGATGCTTGTAGCAAGTTCTTGGCCTTATCTTTTGGTAGTGTTTCTTTGTTCTCTAGTGATGCTGAGGGTTGCAGCTTTAGCTGTGGATTTCATATTCTTCCTTCAACAACCTTGTAGGAATGCATCAATACTATTTTTTGTTCTGTATAAAAATTAAGAGTAAATTTTACGTAATAATAAAGATAAAATGCTTTGAGAGAAGTTTGGAATTATGTTTGTTATTACCGGAAACTCAGAGAGGCAGATAGCATCATGCACAGTAGCAGGGATTATGCCAGAATCATCAATCAATTGAGCTTAAACCTTGGCCCTAAAGTAAGAGTGAAACGGTAGTGGGAAAATGATGTTACGCGCGTCCCCTCCGCTGGAGAGGATGCTGTGTTGTCCTCTCTTTCTCCTCTCAAAGATATCTAGGCGGTGTTCAATATGTGAGTTCTCCTTTCTTTTCACCTTTATCTTACTCTTGTCTCCGTCTTCCTTTCGCCCTGAAATCTCAGATAAGTAGAGGTCCTCCTCTTTTTCCTTCATTGTGCTCCACCGAGGAAGACAGAGGTGGTGGTTTGTGTTTTTTTCTCCAATTAACCTTGTATATAGTATCTATGTCGTCTGTTGCTATAGCGGAGGTGTGGATTTTGGGAATCTTGTGTAAATATTGGTTGAGGGCTTTTGTTGTTTTGCATGTTTAGTTTTCCATGTACTTATATATCGTTTTTGTCTGGAATTTGAAATTTTAGATGCAGTGTCTCTTCCAACTGACTAAAATTTTAGATTCAATGTGTCTTACAACTGTTTGGGCAGTTTTTGGGCCACATAATTGGTATTGAGCCTAAAAGAATTTAGCTGAGTTGAGTTTTTAGACCCCTGTATCAACCATGGAAGCAATTTATTCGTTAAGGAGGTTGGTAGAAAAGTGTAGGGAGAAGAAGAAGAGGGACCTATATATGATTTGTATAGACTTAGAAAAAACCTATGATAGGGTACCTGGGGAGATCATTTGGTGGGTTTGGGGGCAAAAGGGAGTGACAAAAGGATATATTGATGTGGCTAGAGACATGTACGAAGGTGCCGTTACTACTATTAGATCACCAGTAGGGGAAACAAGTAAATTTTCAATTACAGTAGGGTTACACCGAAGGTCAGTTTTGAGCCCTTATTTTTTTGCCTTAGTTATGGATGAATTGACTAGACATATTCAGAATGATATTCCGTTGTTCATGTTGTTTGCAAAAGGATATTGTCCTAGTGGATGAAACTGCAAAGGGGGTTAATGCTAAATTAGAAATTTTGGGAGAAGCATTGGAATCCAAAGTATTTAGGATAAGTAGAAGCAAAATCAAGTATGTGCACCGTAAGTTTAGCGACAATAGAAGTGTCCCAACAGAAGAAGTGAGGATTTAGGATCAAGAGAGACAAAAAAAATTTAAAAAAATGAGCAATTTAGGTATTTAGGTTCAATCTTTAGCAAGGATGGAGAGATTATGGACGATGTTTAGGATCCGAGTTGGGTGGCTCAAGAGGAGAGCCGCTTCAAGTGTATTGTGCGATCGAAGGATACCTAGCAAACTGAAAAGGAAGTTTTGCAGAATTGCTATCAGACCAACGATGCTTTGCGGGATGGAATATTGGTCTATCAAGAAGTAACACGAGAGTAAGATGATTGTAGCTGAAATGAGGATGTTGAGGTGGTTTGGACTTATCTGTCTTCCAGACGCTGTAGACAAGAAGAAGAAGACCTAAATTGATAGTAGTGGATAGTAGGGCTAGGGGAAGAAGAAGACCTAAATTGATTTTGGATGCCGTCATATGAAATGACTTTGGCTTACTAAACCTAGACTAGACAGAGCTCAATGGAAAAACAAGATTCATGTGGCCCACCCCAATTGATTGGGACATAAGACTGGTTTGGTTTGGTTTTATCAAAACCCCAAAACATTGCATGATGTTTTCTCTTCTTCTTCTTTTTTATCAGCTAAAAATTTTATTAGAAAACTTGATGAAGAGTACATCGAGATGGGAAAAGCCTAATACTAAGCACAGAGCAGAATATAAGCAAAGGAACCACCCAGCGAAATGCTGAATAAGAAAAGAATACAACAAAAAGGGGGAAAAAAAAAAGATACAGGAAGATAAATAATAATACCAAACTTTGTACAAATTAAAACCCATTCAGCCATAAAAAACTTCAAGCCACCCAAGCATATCAAGACCAAATAAGATACCAGGAGTCCTTCAAACTGCATAAACGAGGCTTGGATGGCACTTACCCAAACATCTGGGCCTTCTCCATATCCAAACCCCATTGATTGGTGGCTGGAAGCCTGCCAAGAACCAGGCGGGTGGAACATCCTACGTTGTTGTTGTGTTGTGCTCCAATTTCCATGCCTTCACTATACGGGCTAGTGAATCATAAGATGACCCATCCGAGTCTAAAGCGATCCGGGCACTATCTCGGAGCTCTTTAGCCCTATGCCTAACAACCTTGCCTTCATCACCTTCCATCACCAACCTCACCACCCTCTCAATCTCCTCCCTCCCGACCACCTCCTTCCCCGGCCCCACCATCGGCTTCACCGCCACCCCCACCTCCTCTGCAAGTAGTGTAGCGTTCATCCTTTGCTCTGCATACAATGGCCATGTAATGATTGGCACCCCATGTGCAACGCTTTCCAACGCAGACTTCCACCCACAGTGTGACAAGAAGCCTCCCGTGGATGCATGTTTAAGCACGGCCACTTGTGGAGCCCAAGACTTCACCACCAGGCCAACTCCTTCCGTTCTCTTCACAAACCCTTCTGGCAAATACGCTTCTAGATCATCCTCGATGCTTCCTGGACTGTAAAATGCCCCCATGGCGTTCGCGTCGTTAGGCGTACGGACCACAATGAGGAAACGTTGTTGACTGAGTTCTAACCCAAAAGCCAACTCAATGAGTTGCTTACTTGACAACGTTCCCCCACTTCCGAGAGCAATAAAAAGCACTGAATCCGATTTTTGCTTGTCTAGGCAAGTTAATATCTCGTCGTCTAATTCCGAAAGTGGTTCGTCTTCTTTTATTAGAAGTCCGATTGCGTGAACCGGTGGCATGTTCAGAAAAAATGGATTTTCTTTTCGAGCATGAAGCGGGACCGGTTCGAGATCCGTCCACCTGTTCGTGAAAATTCCAGCAGCCTTGGGCAAGCGGGTCAAGTGGAGCAACAACCACTTGTAATCGTCGAGTTTTCTGTTCCAACCCTGAAGTGTTAAAAATTGGAGTAAATCCCCGCATATATATATATTTTTTAACATCTGCAGTGCATTTGAGGGGAGAGAGAGAGTGCACGGCTCCGAGCCGTTGGATCTCGGGATGGACGGAGGGGATTTGCTCGGCGCAAACCCCCCTTTTTACGGAACCTCTGTAAAAAAGATTATGTCATTTCAAATATGAGCAACTGTAGAACATCAAATCGATAAAAATGTTTTTAATGTACGAAAAAATTAAATAGTCATTTTATTTGAGGAACTTATTTTTGTTCCCACCTTAGTGGATTTGAAGTTCTCATCGTGAAATTTAATTAATAATCTCTCTCTCTCACACACACACACCCACATACATATTTACATATTCATCAACCGACGTTAGAGTTGAAAACATTTCCATGAAAATTACTAACAAAACTACCATAGTCATGAGCAAAGGGGTCAGTCGTTTCATGTCGGTCCCATCCGGAGGTTGGGTGAAGACTGAGGAGGTTTTCAGGCCTACAGCTTGGGTGGTAGTGTTACCGAATTTGCCATCTCTGAATGATGAAAAACACAAACTCTAACTTCTCAGATGAAAAACACAAACCCTAACTTCTCGATCGATGAAGAACACGCTGTGAAACTGATTACAGAACTTGATTCTCCAAGAAAGCACTCTGCTGGCTCGAATTCACCATTTTTGAACAATGAAAAATCAAAACCCTAACTTCTCGATCAATGAAGAAAGACGGATGTCAGAACACGATTCTTCAAGAAATCACCCTTCGGGATCGATCGACTTTCGTCACATGCTCTGATACCATGTGGAGACTTTATATCCAACCCAAAACCAATTGGCAATGAGTGGAGATGTCCCAGCATATATTAAGTGATCACCCATTCCACTCGTAAGAAATGTGGAACAATATTTCTTAACATCCCTCCTCACGTACAGCCGCATTTGAGGTGCTGGTCTGTCATCATGGGGATTGGACTGTGATTTTTTTTTTTTAAATGTGGGGTGAAATGGGTCCCGCTCTGATACCATGTGGAGATTTTATGTCCAACTCAAAACCAATTGACAATGAGTGGAGATGTCCCAGCAGCAATGTGGGACAATATTTCTTAACACAGCTTGTTGGCTTCCCACATCAGAAAGGTTGGATTTGTGTGTGTGTGTGTGTGTGTTTAAAAATGTCCTTTTTTATAAAAGTTACGAGACGCACCAAAATGTTATGAATCATGTTGGAACATGTGTGAAGGTTAAAATCCTACATTGGAAAAAATACAAAGATGGTTGGACCTTAATATACAATTGGATGACTCACTACTTATAAGGCTTAGCCTTTTAAGTGGATATGGGTCATTTAATGTATATTGGGCCCAACGAATGTGGTGGACTACGTGGATACTCCCCAGAAGTTTGGGCCTTGTGCACGCCGGCGTAGCAGAAGCGATGGGGGGATCGATGCATCTTACTAAACTCCCAACAAGTGGTATCAGAGCCAATGGCTGACGATCTATGGGCAGACTCTCGGCTCGCCATGGATAGGCTCTCATGGTGAACTACAAGTGATGGAAACAAAAAAATCCAACAGTGCAAGTAATGCGGTGTGCCCGTTGCAAGTTGATGCAAGCGAATGGAACACGTGTTGCACGTTGACTCGTCGGGGAGCATGGTGCCAGTGAATGGGCACATTGCCTCTCAATGGAGTTTCTCGTCGGGGAGCAAGTAATGCGTGTGCCCGTTGCAAGTTGATGCAAACGAATGAACCACGTGTTGCACGTTGACTCGTCGGGGAGCATGGTGCCAATGAATGGGCACGTTGGCTCTCAATGGAGAATTCGATGGATGTATCTAAATTGTTGGAGTTGGTGCAGAATAATCCAAGTTTGGAAGATTGGGTTGAGAGTAGTAGATCAGAATCAAGGGGGAGCTTGGATGCAAAAAAATGGGCAAGGCTCAATGAACGGTTCAAACATGAGGGGGAGATTTGTTGGAACATGTGTGAAGGTTAAAATCTCACATTGGAAAAAATACAAAGATGGTTGGACCTTAATATACAATTGGATGACTCACTACTTATAAGGTTTAGCCTTTTAAGTTGATATGGGTCATTTAATGTATATTGGGCCTAACAGATGTGGTGGACTCTCAGTGTTTGCTCCCAAGAAATTTGGGCCTTGTGCACGCCGGAGCAGAGGAAGCGATGGCGGGATCGATGCATCTTACGAACTCCCAACAAATCATAGAAAATATATGAATCATATTGTTGAAAAGTTATGAAACACTAAAAAATGTTACACAATGTTACGAGTGTTTGACCATAGCAAAGAGTCGATCGAGTCCAGGTGGGATTTCAGAGAGTATATCGGACAAGTCAACGGGTGGGAGGTCGATGACGTGGAGGCCAGAGGGGACGGCGGTGGAGTGGAGAAGGTTGTTCATGGCGGTTGGGAGGGGGTCAGCGGTGGTGATGACGAGGAAGCTGACGTGGAGACCGTGGTGGGTGACGAGGCGTTTTGCAAACTCAAAGATGGGGATTATGTGGCCCATACCTGGGCTTGGGAGGATTGCGATGTGGGGTTTTTTGGATTCTTCGTTCAACGCCATGGTCTTTGAGGTTGTGGCTTTTTTTTTCAAAGACTAGAAGTTGTCTGAGTCAGCTTACGCACATTTTAACTAAAATAGAAGATTACAACAGCCAGGGGTTGTGGGGTTTGAAATGCAGAAAGAAAGAAAGAATTCTGAAGAGCTCAAGCTGATGAAGAGGAATAGTATGGAAACATCCCTTTCTGTATATATAGGCAGGGCCATGCCAATTAGGCTATAAGTTTCACTCGCCCTCTCAATCCCCGCTCTTGCGTTTTTTAATAGCCCAGTGAAAGTACTTTATTAATCATAAACGTGAAAATTTCTTTTGCAAGTCAAACTACAATAATATCATACTTAAAAGTTTATAATGGAAGATGCCTCCATGCCCCCTTGTCTCGGGATACCTATCCCCCCCCCCAAATCGTTAGGAATGAATCTTGCCATTCAAAAATAATAATACTCCCTCCATTCCATTTTCATAGTTCTAAGAATTAACAACTAAAAAGCTTTATCAACCGCAAACTAAAAAGTGTCGATAAAAAAATAAAAACATTAACAACAACTAAAAAGTTCTAAGAATTTTCTTAGCATCATCAACAGAACATCATCAACTGGTTCTGTTGATCGGTCTAGTGTCTCGGCTTCAAGAGGAAATGAATTTGGTTGGCAATGACGTAAGGATCCCCCATGGCGGAACCAGGAATCTAATTAATCTCCCCTGAGCTAATTCATATAAAAAAAAATATTATAGGGTACCCATATTAACTTTTTTATTGGACAATGAGTACTGAGAATATTCTCAAGCACGTTCTACGCCAGGAAGTACAGCTATAATACAACATAAAGTTTCGAAACTGTCTTTTTGTAGGATTTCAAAGGTTGCGCGCCAGGAAGTATGGCGGGCTCACTTGCTTGCTAAGCATACTCTGGCGACTTTTGTTCCTCACCCGGATACCGGTGATGGATTAACTCATCAACACTCCGTTTAATGTTTCCATTTGTGTATTGTTATGTTGTTTGGTCGTTCTAAATCTTTAGACTTGGTGTTATTTTGATGGTTTAATGAATCTTCTTTCTATTTCTCAAAAAAGGCACGTCCTACGTTGTGTTTTGGCTTAAAAAACCAACTTAACTTCTTCTTTTTTTGTCTTTATTTGATTTTTTTTTTTGCGTTTGTTAGTTTTGCATCGGTTTTTTGAGTACTATTGGTTAGTCTCAGCGAGAGGAATCCAAAAAGGTAAAAAATTATGAGTAGAACTCTCAATTTTTTGAATAAGATCGAAAAAAGTGTAAAAAGCTATATTTTTTACTTATTTTTTTCTTCATTCAAAAAAAATTATGCTTCGATCATATTTTTTTACTTTTTTGATTCCTCTTGGCGAGACGAACCAATAATACACAAAAAATTGATGCAAAACTAAAAAAACACGAAAATTTTTCAAATAATGACAAAAAAATAAGCTAGCTAAATTTTTAGGCTGGCAATAAAAAAAGATTGAGATTATTGAGAATAAAAGGAACATGATGAGTAAGGAACATGCTAGGGATCTATGCAGCTGGAGTACCATGATCCAGGTTGGCAAAAATATAAAAATGATTGTGACACAAACTTTGTGCCACAACCAACCACAACCCAACTCACATGGGGTGTGGTTCCTACATGGGCCCCACATGCGGGTTCCATATCCCATGTGAGTGGGTTTGTGGTTGCTTGTGGCACAAAGTTTGTGTATGTATCATTATTCGCAAAAAAGATTCCTCCCACAAGTTGGTCAATGGAACATGATAATAATTGTTTCAGTTTTGTGCACGTTCTCTTTAGTTGGAGTATTTCCTAGGTTTTTTTTTAATGAAATCTCGTACTGTACATTAACCATAGATTAATCCCTTTGACTTCTTGTCGAATGTCTTTTTCTTTGAATTTTCATACTACGATTTTAAGTAAATCGCATGGACTATTTCATAGCACAGATCGTTTCACTAGCAAAGTCGAGTCGCTTAAAGGCACAATCCGTCTTACGAGCATAACTCATCTCAATCACCCGGTATAACATCTATGAAAATATTATATGAACGGGTATTTGAAATTGCAGATATAAATACGCAATTGATTGAAAGAATAAAAACTATTTCATAAAATGAAACAAATTTTGAACGTATAATTAAATCCGAATAAAAACCCTAATTCCTATCAAATACATCGTTACTTGGAGCGCGGCTTTCCGTTTCTGAGTACCCCTGTTATGCGTCTCTTCCCCAACCATTCTTATTTTCTTCTTACAAGGGCTGAATATTTCCTAGCAGAACCGAAATTTCCAATTACTGATCCATCAATTATCCACCACGCAGGTGTAAACCCACGACTTGTAGGTGTTTGTACCATATACGTGGCAGAAGATTTTCGGGTGACCAATCAAAGGAAAATCTCCATAATGCAGAAGATGCTTATCTTCAGGAGAAGTGATAAGGCGGTTGCCTTATTTTTAGGGGGTTACATTTGGAAATTTGAATTGTTTTTAAGCCGGAAACACATGTGATAATTATCAAGATAATGGGTAGTTATTTTCAGCCAAAGTGAGGACATGTGTTAAGCAGTTAGCAAGAGCGGAATGGAAGACATTCAAATCTGCATGATTTAAGGAACATGGTTCAAGATCATGGGCGGTTATGCTAAGCGGTTACAAAGCTCATGGATCTCTATAAATATAGGTCTTTGTGCTACATTGCAAAGGTCAACGCACCAAAAGCTCACAACAGCATTGTAATTGTTTCCTAACTATCGAGTTAGTCGATTTGTTTCTTTCTCAACCATGTCTGTCACCTCTCATCTCCTGTCTTTCTCTTCATCCTCTCCTTTCTTTTCTATGTAATTTTGTCTTCTTTTGTTGTTAAAGTCTTTGTTCAAGGCACTCGAACCTTTGTAACTCAGTTCCTCTTAATTAAGTTATCAATTTTGCTTGAAAGAAGTTCTACAGATTTTAAGCGCTTTTCTATTTTATTTGGAGATCTCTTATCTCCTGGCGCACCCGCACTCTCACGACACCACTCGGTGTTGGCCTTGACTTTTCTCTTGTCCCTGGAGAAATTCGTGTAGGCTGGCCCACTATCAATTCCTTTCATTGAGTTCTAATTAGCCTGGCCCACAATCAATTCCTTTCATTGAGTTCTAATTAGCCTGGCCCACAATCAAGCACCGAACTCTCCATGAAGTCCCAATCTGAAGGTTAACATAAAATCATGTGCCAACATTCAATAAGAATGCAGTTACCTAAAATAATTGCAACTCTCCATGAACACCCGATTATAAATCATTTAGGGGTGCTTTGGCAAAATAAACCAGTCTCCATGGAAAATAAGGGTAAATAATGATTTGTTTACGGTAATCGTTTTGCTTATGATTACCCAAACCAAACTCCCCATAAAGGGGCCGGGTACTAGTGATCGCCTCTAGAAATCACCCTAGTGATCGCTCAAAATGACGCCAAAAGAGACAACAAAAAATTGGGCAAAACTACGTTGTTTTTAAGTAAATAGGACTGATGCTTTTTAACTTATATATAGTATGCTGCAGGTAATTTTCATTTAACATTGGTACAGCCTACAAGGTTCTTCCAAGTTTGTCTTCATTGTCAAACTTGCATGAAAGATATAAGTTTCAAGGTCATGTTGCATTGGGTGAATAAACCAAGTGGTTTATTTTTTCATCCTGATTTAATTTTTTTCATTGTTAATTTGGCGTCGATTTTTTGTGGTTTATTGGTTCGTCTTGACAAGAGGAATCTAAAAAGGATAAAATTATTAACCAAATTCAATTTTTTCTGAATAAAGACAAAGATAATCCAATAAACCACAAAAAATTAGATTATTTTTTGTCTTTAGTGTACTTTTTAAAATTTTGATCATAATTTTATACTTTAAATCCAATAAACCACAAAAAATTAGACTATTTTTTGTCTTTAGTGTACTTTTTAAAATTTTGATCATAATTTTATACTTTTTAGATTCATCTCGTCAAGACAAACCAATAAACTACAAAAAATCGATGGAAAACAAACAAATAAAAAAAAATTGAATAAAGACAAAAAAATAAACCAATTTTTGTTTATTTAGCCAAAGTAAGGAGGTACTTTTTTTTGTCTGAATTCCAACAAGAAAAACAGGGGATTTTTTTTTCCTAACAAATCAAAGATCAAAAACTTCGGCAGCAGTCTTTCCACAGTAAAGAAGAGTGCTAACAATCAATGGGGGATGGATGAAGATGATCCATGGAGGCAGATTCCATATTTTCTCCAAAGAAAGTGATCTCTTCAGTTGTTACTTGTTAGGCGTGAAAAAGAGTTTGGGAGGTCTCTGATTCTTTTAGTTTCATAAGACTTAAAATGAAGTAGTTTTGCTCAAATTTTTTGTTGTCTCTTTTGGTGCCCGCCCAAAATGACGTCATTTTAAGCGCTCACTAAAGTGATTTCTAGGAGGTGATCACTAGTACCCCAGATCCCTCCATAAACCCCTAAATGTTTTACCAAACTCTCCATGAACACCCATCTTTATTTACCAAATGGTTTGGGTGTTGCTATTATGTTGTTTCAAAGAAGTTACTAGGGCCATAATTATATGTTTTCAAATCTTGTATCTACATAAAAAGAGCAAATCCTGTATATACATATATGAATAAATCACTAGGGGCATAATGGGGAAACTAAGCAATTTCAAGATGAGAACTTAATTATCTAAACCCATTAGGATGTGGAAATAAATAAGTTCCCCAAATAGTATGGCTATTTATTTTCTTCTTTACATAACCTACTTGTGAAAATAGATGGTCTCCTAGTTAAGAAGTAATACCCAAGCTAGTTAGAGTTTGTTTATCTTGAAGAAAATGTGCATCTCCTTATGTCCCCTTATTCCGTATGATCTCATCTCTTATTCAAGAGTGCGATCATCTTTGTCTGCTCTTTAATATCTCATCTTTTCTTTAACAGTTTTTACTATTCTTCTTTTTTATCTCCTTAATCTTTTGGTTGGAGGTCCTCCTTGATCGTCATAGTTGATTAATTTATATTTGTGATAGCATGTATTAAAAAAATAAATGGGCTTGTTAGACGGGCTTGGGAAATTAAATTTTAATAGGCCGGGCTTGGACATATTCAATGAAGCTCGATTGTTAATGGATCGGGCTAGGAAATGCACAAATCTCGTTATTATCTAGTATAAGCCCGGCCCGAATTAGGCCTAGCCTGGTGTTTTCACACCACTGTTACTACTCTGAAATAGGTGGGGACAAACTGCTGCATAAATGGTCATGATCGTAACATATGAAAGGATCCTTCCTCTCTAAGGCTTTGTTTGGAAAATGGGGAAAGGAAGGAAAAGGAAAAGAAAGTTTAAAAATTTTATCTTCCCTTGTTTGGTTGGAGAGAAAAAATGAGAGAAAATGGCCAAATAGAGTTGTAGGAATAGTAAAAATTTCCCCTTTTGGTTGGAGAGAAAAAAAGAGAGAGAGAAAATGGCTAAATAGAGATAGGAATAGTAAAATTTCCCCTCATTTTCTCTCAATTTTCTTCTAAATTATTTTTTCTGCTCTTATTTCACTTTCCATAAGTTCCAAAAAGAGCCTGTTCACTTCGTATTGGCCTCCTAGACGAGCCACACATCGAAACGATGTCCAGGATGGACATATAAGACGACACAAGACTCTACCTTCTTGAATCCATCTTTTGAACTTAGAACGACCCTTAAGCCCTCTTTGATACGAGGTTTCGTTTTGAGGGATTCGTAATGAGGTGGGATTGGGATTGGTTATATCTTAGGATTATTAATGAGGAGACAAATCCTACCCCATGTTTGTTTTTACACTGGATTAGATCATGGAATTGTGTTATGTTTGTTTTGTCTAGAATAGGATTGGATAAAAATTATTTGTTTCCAATTCCACCCGTACTTGAAAACAACATTTTCATTAATTGTGGGATTGGTTATAATGTTTATTTTTTGCTACTAGCCTACCCAATACCCATTACCCATTTCGGCATTTTCTACAGCGGTCCACAATAAATTGTAACATTCAGAGAGAGAGAGAGAGAGAGAGAGAGAGAAACGTGTAACAGTAGAGCAATCCTTCCAATCTCAGTCCCATGGGATAGGATTGCTAGCTAATACCCAACCCCCCTCGGGATGGGAATCCCATGATTTTGTGGGATTCACAATCCCATGGTATTAGCAATTGTTTCATTTTTTGCAACACCAAACAAGGTTTTAGAGGTCCCACGAGATTCTCAATCCTATCCCATCCTCCAAACCTGGTATCAAACAAGGCTTGAAGGCAAACCCGTGCGGTCAGCCATGGGTGGGTTACGCCGAGATGCTCTTCACGTCAAGATAGAGTAGTGCAAGACCCTTTCAGGCTTTCGGGCTTCAGGTTTATAGGGACAAACCCATGAGGTCAGTTATAGATCGGTCAAAGCAGATAATATTTCCGGGTGGAGGATGGGTTGCGAGTCGTAGAACATCTTCAACACTGACTACTCAAAGTAGATTAAAAGTAACACAACTTTTATTCTGCTTATTTAGTCTTTTTTTGAGACATCTATTCCAATTTGTACAACGAGTCTTTTAGCCTGTCGAAGTTGAACAAAAACCATATGACCAGTGGCTAATGACATGGGGTAAATAACTTTGCCTAAACTATTAGAGGCTACTTGTGGGCAGCCATTAGAGCACAGGACAAAATACTTTTAGTCATTTGAAGAGCCCGTTTGTAAAAAGCACGTGTTTGACCAGGAATTTTATTTGCCCAAGAGAACGCAACTAGACATCCTCTTGGATACACTCTCACACATTTCTAAAAGCCTCTTGCGAATGGAATTGCCTTTTCTACTAAGAAAAACATGGGTGCGCACTGGGTATCATGTGGCGGTACGTAACGCACATCTCGGCCATTCAAAACAATTTTGGACGGTTGATATTCTTGCCGGTAAGAGTGTATCTAAAATTGGACAGTCCAAAATACTTTTAAACAGCTATGATGAGACGTTGCAAGTATCACATAAGACACTACGTGATATCCTATTTGCACCCAAGTTTTTCTCGTGGTCAATATAAGGAAGACCCTATTTGCACCCAAGTTTTTCTCGTGGCCAATATAAAGACAAAACTTCTGTGCTCTGTAATCCATTACCCTATCTGTAGCTGGTATGTGCCGCTTTTAAGCCACTGTAAAGTGGGAAAATAAATAAAAAGAGAACCCTTCTATATACACCGATGGTCGTGCACCGATGGTGTACCGACCGACTTCGGGGACCCACTTTTGGGTCCCAAACGGAAAATTCGAACCGTTAGATCATTTTAAAATCGTTTTCCGAGAGGCCCTACGCGAGAATCGAGACAATCGAACGGCCCTAAGTTCTTGATCCCAAATCACCCCATTTCATCCAAAAAAAATTTATTCTTTAGCCACAACCTAAGTCATATAATCTTTCAAAATGCTCTACGCTCTTCGTGCTCTTAATTTACGCTCTTGCGGACTTTAGTAATTTAATATGTCTTTTAAATACGTTTTTATGTTCATGTACTAAGTCCCGCTCGCGAATCATGTGACTGAGGCGACAACTAGCAATTTTCATCTCTCTCTCTCACAGGAAAACGAGATCTATGATTCACGTGTTGACCCTTGTTCTATGATAACCCAACCAGTCCAATTCATAGAATCTTAATAGTATTGAATGGTCAAAAATTAAATTAAATTCTTACGAAAAAAAAAGAGTAAAACACAGTGGCACAAGTGTGTTGAAATAAAGTAAAATATGGTCATTCTCATTTCCCACACATGTCGACAAGCTACCACTAATTTCCTTATCGCATAAGTGTGTTGAAAATACAATGATCGGATAAACTTATATAATTATGATGTTTTTGACATAACAAACTACTACTCCCTTCGACTCATATGTTTGTCCATTTTTTTACTTGTAAGCGTTCCAATTTCTTTGTCCATTTTGAAAATCTCAAGAAAAAGTCCTATGAAAATATATTTTTACTCGTCTCTCTTGTTTTGAGGTGACAAGTGGAATTTGAATTGAAGGGCATCTTATAAAAATTCAACTTTTAAAAACGTAATCCATGATTACGTCTTCTTATTAAGTTGAATAATTGGGATGAATGGAGAATAATTCTTACAACCTTGAAAAAATAGCAAAAAAAATAGGTACAAAAGGTGTGCAACGCCTCTGACATGGGATAAGTTCCATTTATATTATAAAACAGAGCGAAAAATGTGTAGGCATACAAACATGAAAACCTCTATAGCCGTCGGATCATTTCGTGTTAATGTTGTAATTATCCGATCATTCATCTAATAAATATACCATCTCTTTCTCTCCCATTGCTTAGGCAATTAATATTACCGAAACATTTTCTTCAGTCTACAGCATCCTTTTTTGACCAAAACGTCAAAGTTGGCGATGGTATTTTTTCCCTCCATTCCACACCTTGCCCTTTTCTTCTCCCTACCTCTCCCTTTACCTCTTTCCCTCTATTCCACCGACCATTGAACTGG
The DNA here is from genome assembly GCA_963854785.1 of Vaccinium vitis-idaea. Classification (NCBI taxonomy): domain Eukaryota; kingdom Viridiplantae; phylum Streptophyta; class Magnoliopsida; order Ericales; family Ericaceae; genus Vaccinium; species Vaccinium vitis-idaea. The sequence goes on along the minus strand of OY978226.1, from coordinate 32,626,219 downwards.
AAAGATTTTATCCGAGCATTATCGGCTGCTGTGCCTTTAGGCACGGATAATCTCTAGTTCATGAATAAGTCTCACACCAAGGGCTACATTAAATTTACTTTTTAGACCCAATACAAAACCAACAAGAACAGACAAACGGAAATTTCCGCGTGTTGGTTTTTTTTTCAAGAATAATGCTAATAACAACCCATTTGGTAGTCAATAATCTTCCGTCTTGCCCGGAAGAGTCTCCCTTATTGACCACCCAATGGGTTGTTAATTTATTGCATTTTCCTTATTCCAAAACCTTGTGCATTTTCCTGCCACCACCACCATTGGTCACATGTCTATACAAAAACGTCTTTTATAATCCAAAACCCAATCTCTTGCTACCATGCTGTCATTTTCGGTGTGTCCATTTTTCAAAGTTCTAAATTAAAGGAAGATGATTCTCTCTGACTGTGGTGTGGCCGTGTGGGAGCGAGGCCGGCCCTCATTCCTCACCGAGAGGCCCCAAATCTTTATTCAAAATTAGGATTTCGGTTGAGTACAAGTTTTATGTATTTATAACTCGTACTCAACCGAAATGCGTGTGTATCTATATAAGAAAGAGTGAAAGAGAAACAAATCATGACGCGTGGTACTCGAGCTCTCGAATCAATACCCACGAGATTCTTGAATTTACGCTCGAGTTCACTGTGAAAATCAAACTTCGTTAAGCTATAAAACAATCATTGGCCCCAACAATCATATACAATATATTAGTATTAAATTTTGTAATGCTATCTGTTTAACTCTATATATAAAAAAATAATAGTAATGAATATCACTAGTTTTGACAGGCCTGAAAAAAATCCATCTCAATGCAATGGAAAATTTTCAAAATGTCCCCCAATCTTTGACCTCAATATAAAAAATACTCTCAAACTTACAATTTTCCTAAGCGTACTCTCAAACTTCACTTCCGTTATCCAAACATACTCCCACCGTCTGAATCTGTTACCTCACTAGTGGGAAATGTTGAGTTGGAGCTTAACGGACCCCCAAAACTGTTAAGTGGCCCAAAACGATGTCGTTTTGGGTCTTAAGAAGAAGGAAATGGAGTAAAACCTGATGGGCGTGGGTGAGGAGCTGGTTAGAATAGGAAGGGTTGAAGCGGCGGAAGACGATGGAGGAGGCGGCCATGGCAGCGTCGGTTTCTCCGACGAGGTTGGAACCTGGGTTGCTGGGGTTGATCTTGTATGTCTGGCGTGAGGTGGTCATGTCCTTTGGCCTTTGGCAGCAGTTGTGGTGTGTGTTTCCGTCTCCTACCTAAAATAATCAACCATCAATTCTGTTACCACCAACCCCAATTAATTAAAAATACTCCTAATAACAGGACCATTGAACTAGTATTAATTAGTAAATTGAGTTTAAAGAAAGGATAATCCCAATCGAAAATGACAATCACAAGGAACCCACGACTAAAATCCCAATTGTTTAACTTTGGTTTCATAACATTAAATTAAAGTAGTATATTTCTCAACTAATTCAGAGAGAGAGAGAGACAGAGAGAGAGAGAGAGAGATATGTACACATGTATGCGTACTAGAGTCTGTGAGAAACCAAATCAGATTTAAGTGAGGATTTGGGATATTTGGATTTTTCAATGGTGGGTCGAGGAAAGGATGGTTGGAGGTGGTCGACGAACCACGGTTTTGATCAGACACTCCTATTTGAAGGAAGGGATCCGAAGCCATTGGGATGGCAGTGAAAGTGGTGGTGGTCGCCGGAGGTGGAGACTGTAAGCCTATAACACCTCTCTCTCTCTATTTTCCCTGTGAATTGGGAAAGGAAGTAGAAAGCTTTTTTTTTTTTGTTTTGTTCCGTTAAGCTCTAACTCAGCATTTCTCGTTAGTGAGGTAACAGATCCAGAGAGTGAGAGTATGTTTGAATAAAGGAAGTGAAGTTTGAGAGTACGTTTGAGAAAAGTATAAATTGGGGAGTATTTTGATATTGAGATCAAAATTTGGGGGGTATTTTGAAATTTCCCCCAATGCATATTTGTATTTGAAACCATTATCATACTTATCTACAGATTATTAGAAAATAACATTTTTATTCGTTTTGTACACCTATGAAAGCTAACATCTTTTCAATGGGCGGTTAGTAATTTTACATTCATCATATAGAGGGCCTCATATTTCGAGTTCACATTAGGCCCCTAACAGTTCGAGTAACAATTCAGTACTCCAAGTGCACCATCACTTGGTGATCCGAACCAGTCTAGAACCACATAATTAAGGTATACATAGTCGTCGATCCCATGGGAATATATAATTACGGATTGATCCGGAGCATCACATGACAGCAATTCCATGTTATGAATAATTTCGTCAAAAGTTCAGGTATGCCATTTCCGAGTCTACTACTTAAGACCACGTTCGGTTATGTTTTGAAAAACCCAGGTTTTACTTTTTTTTGCGGGCTCTCAAATGTCAGTCCATCCTTTTCTCTCTCATCTACATTTTTGGAACACTACTCTAGTGCATACATTGTGCGAGATGGTTCCGTGGGGCCCACTTCAAAGACACACATAAGTGATCCAAGTCGTCCATTAGTTTTAAAATTATTCTTTGAGTCATCTAGAAAAAAAAAATCAAGTCAATCGTATAGCTTAAAGTGCTTGATCCAGTTGTCTAACTTTATTTCAAACTTCTATCAGAATTCAGGATCCTAAATTGTGAATGAATAATTAGAAGATTGATCAACCACTTATAGTTTTTCGAATGAAATGATTTTTCAGAGTGACTCAAAAAATTATTTTGAAATTAATGAACGGTTTGGATCATTTGTGTAGGTCTTCGAAGTAGGCCCCACAAACCCATCTCGCCCAAGGTATGCACTAGAGTAATATTCCCAAAAATGTAGACGAGAGAGAAATGGATGGACTGGCGTTTGGGGGCCCACGGAAAAATGTAAAAACAAAATTTTTCAAAACCCAACCGAATAAGTGATACAGAAAGTCTAGGGGCACATACTCTCAACCACATACCAGTCACACCCACTCATGTGGGGCCTACTTTGAGGTCTCACACGAGTGATCGGAGTCATTCAATTTGTTTAGAATATTTTTCTAAGGGTCCCTGAAAAAAACCCAGCTCAATCGGATACCCGTAAAAGCTCGATTGATTCATTAAACTTTCAATTCCTGAATCGAACAGTCCAAAACTTTAACAAACTTATCAAGCCTTTCCCGATATTTGATTGAGCTGATTTTTTTCAGAAACCCTTAAAAACATATTTTAAACGAATTGAGCGGCTCCGATTATTCGTGTGGGATCTCGAAATAGGTCCCACACGAGTGGGTGTCGTCGGTATGTGACCGAATGGGTGTGCCTGTAGAAGGACTCTGAGTGATATCATCAATAACGTACAGATCTGGAGAAGCTAAGAATTCAAATCCAGGATTTGGGGCATGTTGGTCATACTGTTAGTTGTATATATTATTTTAAGTCAGTCAAATTGTTTTTAAATTAAAACCTGAATAGATAAATGAACAAATAACTCAAGAGCTGAACGTTATATGTTGGCCGAACATATATATTGGCCGAGCCGGGCCGAATGTACATGTTAGCCGAACTCGGGGCCGAACGTACATGTCAACCGAACCTGTAGGCAAACGTGGTTATTGGCAGAGCCAAGCCGGGTCGAATGAAGTCCGACCCAAGTAGATACAGATAATTCGTGCACAAATCGAAGGTTCAATTCGATCACGTGGCACTAGATGCGACATCTACGATGTGATGTCAAGAAGCGGTTAAGGAATGTGTCTATCACGAGCGTACTTTGGAGAGGTATGTCGCTACTACTCACTCTTAAGCTTCGTATTTTTCCTCTCCTCCATTTGGGGCTAACTTAGGCATCGGAGCGCCGACTGGCCGACAGTGGCCGGTAGGCACTAACGGTGTTTTCTCTTGCAGGTCTAGGTTGAAGAATGTGTTGCTCCATCTAGATCAGAACTTGAGATCCAAAGGAGAACCAGATCAAACACCTCCCCACAATATATACTTCTTCCATCCCAAATTGGTGGTCTTATCGGATTCCAATGCAATTTTTTAATTGTTCATATCTTTCAATCTATAACGTATTTTATGTGCAATATAAATCTTATTTGATAGATCTCAATTAGTTCTAGTATACAAAGTTTTTAAAATCTCTAAAAATATATAGATTTAAAGATATAAACAGTTAAAAATTAAATTCGAGTCTGAACAGGACAAACAATTTGGGACGATGAGTATTAATTACAAAAAGAATAGTATTAAGTTATACACACAAGAATATAGGTATACATATATGTCTAGGTAATTGGTCCGATTTGGTTCGAACTACAAATTATTCCACGATTCTTATGAATTTCGAATTCATTCTTCCATTAATTATTTAAAACGAAAAGAGGTTCATCAAAATTTAAGTGAATAATTCAAAAATACTTTTCAAATTAACGGCTTTTTTTCTCTCGAATAGTCAATTGACTTATTAATTCTTTGTACCATACTTGAATTCTCAATTTTAGAACCCGTAACCGAACCAAAATTTCTCATTCTCACATTTTTAGAACCTGAACATTGAACTCGTAGCAGCTGTCCAAATACACCGGTTCTGTCTGCTTGGAGTTTTGGACACTCCTCACCTGTATATTGCTTCCTTATATAAACAGCACGAGCAATCTCTCCGTGCCTCTCTCCCTAAGCAGCACCAGCAACCCCATCTCTCTCTTTCTCTCTCTCTCTCTCTCTCTCTCTCTCTCTCTCTCTCAAGAAGATGGGAACCATGAGTCTAGTGGATACATGGATTCATTCTTGTTCCACGTTCAATCACCCAATTCGATCCAGATCTTTATTCGGCCACAAAGACAACAACAGGAAACCACCCAATTCCCCAACCCACCCGTTTCCCCTTAAACAAACCCGACGACCCATCTCAATCACCGCTATCCTAACCAGAGATGAAACACAGAGTCCAAAACAAGAAGAAACCCAATTCGATTTCAAAGCCTATATGGTTGACAAGGCGATTTCAGTTAACAAAGCCCTCGACGACGCCGTTACTTTGAGGGCCCCACTGGCTATACACGAGTCTATGAGATACTCCCTCCTCGCCGGCGGCAAGAGGGTCCGGCCGATTCTCTGTATCGCCGCCTGTGAACTCGTCGGCGGGGTAGAATCGCAGGCAATGCCGGCGGCGTGCGCGGTGGAGATGATCCACACGATGTCGTTGATTCACGATGATCTACCTTGTATGGACAACGACGACCTACGCCGCGGCAAACCCACCAATCACAAGGTCCGCTTCTAAAATTTTGCTGGTATCACTGTTCTTTTATATCGTTTTGGATGTTTGAAGAGGCAATTTATTCTAGGAAAAAATGAAAATGATTTCAGAAAAAAATTCAATTGCTAATTCCCCCGTTCTCCCTCTAAAATTCTCCCCGGATCCATATTAAAAATCACGTTTTTTTTTTTGGTAACTTCAAATTTTTTGGGGGTATTTTTGAATTGGGTAATCAAAATCATGTTATTTGGAGACTAATCAATAGTTGAGCCGAACACATTTGCCTTTCAGAAAATGGGTTCAATCCAGTGTGCCAGCTCAATTGTTAGTACAAAATAACTGTGTTTCGATTTTGTGTCTTTTTTCTTCTTCTTTTTTTGAATTGCGAAAGATGGAAAAGAGGCAACCAACGTAGCAATTCCGTGTGACCATAGAGGTTCTCAACCCGCCGTGAAATTTCCAGTTTGAGTCATAGCTACTACCACAGCACCACCTGAGTACTAGATGGGACAAAGGGCCCTCCACCTGCTGTGTTGCGGTTGGCGGGCCTTGAACCGAACGGATCGTGTACGTGAGGGGAGCATTTAAAGCCCACTCACCCTCCTTGCCATATAGGCTACTACATTCGGTGGTCGATTTTGTATCCTAACATGATTTTTGGTATAATCAATGTTCTCGACGAGTTGTACAAATGAACCCTTCCTTTTAAAGAGAAGGGAAAGTTTGAGCATTTGAGGTTAGAAGCAAGTTTAGGCCATTTAAAAAATTTCATAGAATCAGAACTTACGAAATTTATGCGCAAAATTTAAAATATCCTCTCGAAGAATCAGAGTAAGTAGTGACTGCAGTTATATCAAGGAAGCTCTGCCCTCGTTAATTTTAACGTCTTGAAATTAGTCGAGTTCTTGTGCACGTTCTCTCTAGCTTTCTGAGAGTATTGTCGGCCCCATCCCACCAACTCAAAAGCCAAAAAGCCAGACAGGTCATTCTCTCATAAAAAACTGCAAAAAACTGAAAAGTTAATAAACTAACTTAGTGGAACACCAAAAGTTTCGGCTTTTTTACACCCTCTTCGGACTCACTTGAGTAATCGAGATCGTCCAGATTTCATTTTCGTTGAGAAGCTCAATTATATTCAAGATTATGTTGCTGCATTTTGATTAGTATGATTTGATATTTTGATTGTGTATTTGTTGACTACTGAAATCCGATAGTCGTGACGTTTGACTTGATATTCTTGAATGTTGACAAAAACAGCCATAACCTGTGGCGGCGGAGGAGGGGGTGGGTAGGTGTCGCTGTCAATTTTTTTCATGCCAAAAAGGCTGAAAGTTACCCAAGTCTCGTTATTTCTGGTGTGATTGTGTCTGTTTGTTTTTTTTTTAATTGACCCAACGACTTATCTTGTTCCATTGCATAAAATTTAGGTCTTCGGCCAGGACGTGGCGGTGCTAGCCGGCGATTCCCTCCTCGCATTCGCCTTCGAGTACATTGCCACCGCGACCACAGGTGTCGCACCATCCCGAATCATCAGCGCGATTTCCGAACTTGGAAAATCGATCGGATCCGACGGCCTAGTAGCAGGGCAAGTGGCGGACATCACTTCCGCCGGGCTTTCTGACGTTGGACTGGACCATCTCGAGTTCATCCACGTGCACAAGACAGCGGTGCTGCTGGAGGCGTCCGTCGTCCTTGGTGCCTTAGTGGGCGGCGGAAACAATGAGCAAGTGGAAAAGTTGAGGAAGTTTGCGAGGTGTATTGGGTTGTTGTTTCAAGTGGTGGATGATATACTAGACGTGACGAAATCGTCGGCCGAACTCGGGAAGACAGCGGGTAAGGATTTGGTGGCGGAAAAGGTGACTTATCCAAAGCTGCTGGGGATAGAGAAGTCGAGGGAATTCGCGGAGAAGTTGAATAAGGAGGCGAGAGATCAGCTTTCTGAATTTGATTCAGATAAGGCGGCTCCGTTGGTTGCCCTGGCGAACTATATTGCTTATAGGCAGAATTAAGAAAATGGAGCAACACCAACCCATCTCCAAAAGTTGAAGAAAATGGAGATTTGTGGTGGGAAAATTGTGGGTTTGGGTTATACAATTGTTTTGTAACCTGTTCCCGTTTTTTAGTTATTAGATACAGGGTGGGGGTACCTAGCAAAAATTATACAGGGTGGGTGAGAGCTGTACAACACCCTACAGCACTACAGGGGCGTCTTACAAAACCCTCGGATCCACCCGTTTCCGGGTGAGAGCAGTAGTTTGTTTTAGATATGGACAGATCAACTTGTCGCTGGCTTTGTTCGTGACTGTTGTTGATTAAGATTATGCTTCACTAGTTCAATAATGCCATTATGCCAAAGTTGATATCGCATACAAGAATTGGATGGGTTATTTCTCTCTTTTTGGTTACTTGAGCATGTATTACACAGAAATTAAAAGATCTACAACAAGGCTTAATAATCACCTTTTTGGGTTCAACTTCAATACAAACTCTAGCATTTTGGAGTCTAGTCTAGACACACTAGCACGCCAATAATGCTAGTAACATAACTCAAATTACATCGGTTGAAAGTTCATACTCCGCGAAAAGTGCAGAGCACTTTCTCTGTCTAACCCGGCCATCGTAAAAGCGCCTTCCTAGAAAAAGTGAAAAGTGTCTGTCATCAGGTGCTGGCTTCACTAGACGTCGGGGACGGCACTGCCTACACATTACCTTGGACTACATGGAATCGATTGAATTATTAACGTTGGAGAGTTAATCGATCATGGTAAGTCCATTGATATTTATGGTACCAAAATCAATGGGTGTTGATATGATCAATCCCTAGACGATATTTATGGTACAATTTTGTTCTTTTTTAATTTTTTTTGAAATAGAGAGAGAGAGAGAGAGATGTGGGGGTGGGATTGGGGTGGGGAGGGGACGTGGGGAGGGAGGAATTTTTTCAGGTGGGGTCAGTTTTTTGTTTCTGTTTATATTGACATAATTTTTTTTCTTTTAATTTTCAAAATGATAGCCCGTTTAATACGTGAGGCCGGAAAAAACGCAAAAATGGTTTTTTTATCAATTAGTGTTGTGCTCATTCGGTACATGGGAGTCGGAAAAAACACCAATGTGAATTTTTATCTCCATACATCAAACGGGCGCAACGCTAGTTAACCACCGCTACACTGTGCTGTGATTAACACTTTTCAATGGAGTATCTAGAATGACAACATACGTCTTTCTATAAGCTTCCTACCCGTGATTTAATATTGTGAAAGGATAACTTTTTTTCACTTAAGATTCCCACTAGGCCAATATGCCATTGTAGCACCCATCCCTATTTAAGCCTAGCATACTACATTGCTTATGGGCAGAATTAAGAAAATGGAGCAACACCAACCCATCTCCAAAAGTTGAAGAAAATGGACGTTTGTGGTGGGAGAATTGTGGGCTTGGGTTATACAATGTTTTTGTAACTTGTTCCAGTTTTTTGGTTATTAGAGATACAGTAAGCTTCTAATGAGGACTCCCTCATTGGAAGTTCCATGCGGACCTGCCCCTTTTTTGTGTTTCCGGACCAAATTTTGACGATCCGAACCGCTCAATGTTTTTAAAATGCATTTTCCAAGGTCCACGCAGAAAATCTTCAAAAAAAAATACCCGGAAGGGCTTGATCCACACAGTTTTTGTTAAAAACGCTATATATAGCGTTTTTAACAAAAACTGTGTGGATCAAGCCCTTCCGGGTATTTTTTTTTGAAGATTTTCCGCGTGGACCCTTAAAAATGCATTTTAAAAACATCTAACGGTTCGGATCATGAAAATTTGGTCCGGATGGTGAAGTCCTCATGGAAGTCCTCATGGTGAGGTCCTCATTAGAAGCTCCTTGATTAGAGATATAGGGTGGGGGTACCTACCAATAATTATATTTATGCAATATGGATTTTCTTTGATAGTTCTCGAATTAGTTTTATAAAACTAAGTTCTCAAAATCATATAAACAATGTAGATCGAAAGATATAAGCAATTGAAAAATACCACACATTCCGAGAAATGGACAAAAAAAAATTGGGACGAAAGGAATAATATGATGCACTTTTTACACATTAACCACTGCCCACTGTGCTATGATTAGCATTTTCAATATCTAGAATGGCAACATGACTACATATCTTTCTATAATCTTCCAACCCATAATTTAACATTGTGAAAGGATAACATTTTTTCATGTAAGATTCCCACTAGGCCCACATGCCATTAATAGCACCCATCCTTACAAATCTGAAGGGACAAAAAAATTATTATCGTCAAAAAAAAATAGCTACAATACACAACCATTAAAGGTGTGTATCATATGCACCTATTTTATGGTTCATATTGTGTCATCTCATCGGCAATCGTAACATTTTTTTATTGTTTCGTAATTTTTCAGCTATATGATCCGCAACATTTTCTATGATTCATAACGTTTTAGTGCGTCTTTGTAACTTCTATATAAAAAAAAAAAATCGTAACATTTATTAATAGATTCATAACTTTTATAGGAATACGTATGATACACACCCAAATAGCGGAGTATTGTAGCTTCAACATTTTACAACCCTCCATATGCCTTTTTAAATACGTGGGACCAAATTCTAATGTTTTCAAAATCATATGACCAACCAAAGCCATTGGGCTGATCCAGCAATACATTGGGCTTCATTTCACAGCCCAGTAGCCTGCCCACCCTGTCAAGTTGGTGGGGTTTTGTCGTCGGATGATCATAATTTTCCAGTAGCGGAGCCAGGATTTATATTCGAGGAGGGCTGAATGAAAATATAAATGTTCATCTAGAAAAATGTTTTAGTGCTCTACTATCATACACTATACCTTCATGTAACTTTCACCCAATACATCAATAAGTATGTGAATTTATTATTTTGTTTTGTCAACAACCAAAATGCACTTCACGTTTTTTTGTGTATGAAGTTAATTTGCAAATTTTCGTAAAGTGATTTAAAATCGTACAAATTTAACGAAGACTAAAAGATAATAACTTACAAATGTGCCATAAAAATCTCTACTTCACATTATTTGTTAAAAAATGGGTGTGGCAGGGGCACCCTCTGGCCCCTACAGCTTCATCCGTGTAATTTCCAAAAAATTGCATCCATACTTTGTGAAAGCGTTGTCTAGGCTTCTGGTGCTTAATTAAGGGTATTTTTGAAGATTCGTAAAAATTATTTGACCCCCGGGATCTGCTCATCCTTTGCTTCAACCTCTTTCGTTAGATTTTGCTAGTATATATTCTAAGTTTATGTTTGTAAAAGTTTATACAAATGTTGTTAAGAAGGCTTACTCCCTTGCCATGAGAGCCCCATGTTATGATTAATATTTTAATGGGACGATCTTTTCTGTCAAAAAAAAAAACCGAGTATTAACTCGCTCCAAATGTCCTTTGGTTGACCTTATAACCTTGTATATCAAGCAAAGAATTAACAGGCTCCTGAGCTAGTGGTAGTGGCTCAAAAACATCCGACACCAGGGGAGGCAAGGGCGGAGCCATGAGGAGGCTGAGGTGGGCTATAGCCCAGGTGGGATGGGAAAAAAATGGAAAAAAAAAAAAAATTATAGGTAAAATTATACCCTAATAAATTTTAGCCCACCTCTCTTTTTGTGTTTAGCCCAGCCCATTCTAAATGAATAGCCATTCAAAAGTAAATGAACACCAATCTGGCTACTTCCAGCTGTTCCAGTGAGTACCACGAGATGTACCGGATTGATAAAATTGCAAAAATCAGGCGAAAAGGTGAGAAGAAGACGATCAAACCAGGGATTCCCTCATGGATCTGATATTCTTGCAATTTTCCGACGGATGTCCGGCGGTGTTTCAGCTCCTTGTACAATTATCAAGATGGCACTGAAGCCTTTTGTCTTCCTCAAGATAACAAATGAGGTTTTTGGGGAAGGAACATGAGTGGGTGAGGAAGACAGACAACACAGTACATTAACTTTTCAGACTACTGTACTAGGGTACAACACTCCACACCCAACTTGGTTACTCTTTTTAATTTTTATACTATATTTGAGTTTCATTTTATTTGTTTGTTCTACGTTTCTTTTTATTTTTTCTCTCAATACTATTATACAAGTATATTCTCCAGTTATACTAAATGAAGGCTAAGTTTTCAAGTATATATGTCCATTATATTTTAATAAAAAAATATAACTAGTAATCTAAAAATATTACCCGGTAACATATCGATATCAGTACCTACCGTACCGTCTCAATAACAAAAACAGTACCGCATTCGATACAACATTCATCATGTTACCATGACAACAATGGAAAGAGCATTTTCAGCTAGCTAAAGCATATGAAAACTTATCTTTGCAACGAAATAGGGGATGATTTTCTTGTGGATTCAATATTGAAAGAGAATTTGTTGAAGATATCGACTCAGATTCGATAATAGATAAATTCTACTCTCTAAAACTCGTAAAGTCCAACTTTAATAGCGTACAACTTTTTTTTTTTTTACTTTTTCTTTGTACTTTTCTTTTGTATCTGAACATTTACGTATTTATGTATAAGTTTGGGTTAGCCCAGGGTAAATTATAGTCCTGGCTCCGCCCTTGAGGGGAGGGCTTTCTATTAGCACATCTCCAATCTGTACTCGTAATTTTATATGACTTTAAGTAGAAAGTTTCAAAAGATCAAGCATCGTTAATAATGGAAAAAAATTTGTTCACCCTCACCAAAAGAGGGTGAACAAAACCCTCACCCCTGATTGGTTGAAATGGTGTTGGGTCCACAAAAAATAGTGTGGATCCCACCATAAAGTGATGTCATGTTTACCAAAAAGTGTATTGATTTCATGGACTCCACACCATTTTAACCAATCAGGGTGAGGGTTTTGTTCACCCTCTTTTGGTGAGGGTGAACAAATTTTTTCTTGTTAATAATGTAGTTGTCAACTTGAGAGAGAGAGAAAAAATACTCCCTCCGTCCCAATTTATTTGCCCCTTTTGGGGAAGTGGGTTTTTAAGGGGTGAAAACTTTGTATTGACTTCTCTATTTTGTCCCTAAATCCAGTCAATATTACTGTGACCAAATTTGTGAGACTAATTTATTATATGAAAGTCAAAACATATTCAATATGGATCTTGTTTGATAGATATCAATTAGTTTTATTATACAAAATTTTCAAAATCATAAAAACCGTTATAAAATAAAAAATAATAGACTAGCCAATTAAAATGGGAAAAGTACTTTTTAAGGGTAAAATTGGAAAGTGACCCTATTTTGATGGATATTTTTAGAAGTGAGACAAATATTTTGTAACATCTCAAAATAGAAAGAATGACCAAGAAATTGGGACAGAGGGAGTAGCTTTTTAAATAAAAAGATTCTGTGCCGAATTTGAATCTCTTTTGAGATCCGAGTGCAAATTTGAATTAAAAAAAAAACTCAGTCAAGAAGCAAATTCTGAAGAAAATTTGAGTTCCGCAGGAAAAAAAATCAAACGCCGTTGCCGGGGATCGAACCCGGGTCACCCGCGTGACAGGCGGGAATACTCACCACTATACTACAACGACTTTGATGCTCTTCCGTTCAACAATTTACGAATTTTATATATTATTTTATTGGTTTTTACCATGCTTTAAGACAAACAATGATATTATATGAATGCAAAGTCAATAACATTACAAGATACCATGTACAACTGATCATGAGATTCATAAAGCATAACCACATTGACGTCATGTCACTCAATTTAACATTATGTCATCTTCTTTTTCTTTTTTATTTATTTAGCCGTAACACGTAGCTTGTATACAGTATTTTTGAACATTTTTTTACACAATGAAGATTGTTTTGATGAATCGGACTAATCTTTTTTGCCCCTCTCAAAATCGTATTTTTTCGCGTTCACATGAGGTGAAATGTAGCCAAGTACAAGTCATTGCTGAGGGAATCGACCCTAATCTTGGGTTGTTAAGCCCCACCGAACAAGTCAATTAACTACTGCGACAACTCTTTATATGTTTATATATTGTTTATTATGTATAGAGATTATTATATATACAAAATGATTCTTTACATTTTTGTCAGCGATGAACTAAAATCTTGGAGCCTCCATTGCATGAACTGATTTTTATTATCAAAATAAAAACATGCATACATCAGAAAGACTTCAAAATATCTTCAGTATTTAAACTAGAACAGACAAATATAATCTGAAAAAGACAACTCAAATGGATAATTTATGCTGTCCTCTTTTATTTTGAAGAATGGGAATGATGAGAAAATTCACTGTAATTAGAAATTATAGTAAAAACAAAAACACAAACCCACCTTGAGCAATTCACTACAACAAATTCTGGATTTTGCTACAAAAAATTTCGTCGCTACTTGTTAGTTTTTAGTCACAATATTAGTGTGGTGACAAAATATTTTTGCCGCCCTTTTATCACAACAAGCCCGTAACAATAAGTTTGTTGTGACAAAATTTCAAACCCGTCGCAAGAAATCAAAACTTATAGTGACAACAAGAATTTGTCACAAAAAGTTTCACTAGTAGTGACAAAATATTTCGTCACAATACGTAATTATTTTGTTGCTATTAGTTTGACTTTTGTCACAATAAGTTAATTCTACAAGGGATTAAAATATTATGGTGACAAATGATTTTGCTGCAAAAACTCAAGGTTCGTCGCTAGAAAGTTGTTGAGGCAAAATAAATTTGTTACAATTGGTACTCGAGTTCGGCCGTCACTATAAGTTTGTGGGGAGAAAATACCCATTTGTCACAAAATATAACAATAGTTACAATTATTTGGTACAACGTCATCATTTATTTCATTACCATTAGCATAATTTTGTCACTAAAAGTTTTTCCCAGACAAAATTTGTGACAAAAAAATTAGCTTGTCACAACAAACCTATACAATAGTATATTTCATCACAATAAGAAGGGCAAATGTACCCAAATGCATTCAAAACAGTAATTGTTATTCATCATAAATATCCACGATTCGATTGAATACAAAATTGATTTATCATTCCTAACTACATCCAAATACCTATTAACTATAGCCAATGCCAGAACAACGATTTGAGCCTAGAGAACAGCAGCAGAAGCTTTTCAAAACAAGAAGTCTGCAAAAGCAGAAAAACACAAGCAAAAGCAAAATAAAATCCACATCAAGAGTGCACAACTTTATTTTGAAGCAATAGATATAACAATATATCAACTATAGCCACACGTATAACTTTGGTCGTTGTCGCGCCCTGAAATTTTCTCGATGCGGCGTGAGAAAAGATCTTGACTTGGTGCGACGATATTATGAAAAGTGAGTTTGACAGCTGTGACTTTTTTTGGAAAATTAGAGTCGCCACTTAACATAGAGTTCAGGTGTGTTAAGTCACTCCTAAAGATGTTTTCTGATGAAAGCATCTTCAGAAAATTATTTTTCAATTAAAAATGACTTTGTTTGAGCTTGTGGTCAGTGAAATCATAGATGGGTTACTGTTACGAGTAGGAAAGGTGTTAGGCACCCTACATCACCCTTTCGGTACTTATTTTCCAAAATTAACCCTTTTTAAAATTATCCCTGGCCGGGGAAATAAACAACTAAAGCGAATGGTATTTACAATGATAGGTGAACCCGAGGGTATAAAAGGCAAGATGGCAGAGCCTACTTTTGCCGTGTATACCTTCAATTCAACCATATATACTGAAATTGATTTGCATTGAACTGGTTAAATGAGACATGAACATAAGTACAAGTCTCATTTTTTATACCGACGACAGTGTACTAAATTTCGACGGCGTCGGTATCCTCAATTCATTGCAAATAGATTTCGGATGACTAAATCATGAATAAGGTAAAATTAAAATCGATTTGCATTGAATTGGATAAATGAAACATGCACATAAGTACAAATCTCATTTTTTATACCGACAACAGTGTACTTAATTCGACAGCGTCGGTATCCTCAATTCATTGCAAATAGATTTCGAATTAGGAAAGGGGATAATCACATGTATATAAAAAAAATGTTAGAAACAATATCACAATCAATAAGACCACATTAGACAACAAGGCATAAATATACATGTGCAAAAATAACAAAAGAGGTGCTTGTACTAAAGATAACAATGTCAAGACTTTGAAGAATGGTGGGCAGGCGGGCGCCTTTCTAATGAGAAACTACGCCCTGGCGGATTATACACGCGAATCCTGCTTTCATATCAAAGTACTAACACTATTACAAAGTTTAAAAAAAAATAATAATAATAATGTCAGAAATTTGAAGAATACTGGGCAAGTGGGGCCTATCTAAAGAGACAATTGTCGCATCATCTTGCTTTCATATCAAAATCCTGACATTATTATCATGAGAAGATTATTTACATTTTTTTTGGTTTTTTTATTTTGTATAAATTGAAATAAACAACACATAAATTATATTGACAGTTGGCTTTTGCATTACCTTGCTTCTATATCACAAATTGAAAGACAATGCTTTGCCCGGTAAAACCATAAATCGAAATAGCAAATTAGCTATTGCGAGTTATGCTTAAACCTAAGCGCACAAAATCTTTCTGAACCAGACTGACTTTTTCCTTGGAAATATGTCGGCTTGAACAATCCCTTTCCTCACCAGAAGTGGAACAAACAAAAACTACAAAAGGAATTTTTTTGTAAACTGAGATTCCTAACTAAACTGGAAACCAAAAAAAAATAAATAAATAATAAATAATTTTTTTTTGAAATAGACCGGAGCACGTCATTTAGGAGAGAATCTAAAATGAGGAACTTTAAATTGGAAAGAAACATAAACCCAAAATTCACATTGAAAATGATCTCTCAAAACTTTTCTTACATGAACAGAACCCATGTTCTTCTTGGAAGATAGTTGTATTTTTTCTTTTTTCTTTTCCTAATACAATCTCTCTCACTCTTTGAAGGCTGTTAAAGAAAAACCAAACTAAAATCTAATGAAGACTCCCCCTCCTGACCTAGTCCCCGGGTCCTCTCCTCCTTTTCCAAGAGACCAATGGTCTCATATTTATCAACTCCATCCACGGCTACAGTGTGCAGGCTGTGAAATCAATTGCCGAGGTTATCCTGCTGGCACACAAACCAATGGCACGGCTTCCCAATTTTCGGTGCTTTAATCTCTGAAGACCATTGTGCTGTATTTGCCCCTTGTACATTTTAGACTGCCAAAACGGTCCATGTTGTCCAATTGAGTCCTAGGATATGTCATTTTTCATGTAGTGGCGGCGCATACATTACAATGGCGAGGTCGCCGATGCATATTCAAAATTAACTCTTGCGATGATCAACTGAAGTGCAAAAATGTCTTTTCACGCGTCTCGCTTCATCGGACTTAAAAATAGTAGGCCTTTTTTTATTAATTCGGAGCGGCGGGGCAAAATGGGGTATCAACAGTCGTCATAGACTAACCTTTGGCGACACCTAGTAATTTAGTAGACACTAACAAAAAATTAGTTAATGACATGTTTTCTCTTTGGCGACAAACATTTTTTGTCGCCATTGTGTCTCAACTTAGATTTGGTCAACAAAGGCATTGCATAAGGCTACAAACATTTGTTTCATCGCCAAAAGTTATGCATAAGCAACAAAATTAAAAAACCTAAAATAAACAATAAAGTATTTACTAGTCCATCACACTTGTAATAGAAGTATATATGATTAAAATATGCAAACACATTTTATCAAGGTTTGTAACAAAGCGTGGTGAAAATAAACACATTTTATCACACTTGTAATTAAAGTGTGGTTAAAATATGTGAAACACATTTTATCACGGTTGGAAAACATGGGATAAAAAAAAAAATTATCACGGTTGTAACACAACGTAGTTAAAATAAATACATTTTATCACAGTTGTAACAAAGCGTGGTGAAAATAAACACATTTTATCACACTTGTAACAAAGCGTGGTGAAAAAAAAAAACACATTTATCACACTTGTAACAAAGCGTGGTGAAAATAAACACATTTTATCACGCTTGTAGGAAAATGTGATTAAATTAATCAATTATAATCACA